>OY987333.1:9568818-10053808 GCA_963920685.1 Polydrusus tereticollis | reverse complement strand
AATGTAGTATTTCAGACGTAATGCGGTCGCTAACCTAAATAGCCCGAAAAACATTTTTCGTCCATATGTCATAAGTTATTTTTTATTCGATCTTGTTTTTAATGCGATTGAGAGTTGTAAAATAATGTAGAAATGAAGTGAACCTATACATTTCATCTTGCACGCTAATTTTTTGGTCTTAATGTTTGTTAGTTAACGATGAAATCTGTAATAGCGTCCGAAAAAAAAAATTTTTTTTGACTAACATAAAAAGTGTTGTCTAGCTAGCAGGGCAATAATCAATACTTTATTGAGAAGGTTAGCTCTTCGTCTAAATATCTAATCTATAAATCGTCATTTTTTCCGACACAATCGGTTAAAAAGCATACAATTGTATGTGAACGTTTGTACAAAAACCATCGTGTTAAATCAGTTCTTATACCTGACTGACAACGCCGATCTTTAGCTTTTTTTTTTTACTTTGTAAAATAAAAAGATTAGTTCTTACTATCAAAGAAATTAAATATGCAAGAGAAATAGGTCGAAAAGATTAATAATAATTTATTTATTCCTAAGTTATAAATCTTAACTACATCACTTTCTAAACCAAGAAAATAGATAATCTTCCTGCATTATTCCGTACTTAGATTTATTTTTCATGAAAATAGTCGAATCTATGATTTTCGTTCAAATCCATAAGGGGCGCTTGTTTTGTATAGATGATTTATGATCTTATTTTCAACTAAAATGCTAGTATAAAAAAAGTATTTCTTCCGATAAACGTGGAAGGAATAGACATTTAAACAGTTAGCCATAACATACGCATACTGACTTGCATTATTTTCATGGATTGAATGGCTACATCTTTGTGTGTGAAGTGAATTTCTTTTTAAAAAATTACAATGCGCTCAATTATGAATTTCCTAACATAACTTTTATGGATAGTGGAGTCGGATATTGGAAGAAAATATTATCATAACGACAACTCGATTATTGATATAATTATTATGGTTTCACAGAAGTTTCTACAGAGTCAGCCATGCTGTAGCAGAGACTGTTGTAGGTCGTATTTTTTTAAAAAAACCTAACAATACCTTTACTTTATATTGATAGACATATTCTATTAGAACATTTTTCTAAAATTTAGAGCCTTTGGAAATGTGATAATGCTATGAGCATCAAATATATTCAAAATATCAAAAATCCTTTGGCAGTTAGTTATTGCGGTATATTTTAATAGAGGCATAATTTATACTGTACTCCTAAATTTACGGCATATCACTTTGTTTATGTTATTATATTCACAGAGACTATTAATCTAACCAACTTTTATTTACGAAAAATTAAAAACTGAAATACTCTATTTTATTGCCGATTGTTCGCAAAGACACTTGGAGTTGTTTTTTTCTTTTATTTTTTTCTTTTCTGTTTTCTTTTTCGGTTCTTAAGAAATGCTAAAGAATCTGTACAAAACAAGTCACGAATTAACTAAATAGCCACCATTTCACTAAATACTTAACACTCAGTATACAATTTTCAGAAATGTCATGATTAAGAACGGTTCTAGTCATTTTATACAAGATTTCACATGATTTAACAAATTTAAAACATTTTTTTAATTTTTACTAAATTCTAAACACTCAGTATATCATTTTCGGAAAATAATACAATTCTGTACAGTTTTACAAATTTTCACAGGTCTTAATAACATTAAAACATTTTTTTAATTTTTTACTAAATTCTAAACACTCAGTATACAATTTTCAGAAATGACATGATTAAGAACGGTTCTAGTCATTTTATACAAGATTTCACATGATTTAACAAATTTAAAACATTTTTTTAATTTTTACTAAATTCTAAACACTCAGTATACACTTTTAAGAAAATAGGACGATTTGCGACTGTTTTAGTCATTTTTTACAAAGTTTCACAGGGCTTAATAACGTTAAAACATTTTTTTTTTAATTTTTTACTAAATTCTAAACACTCAGTATACAATTTTCAGAAATGCCATGATTAAGAACGGTTCTGGTCATTTTATACAAGATTTCACATGATTTAACAAATTTAAAACATTTTTTTTAATTTTTACTAAATTCTAAACACTCAGTATACACTTTTAAGAAAATAGGACGATTTGCGACTGTTTTAGTCATTTTTTACAAAGTTTCACAGGGCTTAATAACGTTAAAACATTTTTTTTAAATTTTTTACTAAATTCTAAACACTCAGTATACAATTTTCAGAAATGCCATGATTAAGAACGGTTCTAGTCATTTTATACAAGATTTCGCATGATTTAACAAATTTAAAACATTTTTTTTAATTTTTACTAAATTCTAAACACTCAGTATACACTTTTAAGAAAATAGGACGATTTGCGACTGTTTTAGTCATTTTTTACAAAGTTTCACAGGGCTTAATAACGTTAAAACATTTTTTTTAATTTTTTACTAAATTCTAATCACTCAGTATACAATTTTCAGAAATGACACGATTTAGAACAGTTTTTACAGATATTTACAAAGTCTTAATAACATTATATTAATAATTATCTAACATAATGTATACAATTTCAAGAAATAGTAGATTTTTAATCCATGTACAAAATTCAAGAATCTAAAATACAATTAAATGTAGGCTTTTTTAATTGGCATCTCAGGCAAATTATTTCCCCCAAAATTATCTAAAAAAGATATACCAAAAACATTCTAAAGCGGTTTTTTACCTCTATAAGTATGCAGGCCGATCCGACCCTTGTCGGTTTTATTAGCCGCATAAATTAACACAGTAGAGGAATATGGACAGAGTTCTGGGGCAGCGGCGTTTCACTAAAGCTTTGGTTTCCTACAAAGCGGTACCGCAAAAGAGTGGGCGTAATTTGACGGCGAGCTTTGCCGCGACAAAGCGTGTATGTACTTGCAAATCGGAGTGTGTTCCTCCAGAGCGTTCGGCGCAAAAAATACGGCACCGTATTTTCTGAAGCGGACGCTCTGTACGTTGGGATAGTGCAAGCACGATTTTTGACGATGCGCCAGTGTAGTGATTGTATGTTTTAATAATATTTGGAAATTAATTGGTCTAGCGAACAAGATAAAATTTTAATCGAGTTTTTTTTACTATATCGCTTTAACAGCGGCGTTTGCACTAAGGTTAAATCATAAAAAGTCGGGTTTTATCTTGGGTCAGATCATAAATATTCAGGTTCAAATTATGGTTAGATGAGAAGCCGCCTCGCGAAAGCATCCGGGTTAGGTCGTAAAAAGTCGGGTTTTATCTCGGGTCAGTTCATAAATATTCAGGTTCAAATTAGGGTTAGATAAGAAGCCGCCTCACGAAAGCACTTGGGTTAGGTCGTAAAAAGTCGGGTTTAATTTCGGGTTATTTTGTAAACAGCACCACCGAACCACCCGGGTTAGGTTATAAAACGCACCACCGAACCGCCCGGGTTAGGTCGTAAATCGCACCACCGCACCACTTGGGTTAGATCATAAAACGCACCACCGAACCACCCGGGTTAGGTCATAAAACGCACCACCGAACCACCCGGGTTAGTTGCACCACCAGCACCACCAGCACCACCTGGTCCAGAACTCTCCGTTTTCCTCTACTTTAAGGTAGGTACGGATTTAATTATTAAAAGAAAATATCGTTGTGACAAGCTCTTCTTTTTTATATAATAATTAAATTTACTTATGGAATGTCTGCGTCTCCTCATTTTTTGAATATTTTAATTCATTTTGTATACTGCATCATATACCTTGAACACTGTAAATTTTAGTACAATTATATGCAAAGTCGGGTAACCAAGAAAATACTACTATATTTGGGACACCCGTGCTGCTCTCTGGCATGTAGTTACTGAACCAAGTTATCCATGCGATGGTGGTTGTCGAAGCTAACCGTTCGCCTAAAACTTCAACATGGCAGACAAAAATCGTCCCATATGTCATATTATTTACTAAAATGAGATCATTGACTGCAAACCGACGTTTTTCTTGTTGAAACTATGTAAATATGTTTGTTATAATATTACCTAGGAGCTTCACTATTTTTTATTTGATTCCGTGACAACAGATTTCAAATTGTTGCTATTTTTGTTAATTGATAACTGGACTATTTTGCAATATTTTATAATAAAAAATAGACGAACTCCCAGCCTCATGTTTTATCTTTAGACGTGCGCCATCAAAATGCTTTGAAAATTCATAGTTTTTGAATTGATCTCTTTTGCGTGAGGCTCTGCAATTGATTTCTTATTTAACTCCCCTCTTAATAAATACGGGGCCTGCTTATATTTAGTTATTGTTATATATTCTATATATTTCTCAATAAAATTTAAGTCGCAGTAAAAACTTGGTCTCTGCATCACAATCAACGAACGTCTCTAAATAATACGAAGAATGGAATTAAAATAAATAAAATGTCCTCTTACTTCTTGTAAATAGTTGAGGACCTTAATTATATTTTTCCCTTGTCTAATACAAAATTGCTTCTTGCAGCATTTAAAATAAATTCAAAAAGCTTTTTTCTTTTATTGTTGTTGTTTCACCTTGCATTTTAATTTTATAACGTTTACCTGAAACTACTAAAAACCTTTTATAAAACTATTATTTATTTCTTTCAAAAATAGAATACTCAAGTATATTTTATAGTGCAATAAGAAAAGCTTTGATAAAACTGTTTTATAATGCTGGTGTTGAAGTTATTTTAAGAGGTGCAGAAATGTTTACAAAATAGTTATGTAGTGTTTGCAAAATGCTTTACAAAATAATAATGGTTACTGAAGTATTTTATAAAATGGTGCCAATTTTGCATTTACAGCTGTTGTAGAAATGCATTAAAAACATTCCTGAGAGAACACTTGTTTTATAATTTTTTTGTCGAAAATATTTTCGCGACCATAATAAAATATCAAATTGCTGGTTGGGTTTGTCCACGCTATAATCCCTAAATTATGACCCACGTGTGGTAAAAATACATGAACTTACCTGAAGAACTACTGATACATCTTAAAACCTTAAGTGAAATACTTTAAAAATTAAAAAAAAAAACTAACAAGCTGTCTTAAAGAAAGCGAAATTGTTGGAGCTGAGAGAGAGAATACTATTAGCCAATACGCATATCAAGCATGTGGCGAATGTACCATTGATCCTAGGAGCATTAAATCTTCCAATGTCCCAAACTACCCCTAACTCCCCCCTACGCAGTGTAAACTGATTATCTACTCCCAAACTTACAAAATGATCCTATCGGTAGTTGAATTGAGATATTTTTCAGTCAATCCCTCTTTGTCGATTAAACGAAATAAATTATGCAATAAAATGAAAGAAAAAAACATCGACCAGTTCGACCGAGTCCCACGTAGAGCGGTGTGTTTGAGGTGCCGCAAAAACCTAAATGACGGGATTAAAAACATAAAGTTGTGCTGCATTTTTCACCGAAAGCCGTCAACATGACAAATAATGAGATCAGCTTGGTAATACTGTTTGGTTTTAACCTCAAATTTTTTAAATATCATCACAACGAATAAGTTAAGTTTGTTTATCTATACTTCATAAAGAGTAACTACGTTGTAATAATATTTTGAATTCCGTTATTTGTTGCTATTCGATTTATAGCACATACAAAATTATTTAGTTGCGGATATAATACAGGGGAATTAATATAGATCCTACATATAGTATTCAAATTAGAGTCTTGCAAATGTTTTGCTATTTTCTTTGTTCTCGCACTCCTTAGTGAATGATTGATCATCGTTTTTTAATAATGACTGTATCATTTCTGTTTCATCTTATTAAATATTACATTTCTTCCATTAACAATTTTTTCTATTGGTAGGATTCCCATTGTCTGTAAGTATATCCTATCATAATTTATTTTTTGGCTTCGACCTTTGAAAGTCTGTCTTCGTTTGATATTAGGTTATAATATGTTGTACATCCAAATAGTTTTGTTTTATCTAAGATAGGTTGGTAACATGGTAACCATGACAAATTTTAGCCTGCAACTTTATTTCTAGGCAAAGTCGAAGTTTCAGTTCTTCTGATTTGAGCCAAATATTAGACATCTTGCTTGTTCCATAGTTGTTTACTCTTATTAGCAATCAGGTAACAAATGTAAATAATGATCAATAAAAGTAAGAGAATATCTTTTTCCATCATGTGTAGCGGGGTTAACTGGATCACACACATCTGTAGAGATTACCTCTAGCATTATTTTTGCTTTTATTTCTTCTTTAAACATTCTGAATGGCAATCCTGCTTGTTTACTTTTCAAATATATCTCACACATTTCCAGAGCAGGGTACTTACTAAAATGCCCCATTTTTCTATGTAAAATAATTTGATTTTCTTCATTCGTAAGATTTATGATTTTTCAGGCATAATTTTAAATTTTATTTTGTACAAATTTCCATGTCTTCTGCTCTTCAAAATTATATTGCTTTCTTTTAAAATGACCACTTCCTTATTTTTGAACGTAACCTCAGAACTAGCTGCTTTTAACTTACGTACTTACATTGTGAGATAAATCTTTACATACCCATACATCTTTGACTTTTATCTTCTTTACTTCTCACATTTAAATCGACTTCCTTTATTACAACCAAGTTGTCTCCTTTTTTTGCGACATTAACTTGATAATTTGCTTTTTTTGGGTTTATAATTTGTTCTTGATTGCCAACTTTTAACAAATAATTTGTAGTTCCACTTCCACTACGAAGTCTAGCTCGTTCAATTCATATTTCGAGTCCAATCGTTCCATAGCATAGTGTTCAGTATCACATGTCAAAAAAGAGATTCCCTCATCCATGTCTGAACTATTACTCTGTCTTCCTATCATAATTATTTACTTGTTTACCATCTGATCGGTACTTCTTTTTCAAGCATGGCTTGTAAATGGAAAATTTCTTTAGTTAGTTTTTCCTCTATTTCCAGCTTTCTTGTACCAATTTTTTTTTAACACCAGCAAATGCCACATCTTTGTTTTCTACTTCACTATTCTTAAATTTCCTCGATTCTTTCAGTAACAACTTATTCTTTACAAAGCTTATGCTAACTGCAGCTCTATATTGGCTGAATAAAACTTCTATACGGGTGGTTACTGCTAAATAACTATTCTCGGCATTGCACTCAATAACTGACGTATCATTTCATTGTCATTCACTTCCCTCCACCTGATCAAATTCCATTAGAAACATTGTAAGTGTAGTTTGTTCTATTCATTTTAGTGAACTCATTTTTTGCTGTAGCTGTACTTTTGTAGCAATTCTCTTTTTAATATAAGTACCTTCTAAACTCTGCATCATATATTTCGCTGTTCTCTTTACTCTAACTGTTTCTAACATATTATCTACCCGCCATTGCATTATTATTACATTAATTAATATCATTTTTATTAAAGGCTGCAAGTTCCGTTTCGTTGGTAGGAATTTTCTTATTCAATATATCCAATACAGCAGCTTGCTATCACAGTAGTTTTACTCTAAATTCCCTATTCGAAAAATTGCTTCCATCGAATAGTTTTACGCTACTAGGTAGCTTATTTCCAGTATACATATTTCCACTACTTCTTCAGAACTGCCTCGAAAACTTCACAGATTTTACATAAATGTCACCACTTTTCCAATGTCTGAGCCCATAACCTATTGGTTTTGAGACAGCGAGTGAAACGAAATAATAATTTTTTAACTATTTTAACTGGAACTTTATAAAACTTTAATAAAGATCTGACACTGACAGTGACACTCATAACAGTTATTGTTACACAGAAGTATTCTTCAACAAGAGGTCCTTGAAAAAGGTATTCGCATTCATTTTTTAATCATTGTACCAGACATTGTTTTTAGATGTTGTTATGGTTCTATTATTCCGATTCTTCTAGCCCTTGTCAACCTAATGAATCTTTAATTCTTGTATAGATAGCTTTTAAGATAGTTTTAATAAAACTTTCATTAATTGTTTTTCTCATCTTTTGCGATGTTGACTAATTGGATATTTTTGGCTTGATATACGTTTGATTGGAAATTGGTAAAATTAATTTAGGTTTGGTGATTTATGGGAATTATACACAGTAAAAAATTAACCACCCGTTAAAAATCATTTCAGGAGTGGTAAACAAAAGTAGTGTTAATGTTAACACCCGGATCAACATAATTTACCACATTTTTACACTCATATGGGACCAAAGTTGTTGTGTTAAATTTGCCTATGAATTTAACTCTCTAAAAAGTTAATTTTGTTGAATGGGTGTTATTTATTTCATTTTACACTCTATCAGGAAAATTAAATACAAAAACAATTAATAACACCATATTGGCGTGTAAAGAAACCCCGCTAGAAGGTTATTTTAACACATTGAGTGTAAAATTTATTCCTTAATCGTTTTTTTACACGGCCCCGGGTAAAAATACCTTAACCCGTGTTACCGAAAAGACAGGCGGCAACAAGTGGTGTGAAATTCTAGGAATTGACATGACGCCGACGCTACATGCAAATTCAACTTTCAAGTCAGTCTGATTGTGCTCTTTGAACGTGATATAGAATAATGTTATATTTAAATTAAAATATAGAAACAAAGCAAAGTTCTGTAAAGTGCCAAATGAGAGTGCCTCTTATGAGGATCTTGTTAAATTGAGTAAGCATATTAACGAAATTAAATAGAAACCTTACTAATAAGTACGCCATTTTTAGGAAATTAAGTAGGTATTTACATTGCTACAGTTTTCCCTTTAGCTTTTAAATTATTCTTATATAAGCCTATAATATAAATGTATCCCTTTTATATATAAATACTTAGGTACCTACCTACATATTTTACTTCATAGATCTCTATACGATCTCATATACGATTAATATAATACTCGTCATTTTCATTCTTTTATATTGTTCCAAATGATACTTTTATTTAGTTGTTTAGTGTTCTAAGTATACATATATTTATTATGTTATTTATTTTGTTAAGCTTAACAATGAGGTACATTAAACGTAGATATATATAGATATGTTTAATTTACTAAATTGTAGACCAGCCATGTCAAACATGCGGCCCGCGGGCCGCATGCGGCCCACTGAGCATTTTCCTGCGGCCCCGAATCAATTTTGAAAACAGCCATGTAATGCGGCCCGCGAGCCTGTTAAAAACCGAAAATAAAGTACTGTTACGATTGGTAAAAAATGGCCCAAATAGTGCCATCTATGTTTAGGAGCATGAACTAAGATGCGCGCTCAACCTAAAAGCCTGGCTTGTTCCGGAACGTTCTATCGCGCGAGAATACAGATGACGCTACCTGAACATTCTGGAAAGGTCGAGAAATCACAATCCGTATATAAGCCAATACCGCTCGATTGAGTTCAGTTGTTCAGTTAGTTATGAGTCAGTTGCGATAGAATTGCGAGTTTAGTTGCGTACTTATTGTTACAACACGTAACAGTACTTATTGTTATTTATTTCGGATAAAGTTTTTAACATGTCTGTTTCAAAACCAAGTGGAAGTAAGAGGAAACTTGGAGATGAGCATCGTATCTTTCAAGAAAAGTGGGAATTAGAGTTTTTTTGCTGTGAAGTGAAAGACAAAATTATTTGCTTGATTTGTAACAGTACAGTCGGTGTCCCAAAATTATATAATATAAAACGTCACTATGATAGTCATAAAACTAAGTTTGACAAGTATACAGGCATGATTAGAAACGAAAAGTTAAAAGAGTTAAAATCACGGTTAAAAGATCAACAGCTTATGTTTACACGTCCAAAGCAAGAAAATGAATCTGCCGTTCAAGCGAGCTACGTAAGTAGTGAGAAACGGACAGTTCTGGCTCAGGTGGTGCTGGTGGTGCTGGTGGTGCAACTAACCCAGGTGGTGCGGTGGTGCGTTTTACGATCTAACCCAAGTGGTGCGGTGGTGCGTTTTATGATCTAACCCGGGTGGTTCGGTGGTGCGTTTTATGATCTAACCCGGGTGGTTCGGTGGTGCGTTTTATGACCTAACCCGGGTGGTTCGGTGGTGCTGTTTTACGAGACCAGTGATGCTGGTGGTGCTGTTTTACGAGATCAGTGGTGCTGGTGGTGCTGTTTTATGATCTAACCCGGGCGGTTCGGTGGTGCGTTTTATGACCTAACCCGGGTGGTTCGGTGGTGCTGTTTTACGAGACCAGTGTTGCTGGTGGTGCTGTTTTACGAGATCAGTGGTGCTGGTGGTGCTGTTTTATGATCTAACCCGGGCGGTTCGGTGGTGCGTTTTATGACCTAACCCGGGTGGTTCGGTGGTGCTGTTTTACGAGACCAGTGGTGCTGGTGGTGCTGTTTTACGAGACCAGTGGTGCTGGTGGTGCTGTTTTACGAGACCAGTGGTGCTGGTGGTGCGTTTTATGATCTAACCCAAGTGGTTCGGTGGTGCGTTTTATGATCTAACCCGGATGGTTCGGTGGTGCTGTTTATGAGCTAACCCGGGTGCTTTCGTGAGGCGGCTCTGTCAATATCTCTCTACTGTGTTAATTTATGCGGGTAATAAAACCGACAAGGGTCGGATCGGCCTGCATGCTTATAGAGGTAAAAAACCGCTTTAGAATGTTTTTGGTATATCTTTTTTAGATAATTTTGGGGGAAATAATTTGCCTGAGATGCCAATTAAAAAAAGCCTACATTTAATTGTATTTTAGATTCTTGAATTTTGTACATGGATTAAAAATCTACTATTTCTTGAAATTGTATACATTATGTTAGATAATTAAGGAATAAAAAAGATGAAAATAGCAATTATAATTAGAAAAAAAATATTTTAATGTTATTAAGACTTTGTAAATATCTGTAAAAACTGTTCTAAATCCTGTCATTTCTGAAACTTGTATACTGAGTGTTTAGAATTTAGTAAAAAATTAAAAAAATGTTTTAACGTTATTAAGCCCTGTGAAACTTTGTAAAAATGACTAAAACTGTACAGAATTGTATTATTTTCTGAAAATGATATACTGAGTGTTTAGAATTTAGTAAAAATTAAAAAAAATGATTTAAATTTGTTAAATCATGTGAAATCTTGTATAAAATGACTAGAACCGTTCTTAATCATGTCATTTCTGAAAATTGTATACTGAGTGTTTAGAATTTAGTAAAAAATTAAAAAAAAATGTTTTAACGTTATTAAGCTCTGTGAAACTTTGTAAAAAATGACTAAAACAGTCGCAAATCGTCCTATTTTCTTAAAAGTGTATACTGAGTGTTTAGAATTTAGTAAAAATTAAAAAAAATGTTTTAAATTTGTTAAATCATGTGAAATCTTGTATAAAATGACTAGAACCGTTCTTAATCATGGCATTTCTGAAAATTGTATACTGAGTGTTTAGAATTTAGTAAAAAATTAAAAAAAATGTTTTAACGTTATTAAGCCCTGTGAAACTTTGTAAAAAATGACTAAAACAGTCGCAAATCGTCCTATTTTCTTAAAAGTGTATACTGAGTGTTTAGAATTTAGTAAAAATTAAAAAAAATGTTTTAAATTTGTTAAATCATGCGAAATCTTGTATAAAATGACTAGAACCGTTCTTAATCATGGCATTTCTGAAAATTGTATACTGAGTGTTTAGAATTTAGTAAAAAATTAAAAAAAATGTTTTAACGTTATTAAGCCCTGTGAAACTTTGTAAAAAATGACTAAAACAGTCGCAAATCGTCCTATTTTCTTAAAAGTGTATACTGAGTGTTTAGAATTTAGTAAAAATTAAAAAAAATGTTTTAAATTTGTTAAATCATGTGAAATCTTGTATAAAATGACTAGAACCGTTCTTAATCATGGCATTTCTGAAAATTGTATACTGAGTGTTTAGAATTTAGTAAAAAATTAAAAAAAATGTTTTAACGTTATTAAGCTCTGTGAAACTTTGTAAAAAATGACTAAAACAGTCGCAAATCGTCCTATTTTCTTAAAAGTGTATACTGAGTGTTTAGAATTTAGTAAAAATTAAAAAAAATGTTTTAAATTTGTTAAATCATGTGAAATCTTGTATAAAATGACTAGAACCGTTCTTAATCATGGCATTTCTGAAAATTGTATACTGAGTGTTTAGAATTTAGTAAAAAATTAAAAAAAATGTTTTAACGTTATTAAGCCCTGTGAAACTTTGTAAAAAATGACTAAAACAGTCGCAAATCGTCCTATTTTCTTAAAAGTGTATACTGAGTGTTTAGAATTTAGTAAAAATTAAAAAAAATGTTTTAAATTTGTTAAATCATGCGAAATCTTGTATAAAATGACTAGAACCGTTCTTAATCATGGCATTTCTGAAAATTGTATACTGAGTGTTTAGAATTTAGTAAAAAATTAAAAAAAATGTTTTAACGTTATTAAGCCCTGTGAAACTTTGTAAAAAATGACTAAAACAGTCGCAAATCGTCATATTTTCTTAAAAGTGTATACTGAGTGTTTAGAATTTAATAAAAATTAAAAAAAATGTTTTAAATTTGTTAAATCATGTGAAATCTTGTATAAAATGACTAGAACCGTTCTTAATCATGACATTTCTGAAAATTGTATACTGAGTGTTAAGTATTTTAGTTGAAAATAAGATCATAAATCATCTATACAAAACAAGCGCCCCTTATGGATTTGAACGAAAATCATAGATTCGACTATTTTCATGAAAAATAAATCTAAGTACGGAATAATGCAGGAAGATTATCTATTTTCTTGGTTTAGAAAGTGATGTAGTTAAGATTTATAACTTAGGAATAAATAAATTATTATTAATCTTTTCGAGCTATTTCTCTTGCATATTTAATTTCTTTGATAGTAAGAACTAATCTTTTTATTTTACAAAGTAAAAAAAAAAGCTAAAGCTCGGCGTTGTCAGTCAGGTATAAGAACTGATTTAACACGATGGTTTTTGTACAAACGTTCACATACAATTGTATGCTTTTTAACCGATTGTGTCGGAAAAAATGACGATTTATAGATTAGATATTTAGACGAAGAGCTAACCTTCTCAATAAAGTATTGATTATTGCCCTGCTAGCTAGACAACACTTTTTATGTTAGTCAAAAAAAAATTTTTTTTTTCGGACGCTATTACAGATTTCATCGTTAACTAACAAACATTAAGACCAAAAAATTAGCGTGCAAGATGAAATGTATAGGTTCACTTCATTTCTACATTATTTTACAACTCTCAATCGCATTAAAAACAAGATCGAATAAAAAATAACTTATGACATATGGACGAAAAATGTTTTTCAGGCTATTTAGGTTAGCGACCGCATTACGTCTGAAATACTACATTTTTCGAGCTTATAACATAATTTACTATTTTAACGTTAAAATAGGGGAAATGATGTATCGAAGTGGGTACTTTTTTTTGTCGGTCACGAGATTATAGTTTCTTTTAAAATGAGCTCTAATATTTACAACACAAATTATCCTTTAAGCCACATTAGTTTAAAACTCGTCTGTCGCTTTCCCTCTATTGTGAGTTTGATTAAAGTATAGCGTAGTATATATTTAGATGAATTTCGTAAATGTTGAATACTTTCAAAACTGAAAAAGCCGCCCTTTGCAATAAATATCTCCGTAGAGTTAGGTACCCTGCAGATTAAGGGTATTTCAGCGGATAATCATATACAAATTCAAATACCTCATTTGTTTCGGAGCAGTAACCATCAACTTTTACACCATTTAAAACAGCTTCTTTACCATTAGCAGCATGTAAGATGTTGATTTTTCTGTGATTCTCGGTCCAAAGTAACCAATCTATGGCAATTTTGCTCTGCCTGTTTCTCCATCGGTAACCATTTTTTGGTATGATTCCTATAGTATTAAGCTTCAAAAAATTTCTTCTAAAAATTGTATTGCATGCTGAAGCAATAGTTGTAGCTTCAGTAAATGGACATACATTGCTAGTTTGTATAAGTTGTTCTCTAAACTTTAAACATGATTGCGCAAGGATTTCGACATCCGATACGCAGTAGTCTACCAGATCTCTTTGCATATCGAAACCATCATTTTCATGTTCTACAAACCATTTAAGAAATTTGGCTCTGTCTTCTTCTTTCATACTATCTGAGGAGTAATATTCAATTGATGGTAGAGGTCCTATATAGTTTTCATTTGCCTTTGTATTAAATAGGTGCGGGAAGTAGCCTTTTTTAAAAATATCCTCAAGTCCAAATGCCTTTGGTAGTTTGACTTAAGGCATAGGGAAATAGTTAAGTGAGTCGATAAATTTTACATTTTCAAGTTGCATCGTAATTATTTTGATACCTCTCATGATTAACTCAGGTGTAAAATCTGTCTTTGTCATAATGTAGTTTAATATAAACTGGTGATCAAAAGCCTGACCATTATGGGCTATTACAATAATTTCATTAAAGTTTTTCCTCATTTGTAACAAATGGTTAGTAAATGTTCCCGCTGGGTCTATACCTCTGACTTTTTGTAACTTTAGACCACATTTTTTTACAAGTATCTGCTTCAGAATCCATGCACTCATCGCAGTATTGTTTGAAAACACAGAGATTGACTTGATGTAAAAACGCTGAATTTTCCAATAGTTTGTCTTGGCTCGTCTCTAAATCGTAGAATACAAAAAAGATCATCTTTAATCTTAGGTTTTCCCTTATCAGGCCGAATATAACATAGATGATCCTCGGATGCATGTTTATTACAAATTTTACAATAAATTTCACCACATGCATGTGCTCTTTTGGCTTTAATGGTTTTTAAACAAATAGAACATAGTTTAATTTGTTTGCATACTGTAAATTTGCCTGACGAATAATCCTTTTTATGATTTTCGTAACAGTTTTGACTTCTAAAAAATCATAGACAGTCCTGGCATTTAATTTTTATTGCTATTTCACAAGCAGAGGCTTGCTGTCATGCCTGACAACTTCCACCACATCGGTGCTCATTTTTGTGATCACATGGGATGTAACACTTTTCACAAAAATAGTTAGAACAAAAAGCTGCTGTCAGCGATGTAATTACATTAAAAATGGCTTTTGTAATGTAATAAGTTCAGCCGTTTATTGCTTTCAGTTGAACCTTCAAATATAATATTTCGTCCTTTTGATCCATAGCTATAAACAACTAATTTATATTCTTTTAGATGATTTTGAAATTGTATTAACTCGGGAATTCCACCTCCTGCCTCAGGAATGCTAATTTTAGCTCTCTCCAACAATGATCTTGTTCTTTCGGTTTGAATTTTACTAATATCTCTTCTAACCTTACTGAATTCGGGATCTCTTTTATTATGGGCAATGGCGACTACCAAAGCACGTGGTAAACACAGGTTATCGGTATTTTTAATACTTATAATACCTCGTCGCTTGTCGCATTCCTCGTGAAAGCTGTTATAATTTTTCCTCTTTCCCCACCAACAGGTAATCTAACAGTTGTCACACTAAGACAAAATGATTCTGTATTAAGACCTGCTGAGTTTGACTGATAAATGCCACTTATAACACTCCAAACATCTTAAAAGGTTATGTCTTTAGCTGCTTTGAAGCGAATCCAACCTTCTCCTCGGTTGAAGTCTTTAGAGCAAAAACTAAAAGCCACACGTTCTAAGGGTTGTAGGCCTTCTGTAGCGTTTTGAATAATTTGATTAATTCCTTTTTCCACCCAACCAACTGGTTCAACTCCCTGTGGAACAGGTTTTAACTTAAACTCTAGAGTGCGTCCTGTAAGGTTAAATTCTCGTAACTTTTTAACAACGTCTTTAACAATAATAAACTTCTCCATCTTTCTTTTTTTTTTTTTGTTGCTTTATAGTCTACTATCTACCTACATAAAAAAAAAAAAAAAACAAGTATATTTTCATATTTTTATCGGTCTTAAGTTCGATTTCAAAAGCACACTCCCACTTTTTGATAATTTCACAGTCTAAGCACATAGATCTTATATTTTTTATTTACGATCAGTTCATCTTTATTCGCCAATCGTCTCAAACGAGTCTGCTTTTGAAAGTAATATAGCCTTAGTATTCAGAAAATATTAATGATATCGGAGGCTAAAACATCCTTAACACTAAAAAATCATTGTGTTTCCTAACAAAACCCATCATCTTGTCTATTTAGCTTGCTTTCCTATTGTTTAGCAGGTTAAATAAAATTATTATTTCCCTCTTTTTGTCTATACTGAATCGTTAGGGGAATACGATTCTAGTCCTATAAGAGAGACAGTTAAAATTTATGTAAGCAATCAGAAATCCTACACTATGAGCTACTTAGTTAAAATTTCATATTTCCTTCCTGGATCAGCTAAAATTTGTGTTGTGTCGGTCAAAATTTATAAAATACGAAAAAAATGCTAGATACATTTTTATCATGACTTTCTATCTAATACCATCTTATTTCAAGGTATAATTCGGTTGTCAAAATGAGAATCTAAAAAATCCTCGTGTTTCCTCACAAAACCCATCATCTTGCCTATTTAGCTTGCTTTTCTATTGTTTAGCAGGTTAAATAAAATTATTATTTCGCTCTTTTTGTCTGTACTGAATCGTTAGGGGGATACGTTTCTAGTTCTATAAGAGAGACAGTTAAAATTTATGTAAGCAATCAGAAATCCTACACTATGAGCTACTTAGTTAAAATTTCATATTTCCTTCCTGGGTCAGGCAAAATTTGTGATGTGTCGATCAAAATTTATAAAAATACGAAAAAAATGCTGGATGCATTTTTAGCGTGACTTTCTATTTAATACCATCTTATTTCAAGGTATAATTCGGTTGTCAAAATGAGAATAAAATAATTTTCCCATGGTTTATATCATCTTAAAAAAGTCAAAAGGTTATATTCTGTAGAGGGTCAGATACATTCAAATTTAAAAATTTTCTCCAAGAAGAATTTTAAGATAGTATTATAGTAAATAAAAATTCTATACCTCCAATATTTCTTGGAAACATATCGTGTTCTAGCGACATAACCCAAAAGTACCTCTATTCAGAAACGCATCGTACTTTTCTTGTCAAACTTGACTTTGTTGTAATGTTGTATGCAGAGCACTTTGAAAACAAAAATTAGATTAGAAACCGCCGCCTCTTAAGGTATACTTTTTTAGGTCTTACATAGGGTACACTGGTATACAGAACAAATGTCATCTTTAATTGTCTCATTGCCCCATCCATTACATTATTATAATCTTAAAGCACCTGTTACCAGCATTATCTGTTTTTATGGTTTTCATAAAACATAGCGATTACCGATGAAAATTAAACGAAAACTTAATAAATAACTTTTTTTTCAACTGAAATAGACTGATTTTCGATGGAAAAATGTTACTTATAACTAAAAATGAATATAAGACATATACGCAATGATATTTAGAATAAATCAATCTTTTCTAAAATTACTATGAAATATTCACAAAATCGTTTCGTTATAACCAAAGTAGCAAGGCTTGCAGATTTCGTATAGAGTTCAAACGCGATACTGAGATAATCTTTTTTTTTTTATATTTTTGTAGGATAATGCACCACTACGTTGTAAGTACTTGAGAGAGGACTTTCTTGAAAAATCCTCAAATTTCTCTGCAATTTTGTTCCTTCTAGAGTTAAATTCACACAGAAAACCCCGTATTCTTATCTTTCAGGTTGGTATATTAAAAAGGGCTTATTAGTATGGTTTAGAAAACAAGCAATATTAATTAACGGATGTTTTTTCGTCGTATGAAGAGTTGAAAAATTTTTTTTTCCACTCCAATGGTTGCGATGCAGAGAGTCGGGTTTCATCATAATCTTTCAGGGTAGCTCAGGTTTGATTGCATGTAGAGAGTCGGGTTTCATCATAATCTTTCAGGGTAGCTCAGGTTTGATTGCATGTACTAAGGTTAGTGCTCCTTGCAATCGGTTTCAGGTTTGACGCGCCCCCCTCAGGTTTGTTCAGGTTTCTCAAGTGTTTGAGAAACCTGAACAAACCTGAGGGGGGCGCGTCAAACCTGAAACCGATTGCAAGGAGCACTAACCTTAGTACATGCAATCAAACCTGAGCTACCCTGAAAGATTATGATGAAACCCGACTCTCTACATGCAATCAAACCTGAGCTACCCTGAAAGATTATGATGAAACCCGACTCTCTGCATCGCAACCATTGGAGTGGAAAAAAAAATTTTTCAACTCTTCATACGACGAAAAAACATCCGTTAATTAATATTGCTTGTTTTCTAAACCATACTAATAAGCCCTTTTTAATATACCAACCTGAAAGATAAGAATACGGGGTTTTCTGTGTGAATTTAACTCTAGAAGGAACAAAATTGCAGAGAAATTTGAGGATTTTTCAAGAAAGTCCT
The DNA here is from genome assembly GCA_963920685.1 of Polydrusus tereticollis. Lineage (NCBI taxonomy): Eukaryota > Metazoa > Arthropoda > Insecta > Coleoptera > Curculionidae > Polydrusus > Polydrusus tereticollis. The sequence goes on along the minus strand of OY987333.1, from coordinate 10,035,545 downwards.
CTCTCAAGTACTTACAACGTAGTGGTGCATTATCCTACAAAAATATAAAAAAAAAAAGATTATCTCAGTATCGCGTTTGAACTCTATACGAAATCTGCAAGCCTTGCTACTTTGGTTATAACGAAACGATTTTGTGAATATTTCATAGTAATTTTAGAAAAGATTGATTTATTCTAAATATCATTGCGTATATGTCTTATATTCATTTTTAGTTATAAGTAACATTTTTCCATCGAAAATCAGTCTATTTCAGTTGAAAAAAAAGTTATTTATTAAGTTTTCGTTTAATTTTCATCGGTAATCGCTATGTTTTATGAAAACCATAAAAACAGATAATGCTGGTAACAGGTGCTTTAAGATTATAATAATGTAATGGATGGGGCAATGAGACAATTAAAGATGACATTTGTTCTGTATACCAGTGTACCCTATGTAAGACCTAAAAAAGTATACCTTAAGAGGCGGCGGTTTCTAATCTAATTTTTGTTTTCAAAGTGCTCTGCATACAACATTACAACAAAGTCAAGTTTGACAAGAAAAGTACGATGCGTTTCTGAATAGAGGTACTTTTGGGTTATGTCGCTAGAACACGATATGTTTCCAAGAAATATTGGAGGTATAGAATTTTTATTTACTATAATACTATCTTAAAATTCTTCTTGGAGAAAATTTTTAAATTTGAATGTATCTGACCCTCTACAGAATATAACCTTTTGACTTTTTTAAGATGATATAAACCATGGGAAAATTATTTTATTCTCATTTTGACAACCGAATTATACCTTGAAATAAGATGGTATTAAATAGAAAGTCACGCTAAAAATGCATCCAGCATTTTTTTCGTATTTTTATAAATTTTGATCGACACATCACAAATTTTGCCTGACCCAGGAAGGAAATATGAAATTTTAACTAAGTAGCTCATAGTGTAGGATTTCTGATTGCTTACATAAATTTTAACTGTCTCTCTTATAGAACTAGAAACGTATCCCCCTAACGATTCAGTACAGACAAAAAGAGCGAAATAATAATTTTATTTAACCTGCTAAACAATAGAAAAGCAAGCTAAATAGGCAAGATGATGGGTTTTGTGAGGAAACACGAGGATTTTTTAGATTCTCATTTTGACAACCGAATTATACCTTGAAATAAGATGGTATTAGATAGAAAGTCATGATAAAAATGTATCTAGCATTTTTTTCGTATTTTATAAATTTTGACCGACACAACACAAATTTTAGCTGATCCAGGAAGGAAATATGAAATTTTAACTAAGTAGCTCATAGTGTAGGATTTCTGATTGCTTACATAAATTTTAACTGTCTCTCTTATAGGACTAGAATCGTATTCCCCTAACGATTCAGTATAGACAAAAAGAGGGAAATAATAATTTTATTTAACCTGCTAAACAATAGGAAAGCAAGCTAAATAGACAAGATGATGGGTTTTGTTAGGAAACACAATGATTTTTTAGTGTTAAGGATGTTTTAGCCTCCGATATCATTAATATTTTCTGAATACTAAGGCTATATTACTTTCAAAAGCAGACTCGTTTGAGACGATTGGCGAATAAAGATGAACTGATCGTAAATAAAAAATATAAGATCTATGTGCTTAGACTGTGAAATTATCAAAAAGTGGGAGTGTGCTTTTGAAATCGAACTTAAGACCGATAAAAATATGAAAATATACTTGTTTTTTTTTTTTTTTTATGTAGGTAGATAGTAGACTATAAAGCAACAAAAAAAAAAAAAGAAAGATGGAGAAGTTTATTATTGTTAAAGACGTTGTTAAAAAGTTACGAGAATTTAACCTTACAGGACGCACTCTAGAGTTTAAGTTAAAACCTGTTCCACAGGGAGTTGAACCAGTTGGTTGGGTGGAAAAAGGAATTAATCAAATTATTCAAAACGCTACAGAAGGCCTACAACCCTTAGAACGTGTGGCTTTTAGTTTTTGCTCTAAAGACTTCAACCGAGGAGAAGGTTGGATTCGCTTCAAAGCAGCTAAAGACATAACCTTTTAAGATGTTTGGAGTGTTATAAGTGGCATTTATCAGTCAAACTCAGCAGGTCTTAATACAGAATCATTTTGTCTTAGTGTGACAACTGTTAGATTACCTGTTGGTGGGGAAAGAGGAAAAATTATAACAGCTTTCACGAGGAATGCGACAAGCGACGAGGTATTATAAGTATTAAAAATACCGATAACCTGTGTTTACCACGTGCTTTGGTAGTCGCCATTGCCCATAATAAAAGAGATCCCGAATTCAGTAAGGTTAGAAGAGATATTAGTAAAATTCAAACCGAAAGAACAAGATCATTGTTGGAGAGAGCTAAAATTAGCATTCCTGAGGCAGGAGGTGGAATTCCCGAGTTAATACAATTTCAAAATCATCTAAAAGAATATAAATTAGTTGTTTATAGCTATGGATCAAAAGGACGAAATATTATATTTGAAGGTTCAACTGAAAGCAATAAACGGCTGAACTTATTACATTACAAAAGCCATTTTTAATGTAATTACATCGCTGACAGCAGCTTTTTGTTCTAACTATTTTTGTGAAAAGTGTTACATCCCATGTGATCACAAAAATGAGCACCGATGTGGTGGAAGTTGTCAGGCATGACAGCAAGCCTCTGCTTGTGAAATAGCAATAAAAATTAAATGCCAGGACTGTCTATGATTTTTTAGAAGTCAAAACTGTTACGAAAATCATAAAAAGGATTATTCGTCAGGCAAATTTACAGTATGCAAACAAATTAAACTATGTTCTATTTGTTTAAAAACCATTAAAGCCAAAAGAGCACATGCATGTGGTGAAATTTATTGTAAAATTTGTAATAAACATGCATCCGAGGATCATCTATGTTATATTCGGCCTGATAAGGGAAAACCTAAGATTAAAGATGATCTTTTTTGTATTCTACGATTTAGAGACGAGCCAAGACAAACTATTGGAAAATTCAGCGTTTTTACATCAAGTCAATCTCTGTGTTTTCAAACAATACTGCGATGAGTGCATGGATTCTGAAGCAGATACTTGTAAAAAAATGTGGTCTAAAGTTACAAAAAGTCAGAGGTATAGACCCAGCGGGAACATTTACTAACCATTTGTTACAAATGAGGAAAAACTTTAATGAAATTATTGTAATAGCCCATAATGGTCAGGCTTTTGATCACCAGTTTATATTAAACTACATTATGACAAAGACAGATTTTACACCTGAGTTAATCATGAGAGGTATCAAAATAATTACGATGCAACTTGAAAATGTAAAATTTATCGACTCACTTAACTATTTCCCTATGCCTTAAGTCAAACTACCAAAGGCATTTGGACTTGAGGATATTTTTAAAAAAGGCTACTTCCCGCACCTATTTAATACAAAGGCAAATGAAAACTATATAGGACCTCTACCATCAATTGAATATTACTCCTCAGATAGTATGAAAGAAGAAGACAGAGCCAAATTTCTTAAATGGTTTGTAGAACATGAAAATGATGGTTTCGATATGCAAAGAGATCTGGTAGACTACTGCGTATCGGATGTCGAAATCCTTGCGCAATCATGTTTAAAGTTTAGAGAACAACTTATACAAACTAGCAATGTATGTCCATTTACTGAAGCTACAACTATTGCTTCAGCATGCAATACAATTTTTAGAAGAAATTTTTTGAAGCTTAATACTATAGGAATCATACCAAAAAATGGTTACCGATGGAGAAACAGGCAGAGCAAAATTGCCATAGATTGGTTACTTTGGACCGAGAATCACAGAAAAATCAACATCTTACATGCTGCTAATGGTAAAGAAGCTGTTTTAAATGGTGTAAAAGTTGATGGTTACTGCTCCGAAACAAATGAGGTATTTGAATTTGTATATGATTATCCGCTGAAATACCCTTAATCTGCAGGGTACCTAACTCTACGGAGATATTTATTGCAAAGGGCGGCTTTTTCAGTTTTGAAAGTATTCAACATTTACGAAATTCATCTAAATATATACTACGCTATACTTTAATCAAACTCACAATAGAGGGAAAGCGACAGACGAGTTTTAAACTAATGTGGCTTAAAGGATAATTTGTGTTGTAAATATTAGAGCTCATTTTAAAAGAAACTATAATCTCGTGACCGACAAAAAAAAGTACCCACTTCGATACATCATTTCCCCTATTTTAACGTTAAAATAGTAAATTATGTTATAAGCTCGAAAAATGTAGTATTTCAGACGTAATGCGGTCGCTAACCTAAATAGCCTGAAAAACATTTTTCGTCCATATGTCATAAGTTATTTTTTATTCGATCTTGTTTTTAATGCGATTGAGAGTTGTAAAATAATGTAGAAATGAAGTGAACCTATACATTTCATCTTGCACGCTAATTTTTTGGTCTTAATGTTTGTTAGTTAACGATGAAATCTGTAATAGCGTCCGAAAAAAAAAATTTTTTTTTGACTAACATAAAAAGTGTTGTCTAGCTAGCAGGGCAATAATCAATACTTTATTGAGAAGGTTAGCTCTTCGTCTAAATATCTAATCTATAAATCGTCATTTTTTCCGACACAATCGGTTAAAAAGCATACAATTGTATGTGAACGTTTGTACAAAAACCATCGTGTTAAATCAGTTCTTATACCTGACTGACAACGCCGAGCTTTAGCTTTTTTTTTTACTTTGTAAAATAAAAAGATTAGTTCTTACTATCAAAGAAATTAAATATGCAAGAGAAATAGCTCGAAAAGATTAATAATAATTTATTTATTCCTAAGTTATAAATCTTAACTACATCACTTTCTAAACCAAGAAAATAGATAATCTTCCTGCATTATTCCGTACTTAGATTTATTTTTCATGAAAATAGTCGAATCTATGATTTTCGTTCAAATCCATAAGGGGCGCTTGTTTTGTATAGATGATTTATGATCTTATTTTCAACTAAAATACTTAACACTCAGTATACAATTTTCAGAAATGTCATGATTAAGAACGGTTCTAGTCATTTTATACAAGATTTCACATGATTTAACAAATTTAAAACATTTTTTTTAATTTTTATTAAATTCTAAACACTCAGTATACACTTTTAAGAAAATATGACGATTTGCGACTGTTTTAGTCATTTTTTACAAAGTTTCACAGGGCTTAATAACGTTAAAACATTTTTTTTAATTTTTTACTAAATTCTAAACACTCAGTATACAATTTTCAGAAATGCCATGATTAAGAACGGTTCTAGTCATTTTATACAAGATTTCGCATGATTTAACAAATTTAAAACATTTTTTTTAATTTTTACTAAATTCTAAACACTCAGTATACACTTTTAAGAAAATAGGACGATTTGCGACTGTTTTAGTCATTTTTTACAAAGTTTCACAGGGCTTAATAACGTTAAAACATTTTTTTTAATTTTTTACTAAATTCTAAACACTCAGTATACAATTTTCAGAAATGCCATGATTAAGAACGGTTCTAGTCATTTTATACAAGATTTCACATGATTTAACAAATTTAAAACATTTTTTTTAATTTTTACTAAATTCTAAACACTCAGTATACACTTTTAAGAAAATAGGACGATTTGCGACTGTTTTAGTCATTTTTTACAAAGTTTCACAGAGCTTAATAACGTTAAAACATTTTTTTTAATTTTTTACTAAATTCTAAACACTCAGTATACAATTTTCAGAAATGCCATGATTAAGAACGGTTCTAGTCATTTTATACAAGATTTCACATGATTTAACAAATTTAAAACATTTTTTTTAATTTTTACTAAATTCTAAACACTCAGTATACACTTTTAAGAAAATAGGACGATTTGCGACTGTTTTAGTCATTTTTTACAAAGTTTCACAGGGCTTAATAACGTTAAAACATTTTTTTTAATTTTTTACTAAATTCTAAACACTCAGTATACAATTTTCAGAAATGCCATGATTAAGAACGGTTCTAGTCATTTTATACAAGATTTCGCATGATTTAACAAATTTAAAACATTTTTTTTAATTTTTACTAAATTCTAAACACTCAGTATACACTTTTAAGAAAATAGGACGATTTGCGACTGTTTTAGTCATTTTTTACAAAGTTTCACAGGGCTTAATAACGTTAAAACATTTTTTTTAATTTTTTACTAAATTCTAAACACTCAGTATACAATTTTCAGAAATGCCATGATTAAGAACGGTTCTAGTCATTTTATACAAGATTTCACATGATTTAACAAATTTAAAACATTTTTTTTAATTTTTACTAAATTCTAAACACTCAGTATACACTTTTAAGAAAATAGGACGATTTGCGACTGTTTTAGTCATTTTTTACAAAGTTTCACAGAGCTTAATAACGTTAAAACATTTTTTTTTAATTTTTTACTAAATTCTAAACACTCAGTATACAATTTTCAGAAATGACATGATTAAGAACGGTTCTAGTCATTTTATACAAGATTTCACATGATTTAACAAATTTAAATCATTTTTTTTAATTTTTACTAAATTCTAAACACTCAGTATATCATTTTCAGAAAATAATACAATTCTGTACAGTTTTAGTCATTTTTACAAAGTTTCACAGGGCTTAATAACGTTAAAACATTTTTTTAATTTTTTACTAAATTCTAAACACTCAGTATACAAGTTTCAGAAATGACAGGATTTAGAACAGTTTTTACAGATATTTACAAAGTCTTAATAACATTAAAATATTTTTTTTCTAATTATAATTGCTATTTTCATCTTTTTTATTCCTTAATTATCTAACATAATGTATACAATTTCAAGAAATAGTAGATTTTTAATCCATGTACAAAATTCAAGAATCTAAAATACAATTAAATGTAGGCTTTTTTTAATTGGCATCTCAGGCAAATTATTTCCCCCAAAATTATCTAAAAAAGATATACCAAAAACATTCTAAAGCGGTTTTTTACCTCTATAAGCATGCAGGCCGATCCGACCCTTGTCGGTTTTATTACCCGCATAAATTAACACAGTAGAGAGATATTGACAGAGCCGCCTCACGAAAGCACCCGGGTTAGCTCATAAACAGCACCACCGAACCATCCGGGTTAGATCATAAAACGCACCACCGAACCACTTGGGTTAGATCATAAAACGCACCACCAGCACCACTGGTCTCGTAAAACAGCACCACCAGCACCACTGGTCTCGTAAAACAGCACCACCAGCACCACTGGTCTCGTAAAACAGCACCACCGAACCACCCGGGTTAGGTCATAAAACGCACCACCGAACCGCCCGGGTTAGATCATAAAACAGCACCACCAGCACCACTGATCTCGTAAAACAGCACCACCAGCAACACTGGTCTCGTAAAACAGCACCACCGAACCACCCGGGTTAGGTCATAAAACGCACCACCGAACCGCCCGGGTTAGATCATAAAACAGCACCACCAGCACCACTGATCTCGTAAAACAGCACCACCAGCATCACTGGTCTCGTAAAACAGCACCACCGAACCACCCGGGTTAGGTCATAAAACGCACCACCGAACCACCCGGGTTAGATCATAAAACGCACCACCGAACCACCCGGGTTAGATCATAAAACGCACCACCGCACCACTTGGGTTAGATCGTAAAACGCACCACCGCACCACCTGGGTTAGTTGCACCACCAGCACCACCAGCACCACCTGAGCCAGAACTGTCCGTTTCTCACTACTTACGTAGCTCGCTTGAACGGCAGATTCATTTTCTTGCTTTGGACGTGTAAACATAAGCTGTTGATCTTTTAACCGTGATTTTAACTCTTTTAACTTTTCGTTTCTAATCATGCCTGTATACTTGTCAAACTTAGTTTTATGACTATCATAGTGACGTTTTATATTATATAATTTTGGGACACCGACTGTACTGTTACAAATCAAGCAAATAATTTTGTCTTTCACTTCACAGCAAAAAAACTCTAATTCCCACTTTTCTTGAAAGATACGATGCTCATCTCCAAGTTTCCTCTTACTTCCACTTGGTTTTGAAACAGACATGTTAAAAACTTTATCCGAAATAAATAACAATAAGTACTGTTACGTGTTGTAACAATAAGTACGCAACTAAACTCGCAATTCTATCGCAACTGACTCATAACTAACTGAACAACTGAACTCAATCGAGCGGTATTGGCTTATATACGGATTGTGATTTCTCGACCTTTCCAGAATGTTCAGGTAGCGTCATCTGTATTCTCGCGCGATAGAACGTTCCGGAACAAGCCAGGCTTTTAGGTTGAGCGCGCATCTTAGTTCATGCTCCTAAACATAGATGGCACTATTTGGGCCATTTTTTACCAATCGTAACAGTACTTTATTTTCGGTTTTTAACAGGCTCGCGGGCCGCATTACATGGCTGTTTTCAAAATTGATTCGGGGCCGCAGGAAAATGCTCAGTGGGCCGCATGCGGCCCGCGGGCCGCATGTTTGACATGGCTGGTCTACAATTTAGTAAATTAAACATATCTATATATATCTACGTTTAATGTACCTCATTGTTAAGCTTAACAAAATAAATAACATAATAAATATATGTATACTTAGAACACTAAACAACTAAATAAAAGTATCATTTGGAACAATATAAAAGAATGAAAATGACGAGTATTATATTAATCGTATATGAGATCGTATAGAGATCTATGAAGTAAAATATGTAGGTAGGTACCTAAGTATTTATATATAAAAGGGATACATTTATATTATAGGCTTATATAAGAATAATTTAAAAGCTAAAGGGAAAACTGTAGCAATGTAAATACCTACTTAATTTCCTAAAAATGGCGTACTTATTAGTAAGGTTTCTATTTAATTTCGTTAATATGCTTACTCAATTTAACAAGATCCTCATAAGAGGCACTCTCATTTGGCACTTTACAGAACTTTGCTTTGTTTCTATATTTTAATTTAAATATAACATTATTCTATATCACGTTCAAAGAGCACAATCAGACTGACTTGAAAGTTGAATTTGCATGTAGCGTCGGCGTCATGTCAATTCCTAGAATTTCACACCACTTGTTGCCGCCTGTCTTTTCGGTAACACGGGTTAAGGTATTTTTACCCGGGGCCGTGTAAAAAAACGATTAAGGAATAAATTTTACACTCAATGTGTTAAAATAACCTTCTAGCGGGGTTTCTTTACACGCCAATATGGTGTTATTAATTGTTTTTGTATTTAATTTTCCTGATAGAGTGTAAAATGAAATAAATAACACCCATTCAACAAAATTAACTTTTTAGAGAGTTAAATTCATAGGCAAATTTAACACAACAACTTTGGTCCCATATGAGTGTAAAAATGTGGTAAATTATGTTGATCCGGGTGTTAACATTAACACTACTTTTGTTTACCACTCCTGAAATGATTTTTAACGGGTGGTTAATTTTTTACTGTGTATAATTCCCATAAATCACCAAACCTAAATTAATTTTACCAATTTCCAATCAAACGTATATCAAGCCAAAAATATCCAATTAGTCAACATCGCAAAAGATGAGAAAAACAATTAATGAAAGTTTTATTAAAACTATCTTAAAAGCTATCTATACAAGAATTAAAGATTCATTAGGTTGACAAGGGCTAGAAGAATCGGAATAATAGAACCATAACAACATCTAAAAACAATGTCTGGTACAATGATTAAAAAATGAATGCGAATACCTTTTTCAAGGACCTCTTGTTGAAGAATACTTCTGTGTAACAATAACTGTTATGAGTGTCACTGTCAGTGTCAGATCTTTATTAAAGTTTTATAAAGTTCCAGTTAAAATAGTTAAAAAATTATTATTTCGTTTCACTCGCTGTCTCAAAACCAATAGGTTATGGGCTCAGACATTGGAAAAGTGGTGACATTTATGTAAAATCTGTGAAGTTTTCGAGGCAGTTCTGAAGAAGTAGTGGAAATATGTATACTGGAAATAAGCTACCTAGTAGCGTAAAACTATTCGATGGAAGCAATTTTTCGAATAGGGAATTTAGAGTAAAACTACTGTGATAGCAAGCTGCTGTATTGGATATATTGAATAAGAAAATTCCTACCAACGAAACGGAACTTGCAGCCTTTAATAAAAATGATATTAATTAATGTAATAATAATGCAATGGCGGGTAGATAATATGTTAGAAACAGTTAGAGTAAAGAGAACAGCGAAATATATGATGCAGAGTTTAGAAGGTACTTATATTAAAAAGAGAATTGCTACAAAAGTACAGCTACAGCAAAAAATGAGTTCACTAAAATGAATAGAACAAACTACACTTACAATGTTTCTAATGGAATTTGATCAGGTGGAGGGAAGTGAATGACAATGAAATGATACGTCAGTTATTGAGTGCAATGCCGAGAATAGTTATTTAGCAGTAACCACCCGTATAGAAGTTTTATTCAGCCAATATAGAGCTGCAGTTAGCATAAGCTTTGTAAAGAATAAGTTGTTACTGAAAGAATCGAGGAAATTTAAGAATAGTGAAGTAGAAAACAAAGATGTGGCATTTGCTGGTGTTAAAAAAAAATTGGTACAAGAAAGCTGGAAATAGAGGAAAAACTAACTAAAGAAATTTTCCATTTACAAGCCATGCTTGAAAAAGAAGTACCGATCAGATGGTAAACAAGTAAATAATTATGATAGGAAGACAGAGTAATAGTTCAGACATGGATGAGGGAATCTCTTTTTTGACATGTGATACTGAACACTATGCTATGGAACGATTGGACTCGAAATATGAATTGAACGAGCTAGACTTCGTAGTGGAAGTGGAACTACAAATTATTTGTTAAAAGTTGGCAATCAAGAACAAATTATAAACCCAAAAAAAGCAAATTATCAAGTTAATGTCGCAAAAAAAGGAGACAACTTGGTTGTAATAAAGGAAGTCGATTTAAATGTGAGAAGTAAAGAAGATAAAAGTCAAAGATGTATGGGTATGTAAAGATTTATCTCACAATGTAAGTACGTAAGTTAAAAGCAGCTAGTTCTGAGGTTACGTTCAAAAATAAGGAAGTGGTCATTTTAAAAGAAAGCAATATAATTTTGAAGAGCAGAAGACATGGAAATTTGTACAAAATAAAATTTAAAATTATGCCTGAAAAATCATAAATCTTACGAATGAAGAAAATCAAATTATTTTACATAGAAAAATGGGGCATTTTAGTAAGTACCCTGCTCTGGAAATGTGTGAGATATATTTGAAAAGTAAACAAGCAGGATTGCCATTCAGAATGTTTAAAGAAGAAATAAAAGCAAAAATAATGCTAGAGGTAATCTCTACAGATGTGTGTGATCCAGTTAACCCCGCTACACATGATGGAAAAAGATATTCTCTTACTTTTATTGATCATTATTTACATTTGTTACCTGATTGCTAATAAGAGTAAACAACTATGGAACAAGCAAGATGTCTAATATTTGGCTCAAATCAGAAGAACTGAAACTTCGACTTTGCCTAGAAATAAAGTTGCAGGCTAAAATTTGTCATGGTTACCATGTTACCAACCTATCTTAGATAAAACAAAACTATTTGGATGTACAACATATTATAACCTAATATCAAACGAAGACAGACTTTCAAAGGTCGAAGCCAAAAAATAAATTATGATAGGATATACTTACAGACAATGGGAATCCTACCAATAGAAAAAATTGTTAATGGAAGAAATGTAATATTTAATAAGATGAAACAGAAATGATACAGTCATTATTAAAAAACGATGATCAATCATTCACTAAGGAGTGCGAGAACAAAGAAAATAGCAAAACATTTGCAAGACTCTAATTTGAATACTATATGTAGGATCTATATTAATTCCCCTGTATTATATCCGCAACTAAATAATTTTGTATGTGCTATAAATCGAATAGCAACAAATAACGGAATTCAAAATATTATTACAACGTAGTTACTCTTTATGAAGTATAGATAAACAAACTTAACTTATTCGTTGTGATGATATTTAAAAAATTTGAGGTTAAAACCAAACAGTATTACCAAGCTGATCTCATTATTTGTCATGTTGACGGCTTTCGGTGAAAAATGCAGCACAACTTTATGTTTTTAATCCCGTCATTTAGGTTTTTGCGGCACCTCAAACACACCGCTCTACGTGGGACTCGGTCGAACTGGTCGATGTTTTTTTCTTTCATTTTATTGCATAATTTATTTCGTTTAATCGACAAAGAGGGATTGACTGAAAAATATCTCAATTCAACTACCGATAGGATCATTTTGTAAGTTTGGGAGTAGATAATCAGTTTACACTGCGTAGGGGGGAGTTAGGGGTAGTTTGGGACATTGGAAGATTTAATGCTCCTAGGATCAATGGTACATTCGCCACATGCTTGATATGCGTATTGGCTAATAGTATTCTCTCTCTCAGCTCCAACAATTTCGCTTTCTTTAAGACAGCTTGTTAGTTTTTTTTTTTAATTTTTAAAGTATTTCACTTAAGGTTTTAAGATGTATCAGTAGTTCTTCAGGTAAGTTCATGTATTTTTACCACACGTGGGTCATAATTTAGGGATTATAGCGTGGACAAACCCAACCAGCAATTTGATATTTTATTATGGTCGCGAAAATATTTTCGACAAAAAAATTATAAAACAAGTGTTCTCTCAGGAATGTTTTTAATGCATTTCTACAACAGCTGTAAATGCAAAATTGGCACCATTTTATAAAATACTTCAGTAACCATTATTATTTTGTAAAGCATTTTGCAAACACTACATAACTATTTTGTAAACATTTCTGCACCTCTTAAAATAACTTCAACACCAGCATTATAAAACAGTTTTATCAAAGCTTTTCTTATTGCACTATAAAATATACTTGAGTATTCTATTTTTGAAAGAAATAAATAATAGTTTTATAAAAGGTTTTTAGTAGTTTCAGGTAAACGTTATAAAATTAAAATGCAAGGTGAAACAACAACAATAAAAGAAAAAAGCTTTTTGAATTTATTTTAAATGCTGCAAGAAGCAATTTTGTATTAGACAAGGGAAAAATATAATTAAGGTCCTCAACTATTTACAAGAAGTAAGAGGACATTTTATTTATTTTAATTCCATTCTTCGTATTATTTAGAGACGTTCGTTGATTGTGATGCAGAGACCAAGTTTTTACTGCGACTTAAATTTTATTGAGAAATATATAGAATATATAACAATAACTAAATATAAGCAGGCCCCGTATTTATTAAGAGGGGAGTTAAATAAGAAATCAATTGCAGAGCCTCACGCAAAAGAGATCAATTCAAAAACTATGAATTTTCAAAGCATTTTGATGGCGCACGTCTAAAGATAAAACATGAGGCTGGGAGTTCGTCTATTTTTTATTATAAAATATTGCAAAATAGTCCAGTTATCAATTAACAAAAATAGCAACAATTTGAAATCTGTTGTCACGGAATCAAATAAAAAATAGTGAAGCTCCTAGGTAATATTATAACAAACATATTTACATAGTTTCAACAAGAAAAACGTCGGTTTGCAGTCAATGATCTCATTTTAGTAAATAATATGACATATGGGACGATTTTTGTCTGCCATGTTGAAGTTTTAGGCGAACGGTTAGCTTCGACAACCACCATCGCATGGATAACTTGGTTCAGTAACTACATGCCAGAGAGCAGCACGGGTGTCCCAAATATAGTAGTATTTTCTTGGTTACCCGACTTTGCATATAATTGTACTAAAATTTACAGTGTTCAAGGTATATGATGCAGTATACAAAATGAATTAAAATATTCAAAAAATGAGGAGACGCAGACATTCCATAAGTAAATTTAATTATTATATAAAAAAGAAGAGCTTGTCACAACGATATTTTCTTTTAATAATTAAATCCGTACCTACCTTAACTAATTTTAATCGCTACTACCCTATGTGTGAACTACAAATTTACGGTTGATAAAAATTTTTTTTTAAAGTAGATCGACTCAAAAAGGACTGGTAAATAATTGGCCGGTGGACTTAAAAAGGCGAATTGTAACCAAAAAGGTGAATCAGATGCCGTGTTAGCGCCTGTTTAACCAATAAAATCTATATTTATTAGTTACAGCATTATTTAGTTGAGTTAAGCAATATAATGTTCCAATCCGTTACGTAACATAATATCTTGTTTGACATTTCCGACTGACATGCGCCTATTTCTGACGCCACGAACAAATCCCCATTCGAAATTCCCGGCAGGGTATCTCCGAAAGAAGCCGAATGCGTTCGAGGTTTCGGTGATGTGTCGCCTGCGTATGAGTCATTTAAACTGGTCTGGATGTAGACGATGCATATTTTAATACCTCATTTTCATGTTTTCAAGCGTTCTAAATAATAATACCGGGTGAGCGAAAGCTAATTTTGAAGGTATGAATTTTTTGTTTTATTATTTAAACCTTCCGCCTTTAGTGTGTTTTAATAATTTGTAAAAATAGGTACTGGATGTTTTACTAATAGTTGTGCACAATTTTAATACCTTTTAAGTAGGTACCTATATACTTACGACTTTTTCCATACGCAATCTCATGTAGCTATACAGTATGTCCACGGATGGGGTTTACAAGAGGACAAATGGACTAAAAATTGAAAGATACGAAAAAAAGTCACTCTTAATTAACGTTTTTGCTTGTCTAGAAAATACGATTCACCATAAGAAACTTTAATTTTTTTATACAGGGTGGGTAAAAACTGCAAAAATGTTATTTTGCTTAAGTGTAAATATACTTTATTTTGAAAGATACGAAAAAAAGTCACTCCTAATAAACGTTTTTCCTTGTCTAGAAAATACGATTCATCATAAGAAACTTCAATTTTTTTATACAGGGTGGGTAGAAACTGCAAAAATGTTATTTTGCTTAAGAGTAAGCATACCTACTTTATTTTGAAAGATACGAAAAAAATCCACTCTTAATGGAAACCGAAGTAGAACAATTCATTAAAAGGTTTACCTATGTAAAAATTATTTCCCAAAAAGTATTCGCTGGCACACCTCTGACTGGTGAACCTAGTTAAAATAATAATGACACTAAGGTACCTACTTGTTGTCAATGTCTTTATTTAATGAAGTTATTATTTAAGTAGAAATGCTATCTACTGAACAAAGAGTTTTTATAATACAATGTTATGGGGATGGTCAAGTTTCATACCGCTACGTCATGGAACAATTTACCGAGAAATTTGTAGGAATCCCAATAACTAGGATGACAATCTGCAAATTAATAAAAAAGTTTCAGAGAACTGGTTCGGTTTTGGATCTCAAAAAAAAAAAAGAAGTAATACGACCATGATGATGCTACTACAGTCTTAGTTCTTCAATCTGTTGAAGAAAATCCTATGACGTCCCTTAGAAATCGTGCTACTCAGTTGGAAGTTGTGAAAAAAAGTCAAATTCAGAAGATCCTTAAAGCAAATAAATTGTATCCGTATAAACCGCACTTTAATCAAAGATTGGACGAGGGAGATGACGCGAAACGACTTGATTTTTGCTTGTGGATAGGAGACAAAATTTTAAGTGGAAATGTTGATTTTTATAAATGTATCATGTTATTTGATGACTAAAATTGCAAAAATATAAATATAATCTATAGAGTGTATACCTAGGGTGTTACTTCTGTACTTATTGTAATGCGTGATTTCTATACCAATTGTAACTTTAACTAACTATTAAATATTTTTTAGTGATACAACTTTTACGATTACGATACGATAAAAAAAGTTCAACTCGGATTATACCGGTTGCAGTTACGATTGCCGTTGTCGTTGGCGATTGTGTTTCACTCACACAGCGCCGGTTAACTTTCCGATTTCAGTTAGCTATTTGTATGATTGGCATCATAAATACTATTTTTTCCGAACTGTGACTAAATGCCAAAACCACTTGAAAAACATGACAAAAAGACAATAGGTTTAAAGCGCCGTTGGACGTAGACCGAGTCGTAGTAACCACACGAGCGCTGTAATGAGCCTTACCGTACGTGTGATATACAACATTTTATATAAGACCCAGAATTTTGGTTTTTTTATGTATTTAAAATGATTTTCATATGAAAGTAACATTACACAAAAAATGACAGTGACTGACGGAACAAAAAAAAAATCATAGTTTGATTAAAAATGAGTAATGTAATAAGTTCATTACATCACTGAGTGATGCCGAATAAACGACATTTGGAAACCTGACATTGTAACACTAGTTATCCTATACAGGGCGTCAAAAAGTCTGGGATATTGCCAATTTTTCAAAAACTATATACCAAATACATTGTTTGAAAATTGGCATGTGTATATAAATGTAATTCCAACGGCACAACTTGGAAGGATACAACCATGAACTAACCTGTAACTAAGTGTAATACAGGGTTGGTGAGGAGAATACCAACTCCAAAGTTTAAATGGAACGTCCTGTATATTTCTGAAGATTTAGATAGTCCATTAAAAGACAAAGTAAAAATGATGTAAGAATGTAATGGGTGTTTGTGCTAAAATGAATGAAATCGAATTTTAAAAAATTATACACAATAAAAATAAGAAATCCTTAAACAAATGAACAACACCTACTTTATGAAATGTTCAAAATTTTTGCCATATTAGTCCTTCACTAAATTCCCGTAAGGCATTTTTTCAGCTTATATATACTATTTCAAAAAACTAATTGTTTTAATTTGGATTTACATAAATCTATTAGTTTGACAGATGAACCCAGCAACAGCAGCCTACCATTAAATTGTTTTTTTATAAGGCACTATTTGAAATTTAAAAAATATTCAGATCATTTGAAATAAAAAGAGATTATATTTTTGCTGACCAACCCTATATAGTATAGTAACAGATAAGGTTTTATCCTTCTAAAGTGTGCAGCTTTAAACTATATATCGACATACCAATTTCCAAAAAATACTTTAAGTAGTTGTAGAAATTATTTGTAATATATCAGACTTTTTTGACACTCTGTATAGCAGAATATTTAAAAAGTGCACCACTCATCAAGTCAACATATTATTATTACCACATATACCACAGTTGAAATTAGCTATATATTATGTTATATAGGAGCTGGTCACAGTTGTCTTTGGTATAATTTAGTATAGTACAATCTAAACTTAAATAGTTAGTACAATAGTAAACTATGTACTCCCTTAAAAGCAATTCATCTATCGACGACTTTATAAAGTTGTTGGGTGGGTAAATTACAGATCTCACATTTATTTTTAGAAATATATTGCTGATATCATACGTCTACCGTCATCTACGAATAATATATAGAATTTAAACTTTTAGCTGATTTTGTGTGCGATTCTGAGCAATTCAACTGCGCTCTTAATGTTTAAGGCAAATTGATGATCATTTTCTTCAGAAAAACTAAAGCCAATTTGTTCTAGGTATTATTATTATATAATTTTTATATATTTACCAGCTGTAAACATTAACATAAATGAGATATTTGGTATTTTCAAGTCTGTCTATTTTTATGGACGCTCCCATTCAATATTGGCGTCTTCCGATAAAATAATTTTGTATCAATACCAAGCATTTTAAGATAATTAAACTAGTAAGCAATCTCTATAAAACATTTTAAATATATTTATACTTTGAAACTGAGGGTACTGCGACAGGACCGAACTGCTTTAAAACTAAATATAAACTAAAGGAGAGACGAAATATCATTTCATTGATGAATAAATACAAATAGTAGAGGTTTAGTAATTATTTCGGTGACGAGATGACCTTATGAACCGTGAAGATTTCAGCATATGATGCGTCTCCACCATAGTATCATCATCGAGTGGGATGTTAATTCATAAGTAATAAATAATTTTGGAGTCCTCATGTTCTTTAATAAAAGAATTGGGCACTATTGTAATTTTCTTTTACTGTAACTTATTGCACACTAATCTTTTACTAGTATTTATACATAAAACATATCAACAAATACATTAGTGGTATTTGACGATAGATCCGAAGCACTGAGGCAATGAATTTCATTGTTGTATTTACCTCTACGATATTATTAATATCAACATCAATGTTCTTAAACACATCATATTTTCATAACACATATTTAATCTTCTTCGAAAAGCACCACTTTTCTTAATATTCTTCTATTGTTTCATTTTCGAGATTTATAATGTTTATGTTTAGTTTAAGACCCAAAACTGACAAAAAATCTTTACTCTAGCCTAACCTAACATCAGATGACTCGGGGATGGTATAAAATTAGTTGTCTTACATCAAAGACATTATAACTATAATGTCTTTGTCTTACACATATCTTATGTGGTTGGCGACGATATTCATGAGAACAATTTAATTTTATAAGAAATTTGTTTCTGTTTCAACATTGTAGCAGAATGGCCATATTATCAAGTAGTTATAAAGTGATCACTAAAATAACAATTTACTTTTAAAGGCGAAATGTTTTTAAAAGTACTCTATTATAACTGTTTAATAATAATAAACTAGAACACTTTTTGCTTTTTAATGTTTCAAGGTTTTTAATTGTTGGAACATAATACACACTTCTACAGCACAGGGTGAGCCACTGACACGCCGAAAATCTCTTGGCGATAATAGTTTTTCTTATTGGAATTATCCTTTAACTGCCCGTATCGTTCAAGAGTGTACCGATAGACGATGTTTTTTGCATTTGGAATGGTACGGAAAGAAACTTAGACCAGTCTTGAGTTTTACTAAATTCCTTAAATAATAACATACAGTTTACTATGGAAAAAGGTAACAATGAGATAAATTTTTTAGATATTAATATTAAAAAAGTAGACAACCACTTAGAATATAATATTTATAGGAATCCCACTACTACAGACACAGTAATTCATTATAAGTCTAAGCAATCATGGCAAATAAATTTATCTCCTTTTCACAGTCTTATACATAGCCGATTCAATCGAATTTATAACTGTTTAATTAAGTCGCAGGAAGCAACTATAAAACAATTTTAAAATATATTTATAAGGAAATTAAAAATGTCGCCGAAATGTACTATAAAGCCACTATAAAATAATTATATTTTATAGGCTAAAATGTTTTTTAAGTTGTTCATAGAAACGTTTTTGCAATAATTGAATGACTGTTTTATAAGGTATTTTATAATTCTGTTATATAAACGTTATGATGATAAATTTGTAAAACATATTAACTACCTACAACAGAATAGTGTCTATTGAAGCTCTTATGTAATCGATTGGTATTTTGGAAGTATTAATAAAATACCAATAAAATAAAATAGTTGTATAACCATTGAATTTTTAAATATATTTGTTGGTTGAGAAGTAATTAGAATGTGCCTTGATTTTGGACTACTTGCTTGAATGTTTTTTACAATTCTGGTAACTCTGAACACTTTAAATCCATGCATTAGGAGACAACTTGAGATTTACTTTTTCATTTCTTGTTGCAGAATGCCGAAGTTTAAGGGCATAACCGAACATCAGGTCAGGTGAGTACGATTTGTTATTTTTTTTCTTGATGTTTATTAACTGTTTAAAGTATGATGGAGTCTCAAGAAACTTAAGATATTCAATATTTATTCAGTAGCCGTTGGTACATAAGTTGTGGACTATTCATATACATAGTTACCGTGCCCCCCAAAAGATCCGTATAAATTGGTACACCAGTAGCTGTTGGTACATAAGTTGTGGACTATTCATATACATAGTTACCGTGCCCCCCAAAAGATCCATATAAATTGGAATTTATTTCTAATTGCACATTTCTCTCAGGAGCTTCATTAACCTTACTATTTTTTGACCAGTAGACATCTCATTAAATACTAATATTAGAGCAGTAGAATTAAATCATCAAATTAAAAATGTGTTTCGTTTAACTTCACTTTTTATCACGATAAGAATCTCGCAATTCAAAAACGTTCGCCGACACATCAACTCCAAACGAACAGTTCTGCGGACTTTGAAATCCCTTTTGTTTTATGTCATAAGTTAAAAAGCCGCTCTTCAAACTGATAGGATTTAATTTAAAAATAAAAGTTTGAACTGGGAAAAACGTTTACTTTTCGTTTTCCCGCTTTTCTGTTTGTGTTATGGTTTCGGGGATTCCGGAGTGAAGTCGGTAAAAGCATCGCTTAAATTAAATTAGTTTATTTTTGTTTGGACTTTGTTTTGAAATGGACGGCTTGTAGATTATTTTTGAAACTGTGTAGTAAGGAAATTTTGAGTTTTAACCCAAAAACTGGTAAAATATTTTTGTGTATGCAATCCCGACTTGAATAGTCCTTAGACAACATAATTATTGTTAGCACATTGTCACATAGAGTAAAATATTAGAAGGCTTGGCAGCTCTCGATTGCCTTTAATTGGTTGATGTAATCAAGTGATGATCTCCAAGCGCATCCATTGTTGACGGAGACTTAAATTTCGACTATATATATTGGCCCCCCTCCCCTGTACACTTTAAAGAAAAATTGTAATAAAATTTTTTGAAGATGCCGATATAGTAAACCCATGTATCAAGTTTGAATAAGTTTTAGTAAGCCAATCCTAACTAATTCAATTAAATGTGATGGCAAAATTACGAAATTTTCATAGTTTAGGCACAGTATAACGGAACTATACAGTAGCGACACGAGGCGATTTAGACAGACCCAAATTTCTCTGCGCAATGCGCGTAGCGGCCATCTTTTTAGTGACAAATTAGTCAGTCAGAAAGGTAAACAAAGCTTGTGTGGATTGTAGTTTGTTTAGTTTTTGTAAACTTATTGGTTTTTATCGTGCGTTTAAGTGTTTGAAGGTGCTTTGAAGTGTTTGTGCCGAACTTTTGCTGATTTTCGATGGATTCCCAAGAAAAAATAAGGAGCAGATGTGCTTTAAATTGACTTTCTTTCAGTGTAAAAGCGATTTCAACATAAAATTTCATACGTTTTTTCAGTGTAATAGAGGACAATACCGTCATCCGCGTCATCCTTCTGTCACTGAAACTGACCCCTGGAGATCAAAGGGACCGACAGCTCTTGTCGCTACTGTATAGTTCCGTTATACTGTGGTTTAGGTAATACAGCAAACACCAGCAAATAATTTCTATGACGTAAAGCTGTACATAACGAATAAAGATTATTTCACATTAAAAACACATTTAATTTAACATAACATACATGACGGACTTGTCTTAAAATTAATTAGATTAGGCATGCAAGACGCTCTAATCAGAGTTGTTATATATCGTACCTTGAGGACAGAAAATTCGCGGTGTCAACAGACAATACGCTATCACAAACCAGAGTTGCACGAGCTGGGGTCCCGCAAGGGTCACCACTCGCTGCAATCCTATACAACATGTACACAGCGGATATCCCGCACAATCAATTTACACAACTATACCTGTTCGCTGATGACACCGCGATTACTGCCACCTCAGGAGTGCCCTGGAGAGTAGTTTTACGCTTGCAGCGCCATATCCTGCTTCTGCAGAATTGGCTGGATACATGGAAGTTGCGACTTAATGAGGGGAAGACACAGGCCATATTTTTCTGAAAGGCGAGACTAAGACTGCCAGAAACAAGGGTCAAAGTAAATAATAAAGCCATAGAGTGGAGCCCTAAAGCGAGCTATCTTGGTCTCGTCTTTGACAAAAAGTTGTCCTGGAACGACAATGTCGAGACTAGAATTAAAAAAGCACACAGACAAATGGGTGCAGTGTATCCCCTACTCTGCGCCAAAAGCAAACTTAATTTAAAGACAAAGACAACAGTTTACAAGACCATAATTAGACCTGTACTGACATACGGTGTACCAACATGGTGCACCGCGTAAACAAGACAAGATATCAAAAACTACAGATACTACAAAACAAAATAATAAGGATTATGACTAACGCACAAAGACACGTACCGACAGCTGTATTACACAGAGACCTAAAAATGGAAACAATTGCGGAACACAATACAAAATTAATAACTAAATACTTTGAAAGGACAGACTTATCGACAAATCCAATGATACAAAACTCACACATACGATCGACAATACACAAAAACTTTAAATATCCGAAAGATTGGCTACCACCCTAAAAACACAAAAACAAAAATAAGGATTAACAAAAACAATAGAGAAACAAAAAAAAAAAAGTCATGTAAAGTATCCAAACAAAAAACTGATACAACACCAAAAAAAAAAAAACAACACGGAACAAAATAGCGAAAATAAGCAAGCAAATCAATGAAGAAAACAGAACAATGCATAGAAGATCATCGCAACAAAGAAATTCCAGTATAGTAGAAGAATAAGCACCAATAAATTTAAAAGAAGTAAAAGCTGAAGGGAGCTGACTTAAGAGAAATACCAATGTCAGCTATATTAAAAGACTACAGATTTTCACAAAAACATTAATTAATTAAATATACAAACAACCCTCCATTAACAGCTAAACAATATCCTAACCGATCATAAAATTCAGTTCTTTCATTACTGAAATGATTTTGAGAAATTCTGTCACATTCTAACAAAATACAGTCTTTTAGCTGGTATAGATTCTCAAATTTTACATATAAATAACATTTTTTAAGTGACCCCACAGAAAGAAGTTGTTTGGCGAAAGGTCAGGATATCTGGCTGGCCAAAGGATTAGATGCCGTGGGCTAATAATATTTCCCTTAAAAATATTTTGCAAGTATTTCCTAACCATGAGAGAATTATGGGCAGGACAACCATCCGTTTGATACCAGATCTCCCAAGTTTCGTGTACAACTTCTTCTAGTACGGCTTCAATTCGATTTTGTAGTGAGTTCAAATACGTTACTTCTGTAAGGTTGCCTTGCATTAAAAATGGTCCAATAATGTGATTATCGCTTCTGTGAAGACTACCATATTTCACTGTAGGTACAGTGCATGTAAAAAGTCCCGGTGCAGCTAGTTATTCAAAAAAATAGACAAGTTAGCGGATAATCTTTCAAATAAAAGTAAATGCTAATGCTTTTAAAAACTTTAATTTAAATTTAGTTGGGATAAGGGATAAACAGCGTTGCTCAAAATATAACGTAATCAGTTAAAGATATATTTCTTTAAATAGAACTTCTCTATTTTATGGAATATATTTTGTTGCGCTTAAAATTATTTACTAAATAATACCTATATTGTAAGACTCACTATGTCCAGTTCCAGAATTCCATAGTATTTAATATTATTATTCCAAATGTGTATATAGAGGGTGTTTCTTAATGCTATGCGAATATTTAAGGGTGTTAATCTACATGAAGAATTAATGATAGTTTGCTTTATAAATTATGGTATTAAAGTTTTAGGAAGAAAATGGAAATTAATTAATATTTTTAAAAGTACTTCAGATATTTCAATGATATTTAGTACAGTGGCTACAGGCGCTGACTTTGATATTCTTGAGGTTAAGAATGTTACGCCAAATAGAGAATATTTTTCAATTCACCGTTTAATTGGAAACATAAGAGCTCTCCTGGGTTGCTTTCCTGCGCCGCTCCGTTTTTGAGTAAAAAAAAATAAAAACCGATGTATTGTTCGAGAAAATTAATCTTATTATTGAAGAATACAATTTTCCAATAAATCTAGTTGCCATGGAGTATGTGACTTGCTTTTGACATCTGACATTTTCTAGTAAGTCTCTGTCATTCAAGTCTGTGCGTTGTGAATTATTTATTTCATTTTATTTGTACCATCTTGTTAAAAGGGGTGAATTATTCAAATTCTGAAATGGCAGAAATGCATTACGTGTGTGGCCTCGCCGACGGTAATGGAGAGCAAGCCAGACGTATTTATTACCCAAGATATCTCACTCGTGCTGTGCCAGATAGTCGAACCTTTTCTAATATTCATCGTCGTCTTGTTGAAACTGGTAGTGTTCAGGCGAACAGGTGAGTAGAGGCATTACTTCGCAGGAATTATCCAAGGCGTGTGACCTTCTGTCAGAGGTATCTTCATAATATTGCACAAAATCAAATTTCAAATATACGTTCTGTTCATGGACGAAGCTAATTTTTCCAGAAATTCCATTCAGAATTTCCACAACAATCGTTTGTGGGCGGAAGAAAATCCTTATGCCGGAACCGAAACCCATTTCCAACACCAATTTTCGGTTAACGTATGGGCAGGAATTATTGATAACCACTTTATTGGTCCATTCTTCTCGCCGAGACGACTTGCAACAATCTTACTTTTAATTTCCTTCAAGAGCAACTGCCTTTGCTGCTTGAGGATGTTCCGATAGCAATAAGAAACCATTTTTGGTACATGCACGATGGTGCACCAGCACATTTCAGGATAGTGGTTAGTTCAGGTTAGCAATTATTTACAAACTGTGTATTCGTTGGATTGGTCGCGGTAGGCCTCAAGAATGGCCGCCAAGGTCCCCCGACCTCAACAGCTTAGAGTTCTTTTGTGGGGCCATCTTAAGACGCTAGTGTACACAAGTCCCGTTTACAGTGTGGAGGAATTAATAGAAAGAATGGTTGCAGCATGGGATTTAATAAGAAATACTCCGAGGATATTTCAACGAGTGCGCAATACCATGAAGGCGGAAGTGGAGGGGGATTTGCAGTTACAAATACATACAAATATGTAAAATGACATGCTTATTGGTTCAATTTGTAGCAGCTATTTTATGGGGCTGCAGCCACCAAAGCGTCAAAAAGTAAGACATGTTTATTACGACCAAATCTACTATTTTTATGCTAAAATTTTCGCTTGCGGCGCTTTCTTTCTCTCATTCTCAACTTAGGTGTCTCGTAAAAGTTGCCTTCATCAGGCTCATTTTGTACTAAGCCATAAGAAAACCTAGGAATTAACCTGAACTCCTTATTTGTCAGCTTAGCTCATAGTACAAGTTAAAATTAAATACCTACACAAAGACTTATTGACGATTTTCCTTACATTTCAAAAAAATTTCAGACCTGTGGAGCTTTTTCCTTTCATAGTTTTACTAATAACTTTAACTAAAACGTCTCTTCAAATTATTGTTCTTCAGATTATATTTACAAAGCGTTACTAAAATGTATGAAGTAACTAATCATTTTTATCCTTATTTGCACAGTCTCGCGATAAGTATGTCAAATTTAAATGCCAACACAAACAAATATTGATAATTTTCCCAAAATTGGGAGGATATAATCACCTACACAGCCCCCCTCTTCCCAAGCTGAAAGCCTGGTGGCGCCACTGATAAATGTAATAAACCAAAACGGATTATACAAAACAGTTCATTTTCAAGAAGATTAACTTTTATAATCCGTTGACAGATATTCCCAGACACCGGTTTCACGCCGCATAATTTTCCAGCTTTCCCTGCGCATTTTTAACGAGAGCTCCGCCTTGTGGGACGCCTTTTCTTCCCACGGTTTTCCGCTCTTTTCTTACGTCGAATGAAAATCTCGGAGAGAAAATTTATCTTATACGAAAATTTTGAAAGAAAACTTTGGGAAATTTTCTAGATTGTAAATTTCTCTTCTAACAATTGTTGAAACTTTTCTAACAGACAATCTTATTCAATAGAAAATGATTCAAAAACAGGAATTTTTTTGGTTTTTCGTGTAAAACTTTAACGAACACCTTTCGATATCTCAACCTCAGTTTAGTTTTGGTTCTGTAGTTATTTTTGTCCAAAATGTTTCAAAGTTCTGGGCATTAAATTGTCTATAGGATAACACAACAGAAAATCGCTTGGCAATTGGAATAGAAGAAAATTATTAGAAAGAGAATTATTAGGAACCCTACGAGGGATTTGGCCAACCTTAGAGAAGCTGGACATACTGACCGACGGTATAAACCTATAATTTTTGTATTAGCAAATTTGGGATGCAGACAGAACCAGATATTCCAAGGCTAATAAATAACTGTAATGCAATGCATGGAATATTATTTAAAATACTAAATAATGACGTCTTACCTCTTCCGCTTCTTCCGACAAATCTAAGATCATTAAATTTAGCTATCTGGTTCTTCATTACAGCCGACGAATTCCTTAGTTCCGCACAATAGTTTTCGTCGTTCCCAGCCCTCACAGTCACCACAGTCCCATCACCAATATCACCAAGTGCCACCACTTTAAAAGCCACTGGCAACGTTTTGTTAGACCTCCAGTGAGGAGGCAAAACTGTACAGACGAACAAGGGACTTCCTGTCCTCACCAGCTCACCCGGATGCTCTGAGAGGAAGTCGTTCAGAGTTCTTTCCGCTAATATGTCCGTGGTCATTTTGGTGTAAGTGTCGTTTATGAGGCTGGAGCTTTCCGGAGAGGCTGCCGTTCCAGTTGACGGGGTTTGGGTGTTGGTCAGATGCATGGCGGATAAATCATCTAACACTCGGTTCGGAATTGTTCATTAGTTCACCGAAAAGGAGTTAGTGGTTTTTGAACAAGCGTAGATGACACCATGGAAACTTTTCCTTTATTGTCATGGTTTCATCTGAAGGATAGGTACTTATCGAAGTTTCATGCGTAAAACTCACTTCTTGACGAAGAATAATGCACGCATCACATGCCAGTCAAAAATTGCACGCGACAAATCACGTTCCGTCGGTTGCCAAGCAACACATGTCAACACTTTTTCTGAATGAAAACTTTTTCAGGGGTGGGGTGCCCACACGGGGGCTAACGCACTCACATCATAAGCGCACACATCAGGTGTGTTTGTACACATGCTGTTGCGGCCTTTAAATCCTTTTTTAATTGTCCGATTGTTGCGCGCGCGAACTTTCACTGCGAATCTGGATAGAGTTTGTGTTCGAAAAAACAAAATCCAGGAGTTATCGAATGAATTGCGGACTGGGATTATAAAAAAGGTAATTAACAGTCGTACGGTTTATTAATGTCACTGATGAAGATGCTGTTCTCGCGGCATGTGTTTTGTTCATCTCGGCCCGAAACCAAAACTAAAGACTCTAACAGTGTGTTGTTGATTAACTAGGAAACACGCGTGCTGTGGCCTACGTTCTATCCAAAAATACCCATGGAAAGCGGCGGTTAGAACAAGACGAAGAACCGAAGTCTTGTCGGGCCATGTTTCCAAAAGCGGTAGCACTCGCGCGCTTGATAACCCTTTAGTTATCAGGGGAATACGATAGAGACGGCTCTATTTCGGTTTTTAACAGGGAACAGAGATAAAATATCGTTAGATTAAAACAGAAGCTAACATAAAGGGGTACATGAGAGATAGAGAGCAAGTGCAGTGTATCGAATGCGGCGAGAGAGAGAGAGAGAGACCATCTTGTTTGCGGTTTTAGCGGGCCGGGCCTCGGCGAAATAAAGGACGGAAATATACAAATTGGCGCTAGTGGGATAGAGTCGTAGACCGTCGCGGTTTTTCGGCCGCAGGTTGGCAGCGCAGGCGTCACGTTAGAAGGATAGAGATAGCTGCGGGCCGTCGCTAGTGTGCCGTCGGTTGTCATATGTTTTGTCTTTGGCAACGTGGTTGCTGGATGTGGCCAGGGCGCGATTATCCCTCGTGCCAGGAAATTCTTTTACGCGGTAAAGAGGTTTCCATGGGGTAATGGAGACATTGTTTAGCCAATAAATAGTATCTATGTTAGAGGTGGCAAAAAGACACGTCTTATTTACCTTCTCACTAAAATGCCCCTTCTGGATAGCAAGCTACAGTTGATGCAAAACAAAAACCGATGCACTTCATCAATCAGCTGATAATTGTAAATGCATAAGAAAACACGAGGAAAGTAAATTTGGGCAAAAAGTATTAAAACTTTATGCGATATTGAATTTACTACAATCTTATATTTCTATATATATCTATTCTTCTTTGATACGAACCCACTTATAGCGAAAATTTTGTTTATTTCAGCTTGTAACAATCAATAATTTAAATTTTATTGGCCAATAGTTGGCAACACAACTGTAAATGGTGCGGTGGCGCTAGCTCGTTCGTTGGCCTGGTACTCAGACGAATATATATTTGTTCGTCTGAGGCCTGGTTTGACGTTTCATGCAAAACTAACCTTGCTCGTGGTTCCGTGTTGCTGTGCGTCTATTTTTTAACAAAAACTCCAGATCTTTTCATAAATAGCATTAAAAACTGTTCTATTAAGAGAAACAAAAGTGCACATACATGTCTCTGTCGATTACGTTGTTTACTATTTGTGAAATATGCCGAAGCATTTAAATAGTCGGTGCAAAGAGCTAATAGCTTCTCTAAGAAGCTATTTTCAGGAAGGACTTAAGAGCAATGGCCTATTGTTACCTTTGATAGCAGTACAGAGAAGTAAATTTAAAGAGTTATGTTAAGATCTCGATATTTTATTTCTACTTTACTAATTTTTAGCGTATAGCAGCTGCCCTAAATTTGAATATCTCCACTGGAAGCGCAATTTCAACAACACTTAAGGAAAATAAATTATTAGAATCACCTTACAACAAACGTTCTAATTCAAAGAGAGTTTTAAATGTGTGAAGATGGATATAAGTTCTATCCATGACACTATTTATGGAATGTACGAAACAATGTAGTTTTAAACAACTGGTATTTTTGAAAAAATATATTAAAGAAAAAGAAGCATTCCTGTACCAATTCGTTTTCGTGGATGAAACATGGATTTTTCAGAATGGTGCCATTTGTCGATCTTGGCAGGATAAAAATAAAAGAAGTGTTAGATGTTACTAAAGTTGATGGTAGAAGGTATTATGCAGTAAATAAATACAGGGTGGCGCACCGAAAACTTTCCACCCAGGTTTATTTTCTTGCTAATAAACAAATTAAAATTTGCTCGAATACAAGAACCTTAGTTCTCAGGAAGCCATATTTTTCTGCTATTTTCACCCCCTTGCTTGAACCCCTACGACGGGGTGGCTTTCATCCTTAAAATCTTAAATGGAAAGAGGGGTCGAGTGATACCTTATTTTAAAGGGAATTCAATTGCCTTCCCAACGCGACCTTGCTCGTTTAAATCGAGTAAATAGTTCCTGAGAAATAGGGCTAAAAAGAAAAGAAAATTTAAAAGTAATAAAATTTATTACCGCTTGTATCAATCAAGTAAATGTTGAAAATGTCCACCTCCAACCTCCATGCAACTGTTAAGGCACTGTTCAAAATGTTCGCGAACATTATTGAGCATTGCGGGAGTTATTTGTCGGCACTCGTACACTATTCGTTGTCGCAAGTCTTTCAAAGAATTGGGTTTGGTTGCATAAATTTTAGACTTTAAATGTCCCCCACGAAAAATAGTCCAGTGGCGTCAAATCAGGAGATCTTGCAGGTCATTCAATAGGACCTCTTCTTCCAATCCATTTTCCTGGAGAATTTTCATCCAAAAATTGTCTAACAGGGAACGCATAATGCGGGGTGCTCCGTCTTGCTTAAAGTAAATATTTTCTGGCATTCGTTAAAGCAGGGTTAATAGTGGTTTCCAACAGGTTCAGGTACATTTCACCTGTTAAATTTCCAGGTATAAAATACGGCCCAATAATACAGTCCCCAAAAATTCCAGCCCACACATTTAATTTTTCGGGATGTTGAGGTTGTAAAAATTTTCCAGGAAAATGGATTGGAAGAAGAGGTCCTATTAAATGGCCTGCAAGATCTTCTGATTTGACGCCACTGGACTTTTTTTTGTGGGGACATTTAAAGTCTAAAATTTATGCAACCCAACCCAACCCAATTCTTTGGAAGACTTGCGACAACGAATAGTGTACGAGTGCCGACAAATAACTGCCGCAATTCTCCATAATGTTCGCGAACATTTTGAACAGTGCCTTTACAATTGCATGGAGGTTGGAGGTGGACATTTTCAACATTTACTTGATTGATACAAGCGGTAATAAATTTTATTACTTTTAATTATTCTTTTCTTCTTAGCCCTATTTCTCAAGAACTATTCACTCGATTTAAACGAGCAAGGTCGCGTTGGAAAGGCAATTGAATTCCCTTTAAAATAAGGTATCACTCGACCCCTCTTTCCATTTAAGATTTTAAGGATGAAAGCCACCCCGTCGTAGGGGTTCAAGCAAGGGGGTGAAAATAGCAGAAAAATATGTCCCCCTGAGAACTAAGGTTCCCGTGTTCGGGCGAGTTTTGATTTATTTATTACCAAGAAAATAAACCTTGGTGGAAACTGTGTAATTCCCTCACTCGGATATTCTGGTTACAAGCTGGCAACACTGTCGATAACTGATGTCACTCGAAGGGTATGACGTGCATCGGTTTTTGTTATGCATCAACTATATATACGACTGACTTCCTAATAATAACTAGTTACTTAAACGGGAAATTGCTGGGAAGGTATAATAAAGTGAGAGTGAATTTTGTTATATTAGTGTTTGATTTACCGGTGCGAGATATTTTTTGTTCTACTAGTGCTAAAATGTGGCGTCCATGAGCTTGTGCTAAAAGTGGGGCATCTTGTAGTGTTATCTCCAGATACTAAAAAAATAATTAAAAATTCGTACGAATCTTTGCTGAAAAGAGATTAAAAATCAATTTTATATAGGTAGTTACGAAGGCGTAGAAAGGTCACCCAAAAGAAAAAAATATTTTAATCTCGAAATTCGGATTTAAATCTCGGAATTCCGAGATTAAAGTCGGAATTCCGAGATTAAACTCGGAATTTCGAGATTAAACTTAAAACTCGGAATTTCGAGAATAAAGTCGGAATTTCGAGATTAAACTTAAAACTCGGAATTTCGAGAATAAAGTCGGAATTCCGAGAATAAAGTCGGAATTCCGAGATTAAAGTCGGAATTCGGAGATTAAACTCGGAATTTCGAGATTAAACTTAAAACTTGGAATTCCGAGAATAAAGTCGGAATTCCGAGATTAAACTCGGAATTTCAAGATTAAACTTAAAACTCGGAATTTCGAGAATAAAGTCGGAATTCCGAGATTAAACTCGGAATATTACACAAAATGTTTCTTTCTTTCGGGTGGCCTTTCTACGCCTTCGTAGGTAGTTAACCTGTGTTCGCCATGGTGAACTTGTTTGTGTCCTTAATGTAAAGTTTGTGATTATATTATGTAAGTAATACCCAATAATTTTGAATTTGGATTGAGATTATTATATAAATGAACTTTTTAGACAGCTCTTGAAAATGGTTTAAGAAACCGAAACCCGTAGAGCAAAATATTAGATATTTGTAAACAATTTTGGATTTTTTTTTTCTCTTCAATACTTACTTTAAAATTTGGTCCAAAAAAGTCCAAAAATAAATTAATATTTGGTAAATTGTAACGTCGGTACATGATAGCAGACCTGAACGAATAAGGTTGGCGTGAGCAGCCTTTGGATAGCTGAAGGTTATTTTGAAATCCACGCTCCCAATATGTTAAAAAATAATGGTTTTTATGCAGCTGCCCTGAGAATATGTAATGGAAAGGTAAATACAGTTTAATACAGTATAATTTAGCAAACATCGAAATACTCTGAAGAGATGCAGTAGAAACAATGACTACTCTAAAGTGTTAATTAGCGGAATACATTGGAAGGATCGACAATAGTCGAGGGCCCAAAAAGAATATGAAATGGAGGCCATGATAAGAATCAGGAATAGTGGTCGTCCTCCAAGCAGATGGTATGATGACTCGAAACGTATCCACATTAACTGGATGCAAACTGCTCACGATAGGATAGGTATAATATGGAGATAATCAAGCACATGGTCAGAGTAGATGTCAGGGAATACATGTATACCGTACAAAGTATTTAAACGTAGCTACACCACTACCATACTTTATAAAATGAATATCTTTTTATATTATAAACTATGCCACTATGCCACTACGTACTTATTTTGACAAATAGATTGCATTAAGCGACGTCCATAAATATCAGCAATGACCAACGCGCCAGTTAGATTTAATCTACGACATTCCGCGCCTGGAACGTATATTAATTCTAAGACCCCTATTTTACTGACCCCACAACATTAGCTTTCAGTTTCGGAATCCCATGAGCGCGTTTCTCAGCGCTCTCTCGCCTGTTGTTCTATCTTCTAATAATTTATCAGGCTGACCCACACGCTCTGCATATCTGGAAGGTTAATCAATTAAAAATACCTCTGCTTTATCTCTCCTTTCTAAGGAAATCGAGGAGCTAAATTTATTGGAAGGATAATCGATATAGTACTTAAAACCGCTTGAGTGGTATTTAATACTGATATTAAGGTAGGGGTTCAAAATACGATAGAAAGTTGTCTACGCTATATAACGTAAGATAACAAATAAACGTCCTCAAATATACCGTAGTAATACCACGCATGTCTTGAATTAGTATTATTCTTGAAAGGTACTAGCTTCCACTTCCAAATATGTTCTGATTCTGTTTTTTGCCGAGTCGAGAGCATTGGTGAGCACTTGTGGGGAACTGTTATTCTTCTGAAATTTATTAAATTGTCTAATAAAATAAAATTACAAGTTTATAATATAAAACATAAATAGCTAAGTACAGACTAATAAACAATACATGAAAATTAAGTTCAAAGACTATTACAACAGATTAAAGTTTTAGTTGACGTACTCCGGAGTAGAAGGCTTGACTAATATCTACTAATAACCCTCACAGGCAATTTATTAAAATACTTAACTGCCCAATACCCTGGGCCATCCTGACAGCTTTGCATGCGACGGCAAGCAGAAACCAGATTACTCTTGGCTCGGGTATTATAGTCACGCACATCCTGGTGCGTCAGAAACGAATCCAGATTCTACCTCACATACACCAGGCACGCAAACACATACAGACAAGGCACAGTTAAAATTATTAGATCAATGAAAGCATTCCTATAGTCCTCTCCATAAACCAAACCAGACACCACCCTAACAGCTCTCCTCTGCAGTCCAAAAACTCCGTGCCACCCCGCCGAATGTCCCCTGTAAGAATTGCATAGCTATTTGATATGAGTATGAAAAACTGCAAAATATGTTGTTTGTCTTACATCAGCGGAGACACACTAAGAGATATTCCGGAGGAGATAAAGGTTCCTAGCTAGCTTTTTTGCAAGGGCGCTGACATGCTCGTTCCACCGCAAGTCCGGATTCAGTACAACACCCAAAAATGACCCTGCCGACACATTTGGTGTATTGTGTAGTTCTCTGACGGAGAAGGTCACCATCTGGGTTTTATCTGCGTTTATTAGCAGCCTGTTAGAGCAAAACCAGTGTTCCGCCCTCTCCTGTGCCAACCTGGAAGCCTCCAACGCACCCCCCCAACGTATCAGCAGCACGAGAGACAGTGGTGTCATCAGCAAAGAGTGTATATTTGGCAATTCTGTCATTGCAGGAAAGATCATTGATCAAGAATAATATGGGTCCAAGAATCGACCCCTGGGGCACCCCTATCTCGATTTGACTCATTGCTGAAGACACCCCAGCTACCCTCACAACCTGACGTCTGTGTTCCAGATATGAGCGAATCAGTTTTGCACTTTTAGAGTCAAAGTTATTAAGCTTGCGGAGGAGGATACCATGGTTGACACAATCAAAGGCTTTGCTCAAGTCTAAGAATAGAACAGACTCGGATTGCATCCTGTGAAAAGCATTCAGAATGGCAGATACAAGATCCACTATGCCATGAACTGTACTTCTGCTTTTTCTAAATCCAAACTGACAGGGGGAGAGAAAATTTTTAGTATTTAGTAGGTCTTCTAAATATTCGCAAGGGGTTTTGAAAACAGAGTTAGATTATCTGCGGATTGTAGTTTGGTAACAGTTCTTGGACTAAATTGGAAGAGATCAGAAAAATAAATCCATTGAGTCGGATGACGACATTGATGATGTAGCAATTTTAAAATTGCCACTATTTACTTTGTGCGGAATGTTAGACTCACCTTTGATTCTTTGATTCTTAAAGTCACATTTTCACAAAGTGCATGCATCTTTTATAGATATTTGATTTAAAAATTTGTTTATTAAGTTTATCATCTTTGTTCACAGAAAATTAGGCGAACGCACTACTTCTGCTTTTCTGCTGGTTTGTGGCACAAGCCGCCGCAAATAGGTTGGCCATGGATTTCCGTTTCTGTTTCCCGTCAAGTCGCAGATTACCCATTCTTCACTATTAGCAATGTTATGTATAAACAAAGTTGTTTGGAATTATTTTCCTTTATTTTATTACTTAGGTTATGTTCTGATAGAAGCCTAGACCCGAGAAGAGCAAACA
Source organism: Polydrusus tereticollis (assembly GCA_963920685.1). Lineage (NCBI taxonomy): Eukaryota > Metazoa > Arthropoda > Insecta > Coleoptera > Curculionidae > Polydrusus > Polydrusus tereticollis. Next base: position 10,001,454 of record OY987333.1, on the reverse strand, counting down.
AACGAGAAGCGACAAAATCCCGAGTTTAGCATTGATTAAGAGGGGACCAAATTATATGTCCTTCACCTTGAAATTTTGACAGTTGTCCGGGTTATTACTCTAAAAGAAGCACTAAAACTACTAACCATTTTATTTTTAAAGAGTATGTTGGATATTTTTTACAGGTAAATCTGCTACTTTTCAATTCTTCGATAGGTGGTACATGGACAATAATTATTCATACTTAGAATTTAAACGGTAGGTAGATAATATGATATTTTATTTTGTTTAAGAAAAATAAGTTGTAAATTTCGGAAAATCCTATGATTTTTTTATAATGTATCTATTACTGCTTACTCTTTACTTATTTTACTTGATCTACGCGTAGAAATATGATATTATTCGATAAAAACTACTAAATGAAAATAAGTACTTGTGCTTTCAGGAATATTTAAAAAAAAACACAAGATCTGTTAGGAAATTAAAAACATGTTCTTTTAGATTAGTTTAATATTTTTTCCTTCCCTTCGCCTTTCCTCAAAAATGTACTTGTTTTTATACATTTAATATCAACTGCACTTGAATAACATAATAAAATAATGGTAGGTCTTTTCCATATACCTTCACGTAATAAAATACAGTAGATAAATACAACAAAACAAATATAAACAAATGTATCATAGCAGTGCAAATGTACTTACTGTTCAGGATTCTTTGGAAATGAAAACATGCTTATTCCTTGACCTTCTTTTGTAGTGTGTCTATGCTCTCTTCTTTTTTTTTGTTGAAGTTAGGTTAAGTTGGCAACACTTTGAGTCAGCTGATTTTTTTTGGGAGAAGGGATGTCTCGAGATTCTCGTGGCCTTTGCCACTTGTTGTTGGCATTTCTTCTAAAGAAAAGGACCACGAGGTCTTCACTCCCCTTTTAGAGGTAAGCTTTTGTTAACTTCTTTGGTTTGTTGTTATCGAGAGTTTAGTGGGTCATTCTTGCCATTTTGTAGTAAAATTTTAAACTGATACTTATAAAATCTAGTATAGGTACGTTTTATCAATATGAGTGAGATAAGACTATACTATTAATCCTTGAATTTTATTGTGTAAAATACATAATGATATGTGATTTTTTTTACAATTTGTATGCAACTTTACTCCAAGTATAAAATTTGTAATTTAACACAATTTGTTGTAGAAACTTGACCAACTGTCAGGTTTTATATCTATCCAAATATAAAAATCTCCAGGAAATTTGCAGTATTTATTACACTGGCTTAAAATCTGTAATTTAAAACAATTTGTTCCAGAAACTTATAAAATTTTTAAGATAAATACCTATCAATAAATGAAAATTTTTAATATTTTGTAGTATTTACTAGACTAGTTTAAAATGTGGAATTTAAAACAATTTGTTGGAGAACCTTCAACAATTGTAATGGTTTACACATATCGAAATATAAAAATCTTCAACAATTTGCAGTATTTACTACACTACTTTAAAATGTGTAACTTAAAACAATTTGATGCAGAAACTTAAACAATTTTCAAGATTAATACATATCGAAATATAAAAATCTTCAACAATTTGTAGTATTTACTACACTATAATAAACCAGCATACGGTATTAAGTACTTTAGATTGCTAGAGACTGCTGAAAGATGGCGCTGCCTATATTATATTGCCTACGCAGAACAATATCGTAGCTTTAAGCTGTTTCGATTTTCCAACGGTCGGTGTTCGATATACTCACTCATAATTGTGCCCTGTGTTGACGAGAACCAAAGAGTTCGAAACCGGTCTACAGGTAGCAGTAGTGTAGCATTGGAAACAGAGATTCTGAGATTCATTCTATCCCTTCCGTTAGTCTCTGTAAGACATTCCCTGCAAATTGTTGGGAAATGTTTGTGCAAAACTATTATTTTAATATATTTCTTACAATAGTTTTAAATTAAACAACTTTTTGTACAACTTGTGTCGGATAGTTGGACAATTTGTTTAAAAAAAAAGAAACAATATGATATAGAAATTTACAACAAATTTTTGTTGTGCCTATATTTATAACAATTTGTAGTACATTTATCTACAATTGTAGTAAAAATCACAATCTTATTTTTTCGTGTGTGTTCTACAATAAGCAGAAGGTACCAATATAGTTGTAATTCTTTAATCAGTGTTATATTCTTGAAGGCCATAAATGATGTTACTTTAATGTCAAAAGCTGTAATACTTCCATCTTCTGGTACTGCTTAAACAAAAATTACCTCGAAAAAGAGACATCTAGGTACACCTTCTGCTTATGTCAAAAGTTTTGTTGGCATTTCACCTTCCCTCCGTTCCTTTTTAGTGATACCTTTAAAAAGGCAATGGTTTCTTGCAAACATTGCATTTTTAGAGTTTTAATGTTTTAATTTAAGTCTAACATCCCAAACAAATAATATTGCGAAACTTTTCCTCAAGCCCCAGAACGGCAATATACCAAAAAATCTTTCCAAGCATAATTACTCAAATGAAATATGTGTTAACTTGAATATTTCACGAAATATATATTCTAAAACAAGGAGCTTTTACAAAAGCATTAAAGCGTTTGTCGGCTCTTTCAAATGAGGGTCCGAACGCAAAAGTAAAGGGTAGATTTAACTGGCCACTGTCCAGGGGGTGAATACATGAAGCAAGGGTTAAAAGAACGGTGTGCAGCGGGGTCGAGGGGGTTCAAAAGTAAAAACAAAAGGTTTTAATTAATGAACTTTTGTGTGGAATCGGTATCAATAATACCAAATGGTTTGAGTTTTAGAACAGGCAACGTGCTTTAGTTTAATTTAATATTTTCATGAGTTTTGAAGTTCTGTAGGTAAAGTCTGTTCAGAGATATAAGAAATTGACTGACTGATCCCTATTAGGAAAGACAGAAAGAAAGAACAGGTTCGTATTTTGCTTAGACTTTAATCATGGTTTGTGATAAAAATAAGTAAGACATTACATGATATTTTATTTTTGCTTAAATGTGAAATTTTTGCATAATTATCACAGAAGTATTCCTTTTGTAGTTTTAAACTTTGTAAAACCTCAACTAATTGTCTTTTGGTGTAATCTTCCTGAAAATATATGTCATTGTCATACATGTAGTTTTGGATTGTTGCTTTTGTGTCATTTGAGGAGGGAGTCTTGGTCAACTGCCCACTATGGTACAATTACGCTATCCGGAGGTATATTTGGAATTAGCTTGTTTTTAAACCAATCTTCAAATAAATCAGCAGTGGTGTCCTCACGGTAATCCAAAGAAGAATCTTTAATGTTTTTTTGCAGACAGAGAAAGTTCATTTGGAATCCATCTGTCTTTAGATCCAGCATGTAAAATCGTAATTCGTTTACCTCTTTTTGATCGCGCGCTTATTTTACGCTTGCCGCTTGAGTCAACCCAACCCTTTTCCGGGGTATCATATGTGTCGAACCAGGTTTCATCCAAATAAATACTCGGCCTTTGCTGTTCTCTGTAAATCCTAATTTTTTGTAGATATTCGGATCGCCATTCCCGAACTCTACTGGATTCCATTAAGACTTGTCTTTTGTTAATTTTTTTAAATCTAAAACCCATGTGTTGGATACACTTCCATAACGTTGTTCTGCCGCATTTAACGCCGCTTTCATCTTTTTCAAGCCTCTTACTTAAATTATCTAATGTAGGCACGCTTTGTTCCCCGTATAACTTGTAAATTTTACGCCGTATTATATCTTGATCACTTCCATCTACCTTCGAGAAAATGCCAATACTTATCGGTTCTTTTTTTCCTCGCTTAAATGGGATTATTCACAATTTTCCATACAGTTGATCTTGGAATTTTTGTTAATGTGGCCGTTTCTTCTAACGCTGCTTGCTTGCTGACCGCACGTTCCATGAGAGTTGAATAAACATTGTTTATAACTTCCTTAGTTTCCACAGAAAAGTGTTTTCTGCTTTTCGACGGGGTTATCTCCTGAGATACATTGGGCTCGCACATATTTTCCATGACTCACACACGATTAAACAAATGCTGTGTTACACACGAAGTAAGAGTAATTAATAAGCTTAAAACACGTCGTACCCTTCGAGTGACGTCAGGTATCGACAGTGTTACCAGCTTGTAACCAAAATATCCGAGTGAGGAAATTACACAGTTTTTTTTATAAAAACAAGATAAATATACGAAAATTTCCCATAGTTTATATATTTGTTTACTACATAATACCTTTTACGATCAACTTTAGCAGATCTAACATTTCTTTTATTTTCATCTTGCCAAGATCGACCTATGCAACCATTCTAAAAAAATCCATGTTTTATCTAAGAAAGAAAACGAATTGGTACAAGAATGCTTCTTTTTAATATACCTTCGGATTTCAAGTTTTAGTTTCTATTCCTAATTCCGGTTTAAGTTTAGTTTAAGTTTTAACCCCGAAAATTATTTAACAACTTAGGACCATAAACTTATGACTCTAAAAGGTCTTTACAAAGTGCTGGCACAAATTTCTAAGGTTAAAATATGACTGTCTAGCCCAGTGCCCAGTGTTTCCCAACCTAGGTTCTATAGAGGCGGGTTTGGGGTTCCAGGTTAAGAGGTCAATAAAAAAGTCCAGTTAGAAAACATACAGTTTTGGAAATCCTATATAAACAGAGGTGCTTCTCTACACTCCCTGGTTTTGTAACCGAATCAAAGATTCCACTTTCAGCAGAAATTACGTTAGATATAACCAACCACCTTCAGAATTTACAAACTTCATTTAAAGAATATTTTACAACACGAGAAAAGGATCAAAGCTGGCTTCGCAATTCATTCTCAGTCACAATCGAAAATTTGCATCAATCCCTAACCCTAACAGTAAAACAAATTGAACAGTTTATTGATATAAAAGATTACGGATATATTAAAACTGCTTTTAACTTGGCTGCTTTGTTAGAGTCTTGGGCCCAGCCCAGCTTAGATGTGAATACCAAGAAATTACCAATTGTGCTGTAAAAAAGCAACTATCATTTCCTACAACTTACCGTTGTGAAGTAGGATTTTCTAAGTATGCTGTTACAAAGACTATGCTATCCAGTGGCGGCTCCTCAGGGTAGGCCTCTGAGGCCGCGCCTCACCCTTAATCTCCCAAACTCCTCTCAAAAAATACAAATATGTTTGTTGTAAATTCATAAATTTTCAAATATAAATTCCATATGAAAAATAATTTTCATACTGCTTTTCCGAGCGCCGCGCTATAAGCGACTATTTTATTCTGTAAACTTTCGTCGACGGCCGAGAGGCTAAATAATTTCAGCTTCACTGCTCCGAGTGTTCGTACCTATTTTGGCAAGCCTCATACGAAAATCTCAACGTCTTTTGTTTGGTCTGTCTCTCTCCTAACCGGGGGTCATTTCGCGTTTGTTTCTCTCATTGAGGCTATAAAAACCTAGCTTGGCTGGTTGTTGATTGGCTGTTTAAATCACATGTTTTATTCTGCGAATTCTGTGATTACCCGGCGCCCGGCTTATATCGTAGCAGGTGTGTGAACTGTGTGTCTTGGTTTAATTTAGGAAAATTACAAATTGTCATATTTTATTGGTTTATTTTATGTTAGTATTGTTGTGAGTTGTGACTGTGCAGGGTAGTCAGGATACAGGTGCGATGCAGGTAATGTAGAAGTATTGGCAATTTATAATTTCGTGTTCGGCAAATTAAGGTTATATTTTCAAGATCCGGTAAGTTTTAAGATTTCTTTATTATGTTATTAATTATTAAACGCTAAATTTTATTGTTTTAAAAAAATATGAATCCTGTTCATGATATTATTCTCCCAGTCATTGAAACGCCATTTTTAAGGAGAAACGAAACGGAAAAAAGGCAGATATTATCTAGTCGTCCGACACCAAAAATTTCGGCAATATTTAACGATAAGAGACAGGGTAAGCAATATTCAAGAGCTTTTCAGGTAACTTGGTACGATTATTAGATTATTATTATTATTATTAGGCAGCGTAAAAAACAATTGGACTTCAGGGGGTGGGTATCCTGATTTAAAAAAATTTTCGCGGGCGGTAAAATCACACGAAAGCTCCAAAGGACATATTTAGAATTCTGTTGCGCTTACGAGAGTAGAGCAAAATAGAGACACAATAGCGGATGCACTGAGAGAAATTGACCCTGACCTTGTAAATTGAATATTTTTCTCGTGAAACCCAGTATTTCAAAATAATTATATTGCTGGTTGAATTCCTAACTATTCATTTTAAGTCAATGACCTTGAAATCGCGAAAAATTTTCGTCTGCGGCGCTATTTTCTTGCCTCGCCCCCTTATACACTAACGAGCCGCCACTGAATTGCTACCTACAATGAAATAAAGAAAAAATGTTTCTATCTGCTTTTGGAGCATACAACCAATATTATGCTTATTACTTGCGTGCATATAGGTTCCATGGTGTAATGGTGAGCACTCTGGATAGGCTTAAGTTGAGATATTAGTTATAGTGTAGAAATGTAATTTATAGGAAATAAAAAGCTTAAAAAGGAAAAGGAAGGACTTTGAATCCAGCGATCCGAGTTCAAATCTCGGTGGAACCTGCATTTTTTTCTTGCAATTTGTTGTTATCTTTCTTTGTTGTTGTTTGATGTTAATTGTACCAAGTTTTATGTATTTGTCAAAGCATGGAGTTTTCATGATGAGCGCTCTGGAACTTTGAACCCAGCTATCCCAGTCCAAATCTCGTTGAAACCCGAGTTTTTCTTCCAGTTGCATTGTGCCTAATGTATACGTTTTTCTTAGTATTTTGCTCTTACAGTTATTGTTGATTTTATTGTAATTATGTATTTGGAAGCTATAAAAGTAGCATGATGTTGTTGTTCTGATGAAAAATTGAATATCTCACATTTTTTTGCTAAGTGCTCCAGAATTCCTCGCTCTACAGAAGGTTGAGAAACACTGATCTAAAAATAAACCCAACTCCAAAAGTTGATAGTTTCCGAGATGCAGTTCGACAGGTATATTGTTAAGTATATAAAATAATACGATAACCTAATCTCATTTATGCTATCTACAATGAAATAAAAAAAAAAAGTGTTGCTATCTGCTTTTGGAGCATACAGCCAATATTATGTATATTGGGGAAAGGGAAAAGACAGTCAAAAAGTCTTTCTCCACTAATTTAATAGTGAGCTATCAAAGGCTCAATTTTAAAATTAAAACGTCTCTAGCTATACATGTTTCGAAGGTAGTAACCTTCATCTTCAGGAGACAAAAGTAGTGCTGCAGTTATTATTAGCAGTAGAGAGAAAACTGTTGGTGGAAAGTGACGTTGATGGAGCTTTTTTTTTAAATATTTTGACAAGAAAATAAAAAATTGAGTGCAATCAGCATACTGAAATTGTAAATGAAATGTTATATTTAATTCAAAATTTATGTGAAGACTCTGTCATTTTGTGGTCGAATTTAAAAAGGGAAGATATTCGTCATTTGAAAGTCATAAGTTAGGATATATAAAAAGAATCTTTTGGACATTCTAGGTCATGTTGTAAAAGTTTTTTTTATTTCATTTTGTAGAAGAAAAGAGAAAGATATTTGTTAGCGTTATACATATTATTTGCGTGCATATAGGTTCCATCTCGGGTTCCATGGTGTAATGGTGAGCACTCTGGACTTTGAATTCAGCGATCCGAGTTCAAATCTCGGTGGAACCTGCATTTTTTTCTTGTAATTTGTTGTTACCTTTCTCTGTTGTTGTTTGATATTAATTGTAATTGTACTAAGTTTTATGTATGTGGTAAAGCATGGTGAGCACTCTGGAACTGTTATTCCGGCTATCCCAGTCCAAATCTCGGTGGGACCTGTATTTTTCTTTCAGTTGCATTCTGTACGTCACTGTTAATAAAGAAGGAGGCAACTTTGTTAGTGAATTTCGCACACATCCTTGTAATTTAGCCTGATGCTTTAAAAGCAAGAACAATGGCAGTCCAAACAAAGAAATTCCAGCTAGTGTCCGGTGGGCTCAAACAAAATAAATTCAGGAATAAAGAGACAGTTTTGCCAAGTTTGGCGCTGAATTGCTTTGCAGCGGAGTCGCTAGTGTTCGTCGACAAAACAGAGAATGATATATTACACAACAAAAATTTTAAGTTTTCACCAGCTTTGTTTATTTAGTAATTTAAAAGTTATTTAGAAAAATCTGATGCCTTGAAATTGGAGTGGGCTGTGGGATATTCTATGGTGAGTTTGGACACTTATTGCCCAGTATATCAAAATTTGTAGCATTTTTTACTCCGCGTTGGTGTCTATTTCTGTAATAAATAAATAAATTAAATTGAAACAGTAAATAATAAACCGAGTACATACCCAATAAAGTACAAGTAAGGAAGCGATCGTAAATTAAAGGCTTGAAACATAATTAGTTTGGACCCTCGGCATCATATATTTTAAGCAAGCTGCAGTACAGTCCGCTTCTGCCCATTTACCCCTTCATGTAATTAAAACGACTGTCCTTAGGGTGGACATTACAGAAAATCGCATCTCTAAAAACTCACCCTAACTAATTTTAAAACACTGATGAATTTGTCATGGCACGGACAAATGAAATCGACATAATTAAGATAGTTTTTCAACAAACTAATACGTTAATTATTTAATTATCTCCGTCCAAGGTGGTTATGAAGTTTAGGTTAGTTTTGGATGTCAACCATTCTTTGATTGTGCAAAAAGCATTAATTTCAAATGGAAGATTAATTGGATTTTTCGACTAAAGTTTGGTCACTCCACCCATAAATTTTCCTCTTTTGTTTTCTCATATCAAACTTGATTTCTTAACAAACAAACCGAGATTAAAACCTCTGCTACATATTAATACCAGATGACTTCCGTTTGATGTTGTTGTTATTTTTCTTGCTTCCTTATGTTTTGTTTTGTTATGGGTGGTCCTTGTCCCGTATATTTATTTTTAAACAGAAAGTCTTATAAGAGTGCTTTCGTTTCTGAACTAGTCGCCCTCAATAACACTACTTTGGACTAAGTTTGGTTAAAAATCTCTTAGTATCGGTAACTTTTGACACTAATTAGCTCATTTAATAGACGACTAAAATAATCATGATTTCTAATGTGCCAAAACCTTCAAAATTATATTGACATTAGCACATTCAAAACCCTGATTGTTTTAATCGTCTATCAAATCAGTTAATCAATGCCCAAGTACCCATTTCTGACCACAAAAAATTAGATGATCCACCAAATTTGATTTGTTAAACGTACTTTAAACAGAATTTCATTTTTATGATCTATGTATCACAATGTTTTTTTTAAAGTAAGGGTAACTGACGTTAGGGAGTAAAACAGAAAATTAATTCTGTATTAGTCTTGAACTTTCCCTTCTATATCCAAATTGATGTCTTCTTTATGTCTAAACCGATTTTTTCTTTAAATAAAACATCTGCCGGTGTTTTACCTACTAAATTTATACAAGGTGGCGCACCGAAAACTTTCCACCCACGTTTATTTTCTTGTTAATAAATAAATCAAATTTTCACCCCCCCCCCTCCTGCTTGAACCCCTACGACGGAGCGACTTTCACCCTTAAAATCTTAAATGGAAAGGGGGTCGAGTGATACCTTATTTTAAAGGGAATTCAATTGCCTTCCCAACGCGACCTTGCTTGTTTAAATCGAGTGAATAGTCCCTGAGAAATAGTGCTAAAAAGAAAAGAAAATTTAAAAGTAATAAAATTTATTACCGCTTGTATCAATCAAGTAAATGTTGAAAATGTCCACCTCCAACCTCCATGCAACTGTTAAGGCACTGTTCAAAATTTTCGCGAACATTATGGAGTATGGAGCATTGCGGGAGTTATTTGTCGGCACTCGTACACTATTCGTTATCGCAAGTCTTCCAAAGAATTGGGTTTGGTTGCATAAATTTTAGACTTTAAATGCCCCCACAAAGAAAAGTCCAGTGGCGTTAAATCAGGAGATCTTGAAGGCCATTCAATAGGACCTCTTCTTCCAATCTATTTTCCTGGAAAATTTTCATTCACAAACTCTCTAACAGGAAACGCATCATGCGGGGGTGCTATACGTCTTGCTGAAAGTAAATATTTTCTGGCCGATAACGGTCATTTTCTTCTATGGCATTCGTTAAAGCAGGGATAATAATGGTTTCCAACAGGTTTAGGTACATTTCACCTGTTAAATTTCCAGGTATAAAATACGGCCCAATAATACGGTCCCCAAAAATTTCAGCCCACACATTTAATTTTTCGGGATGTTGAGTAAGCACTTCTCTAAAAATTCTAGGGTTGGAATCCGACCAATACCTGCAATTCTGTCAATTGACAGTACCGTGAATAAAAAAAATTGCATCCATCGGAGAAACAAATGTTAAAAATAAATTGTGGATTGCGAATGATCATTTTACTAATTAACTCGCAAAATTGCAAACGGCGATCGTCATCGTCTTCATTAAGTTCATAAACCAGTTTTATTTTATAGGGATGGAACGTATGCGTTTTTAAAGTACGCTGAATCGTTCTACGCGAAACACCCGATACATCAGACACTTTCCTCGTGCTAAGTATGGGATCGATGGCAATATGACCCAAAACTGCAACTTCTACAGCTTCATTTCTTACAGGATTTTCAACAATCCGTTTTTTATTTAGCACTGATCCTGTTTCATGAAATTTTGCCACTAATTGTAGCACGTAAGTATGAGACAAGTGTTCATTTAGATGGAATTCATTATAAGACAGGGCGGCAGCTCGAGCACAATCGTTACTTCTAAAGAAAAGTGAAAAAATTTCAACACTTTCTTGAAGAGTAGGTATACGTCATTTTAATCCGTTATTGAACACACTGAAATGTAAAGCAAAATGAAATTTTATTCTTACTATGAATCTGATCGATGCCAAAAACAAACTGAGTTTTTTCAACTGAACAAGTGAAATTCCAAATCCCTTTTGTTAAGATAGTATCCTTTTTTGCGTATTTTTTACCATTTATTTGTTTACATTTAAGCACAAATTTGTTTACCATTTAATTTCTCGAAAGGTACTCAGCCAAATTCAACGAGCAAGGTTCCGTTGGAAAAATAATTTAATTCCTTTTAAAATAAGCTATCGCTTGACCTTCCTTTTCATTTAAAATTTTAAGGTTGAAAGCCACCACGTCGTAGGGGTTCAAGCAGAAGAGGTGAAAATAGCAAAAACATATGTCCCTCTGAGAACTAAGGTTCCCGTGTTCGAGCGAATTTTGATTTATTTATTAACAAGAAAATAAACCTGGGTGGAAAACTTTCGGTGCGCCACCCTCTAGTATAGTCTAGTCTAGTTTAAATAGTCTTGTCTAGCTGCTTAGAAACTATTAAATATGGGTTTGTTGCTTTATCTCCTTGAAGTGCTCCAATCATAAGATGTGCTATATATCTGCCACAAGCATCTGTGCTTTCATCAACAATAATGTAAAAATCTTTATTACCCAGTGAAGCTCTAATTTCTTCTAAAACGGCTTTCTAGCGTGGATTCGTCAGGAATGGTTTGTTGACAATATTTTTGCAAAAATCCTCTAAATTGCGGATTTTGCAATTTTTTAAGGGTGTATTTACTGCGACTAACTGACAGTAATTACTGCGTCTTTCAAAATCTGTAGCTCGAATTTCTTCGAATACTACTTGCACTTTATAAGGAAACTGAATGTTCCATAAGATCTTCCCACTTCTTGAGACAGCCGTCTTACACATTTTGTTGGCGTTTTTTGCATTATTTCATAAACGTTTGCAACAAGTTTTGCTGATCTCACAGATTGTCTTCCAGCTCCTTTTTTATGTTGTATAAAGCCTGTTCCCTAAACAGAGCCACGGTTCTTCTCAGGCAATGATAAAAATCCCCAGCGATAAAAGCGACGTCAGGGAAATTTTCGCGACAAGCGTGCATGTACAAACGCTAATTGTTTTGAACAGAAACTAAGTTTTAAATTTCCACAATTTTAGTTTTTTTTATCGGCTTTAAAAAAAAAACTAAAATTGTGGAAATTTAAAACTCTGTTCAAAATTTATAATGGATTTCCATCAAGTATCGGCTAAATCAATCTATTTTAACGCTAATTGTATTGCCACTTGCCATCATTTACTCTAACCCCGGTTCGAAAATACTTCAATCATTAATTTTTTTGTGCGGTAAATCAAATTACTTGTATCGACTGTTAAAGATAGAGAATAACTGATTCATTGATAATGCTGGTATTTACTGACACTCAATAGGTATTAAGCTCTACCGCCAAGCAGTACGGCCTTAGATGCAAAGCACCCTTTGATCATAATAATTTTTGTTCGCATGGTACCTACTGGCCAAGGAAAGTCAAAGAGGTATTATAGCTATACCGTATGACTACGGTTTATTTTAAATCATGTTTCATTTAATAAATAACATTTATGTTCGCGTCAATTTGAACCCACACGTAAAATAGATAGAGAAACACACTGTCGGTGTCGGTGTGTCAAAGTTTACACAGCCTCTTCAATACAAACAATGTAACGGAACGTGACACATACGTGTTAATTTTTAACACGTGCCTGAGCCTGTGTTTGAGAGCAAAAGTAAATCGTCACATTATGGGTCTAACACCGCCACAAATCCCCGTTTGGGGACATCTGGACTTATTGCGTAAAAATGTTGACTGATCGTTGTCACAAATTATCCTTTTTTTTAATGTCCGGCAAATGTAGGGCAATATTTTACCAGCCTACAGGGTATGTCAAAATAATACTAATTTAAGGTGACCAACTTTTGAAACCTGAAGAACAGGACGAAATGACTGGCCAAAAAAATTATATTTCTATGGAAGAAACTTTCGGGTTAAATATCACATATCCTTCCTCAAAAACGTCTTAATTGGTTTAAGATGTTCTGCAGGAAGAATTATCATGCAGTTGCACAGGGTGATTGTTTATATTTTACTAGATGGATATCTCGGTTAATGTTCGTCTTACAAATAAGTTTAAATTAGCAATTTTGAAGTTTTTTCAATGTGTATTCAGAATCCGTTCTCAGAAAAAAAACAAAGAAGTATCAGAAACTTGAAATCTTCAAGATACCTGGTATTTTTTAAATGACACACCCTGTATTTTATATTTTTAGTCGCCAGATATCGTTCTTCTGAGTTCAAATATATATAAAAAACTTGAAATAAAACACGTATGTGTTGTAATTTTCACAATATATTTGTCAACATGACATATGTTTCGCCAGCACAGTGGCTTCTTCAGATCACATCTGAAAATTATGATCTTGCCTAAATAGATGCAAATACTAATTTGCGTAGTTGACTCTTGCAGGATAATCAGCGGGAAACATGGCATGTACCTTTTCGACGTGATAAGGATGTAGCAGTTGTTTTTGAAGGGTTTCTTACACTATTAGAGGTATTTTTAACAATCTTATCCAGAGTTTATTCCTCTAACTGAGAGTTCCTTGCTCTTCTTGGAGCCCTTCTCCACCACGATGCGCCTTCACACAATTGCCGAGTGCTTGTTCATAATTTAGATGCATGTTAGTCAATAACACATTGTTAATGAACTAAAAACAACTAGTGTTTTATTGTAGTATTCTGATTTATTATTTCAATAACGTGTTATTGTACCTAGCCAGAGAAATCAGGAAGGGACCTTGCACCGCAATCGTAGTATCAAAATTTTGATTTTTGGGAAACTGAAAAGACTTTTTTTAATACTTTGGATATATCTCTTTAAACAAGGTACTCTTCATGTGTTTCACAAGAATCAACCATTTTCGAGATAATGAAATATTTATTTAGCAGTTTAATTATAATTTGTTATAAAATATTCAAAGTTAATTTATTTAAAACACGGTAATAACCAACATATTCCTATTATTTTCATATACCTACTAATTATTACTAGATATTAATATAAACTTAAGAATTTAGTATGGATTAATGATACATATTATGCATTTAATTTATGGACAAGCCCAATGTAATTCTCTGGAAGCAAGAAAGAGAATTTCCTTTTCTTATTTAAACTGAAGCATATTTAGATGGCATACATGCCGTTTAAAAAAATTCTATAAACCATAGGTTAAAGTAAAATTTCTTTTTTGAAATGATAAACTCGATTACTTTAAGAACTGAAGAAAAAAAGAATTATAAAAGGGATCAACAAAACAAATTTTATCATTGCTTTCCGTCACTACTTGCATGCGTTGTTATACAGGATGTTTCAGAAATACGGTACACACAAAAAAATGTAGTATTAAAGTGAAACTAATAGTTTTATCATGAAACTAACGTAAGCATGAATAGGAGCAAGCATAACTTAATCACAGATTAAAGTTAGTTAATTCTCAAAATTTATATTCACTGTGATATTTCATATAGTCAGTTGAAAAGATAATGATAATAGATATGTAATATTTATGAGATATAATATATCCTCAACTTGAATAAAAATTTGACATCAAATCAGTATTAATATATGTAAAGTCTGAAATTAAATTAATCTCAGCGGTAATGAACGTATACCGTATACTTAGAGTCAGAGTCAATGTTTTTGTTCTAATTATAGTTTATATCAAATCGAATATACTTTATGGTTATACTCGTAATAATGTTATTCTTATTAAAATTAGCTACATGTATATTTAAAATATTAATACCCTATCGTAAAAGAAACAAAAAGTATGTTTCAAAACTAATATAAGGGATTTTTAAATTGAAAATTATTTAATAACTTCGTCTGAAAAATTCCACTCCCGAAGTAATGGTTCCATATTTCATGAATAAGTTAAACCAAAGACATTAGAACTAATGTCTTTAAGTTAAACAAACAGTAGGTAACTATAATACACTGCAATCAGTGGCGTATTTAGGGGGGGGGGGTCCGGGGGGTCTGGACCCCCCCCCCCCGTGGGCCCAGTAGTAAAGAAAACTGAAATTCACATTCATTTATTTGCAATAAATAACATGAAACATTATTTCAAATTTTCCAGATGTTTGGGGATTTCCACAGTCTTTTAGTTTAATAATTGTTGAATTTTATTTTTTGTTCCGTGTTTTCTAATTCAGGTGAGTAAAATAGTATACCGTTATACATACCTTCAAAAAACTAATATTTCAAATGCAAATATTGGCGTTTATATTTAAAAATTGCTTTATTTCTACGTTTTTTTTTAGCCGGGCTATCAAAACGTAAAATTTGTAAGTTTAGACATTGTCCAAAAAAGGGCGTGGCATCTAAAAAAAATTTTCCCTGCGGCGCATTTTTTTCAGAAACATACATGGACCCCCCCCCCCCGTGTCACAATCCTAAATACGCCACTGACTGCACTGCACAAAAAAACTTAACTTAAAAAATGCAATTAAACCAAAAAAAAACCTGAACGTGTCGAACCGCAACGCAGCGTCGCTCCAACCCTTCCACTTGCAATCAAGGAATATAGCATCCATATCATCAAAGTAAGACGAACTTTAATATACACTGTGGGCCAAATTTATTTGAAACCCAATTTCACTCTGAATAACTTTTGCTATATTTGTCGGATTTTGGTGGTATTTTGTGTGAATATTAAAGGGGCCTTTCCTTAATTGTAGAACAAATATCCAATCACTATGTACAGGGGGAGCCAAGTATATGTATTATTTATTAAAGTTTTCGAAAAAAAAATACGTTTTAAATACAAAACCTAAAGTTTCTAGAATTATTTTTTCAGAGCCTCTTTTCCGATAATCTCTTAATAATTTCAAATAATTTTTGTAGTTTTAGAGTAAACCATTTAATTTTGCAACAGCCCCAAAGGCAATGATTACAAATATTTCTTATTACATGGCTCCCCCTGTACATAGTGATTGGATATTTGTTCTACAATTAAGGAAAGGCTCCTTTAATATTCACAGAAGATACCACCAAAATCCGACAAATATAGCAAAAGTTATTCAGAGTGAAATTGGGTTCCATATAAATTTGGCCCACAGTGCAACTCCGGACACATGTTCATATGAACTTTTTCTTTTAGAATATTATAAGGAATCACCACCTTAAGTTACGTACCGTACTTCTGAAACACCCTGTATATGCGCCATTTTGTTTTTTGTGAAATGGCTCTTACGCCGCCATTTTGAAAGTAAATATGCATTTGTTGTATGTCATTTAAAGCGTAATTTCGATAAGAATTCGATTTGTGCGATAAAAAAATAGAGTTGTTATTTAAAAATAAAAACTTGAAAAACTGAATGACGTCGCTTACTACTAGGGTAATATAAAAAAAAATTAATTTGTTAAGTTTAATAATTTTTAATATCGTTTTAATTTTTTTTTTATATTTTAAATTACATATATATAAGCAATTAATTAAAATTTTCAAGAAATTGACAACAAGTTTGGGCGAAAAGTTCCCCTGACATTTTTAAATAGCTAACTTTGAACTAAAATGTTTTGTTCCAACATTTATATTTTTTTACCCTTTCTAAATAATAGAAATTTGTTGGTAAAATTTTGAAACAGAATGAGCATCTCTAAGTATACAAACTTATTTACTAATAAAACTGGCGCACGCCTACCGGCGTCTGTATGAATTCGGAAGCAGAGAACTTTAATTCAACGGTTCCATGGTGTAATGGTTAGCACTCTGGACTTTGAATCCAGCGATCCGAGTTCAAATCTCGGTGGAACCTAACTTTTTTTCTTTTTTTTTCTTTTAAAGCACACAGAATTATATAATAATATTATACTACACTAATGTTATTTAAGTTCTTTAATTTAAGCGACCCAAAACCGAATTTCCGATCTTGCCTTCAGCACCCGTAGTGCTTTCAATTTTTTTTTTTAATTTTCCTATTCAGCGCAATTAATAAATTTAATTAAACAAAGATTATTTAAAAACAACTACAATTAGATTATAAAAGCGATATTTATTTTGTACACTAATCTACATAATAATATACCTACAATTTAATTTAAATAGCTACCACCAGAGCTAATAATATTTCAAAAGAGAATTTAAAGAACTGTAAAGAATTCCTAGAAAAACAGATTTTTTCCATTCAGCGGTATATAGATCACGCGTGTAACATTCCACCGTTCTCGTACAGATGGCACAAGTGGCTGTTTTTTAAATTTAAACTTTTTATATGCCGAAAAACGCATGGAAGTCTCTTTAAAAAAGAACCTCCTTGCTTGTGTATTTAGGGTCAGCGAGGAGTTCTTCTCTAAACACTTGTTTTGTATAAACGCAAGAGGGCTGTTCAGAATGTCTACATATAGGGTTGTTAAAGGGGTGAAATATGTCATGTTTAAAGATTGATAGTCGATTTCTATAAGCGATTTTCTTCATTTAAAGAAAAATATGTAAATTTTATATTTACATATTTGGGTTTTAAGGCAATTAACCCAAAATCCTTTTTATCATAGTACGTAAAACCACAAGAGCTTTTTTTTTATCGGATAAATTTTTATTTTTTGGGAAAACTAGATTGCTTAGAAATTTAACGAGAACAAACGAAATGATAAAAACGCGACAGCGAAGCTGTAGCGGTTTTTTCTATTACCGTTTGTTCGAGTTTAAATTACTAAAAAGTTATCTAGTTTGAGTCTAAAAAATAAAAGTTTATCGTGTTTTACGTGTCAAATTTGTCATTCAAAAGTATGTCAATTATAATGTAATACAGGGTTTTCCAGTTTACATTGAAACAATATAATTTTTTATTTTTTAATGATATCTATATCAAGTGTTGGATAAAATGTTGTATGGCACTCGTGTGTTAAGTCATATAAGTCACTTGGGAATTAGCCCTCTCGGCCTACGGCCTCAAGGGCTAACCATTTCCCAGCGTGACTTATAAGTATATATAACATAACACACTTGTACCATAAATAACTATTATTAATATCATTCTGTCATTTCTCATTTCATGGCATCTTGTGACTCGACCAGGCTAGGATAACTTAAATGGTGAGGATCGTTCCCCGTTCGTTTAGTTCTTCAACCAGACGATGATGGCGCTATTGTAGGGATTTTGTTTTATAAGGTTGTTCATATCCTAATGTTGGTAGCGGCAAAACATGCATTTAGAATGAGCATGGGGAACGTTCTCTATCTTTCTCTCTCTGAATTCAACCGTACCAGCTAAGGTGCAATAAAGATGAAAATATGACTTATGTGCTGATCCATAATAAAAATATCTTCCGGTGCCGGACCCAAGTGACATTGACATTTTAAAATTAAATTTTTAAACGAAGCGGCGCGACGTATAAGTTTATTAAGTTTATTCTGCTAAAATGGTGATTTATTGTTGGGTTCCCGGATGTAAAGTACAAAGTGGGAAACGTGTGAAAATGCACAGGTTTCCAAAAAGCGACCAGGTAAGTTTTTTGTTGTTTTAGCGAAGTGATAAAAAGGGTGGATCGTGAAGAGCCAAAAAGGCACCTTGCGCCTATAGTGTATACAAAATATTGTTGCTATCCAAAAGAAATGTATGCAGGACACCTTTTGATCCTGATTAATCATAAACATTACTTATATACTAATTTTCTTAGAGTTATGACAGTTTACGATCTTAATATAATGCCCGTGTATTTTTAGACGCATAAACTTTGGGTAAATGATATTCAAAATCCATTACTATGTGCCAAAGACAAGATTGGCATTCAAAAAACTTTTAGAGTTTGTCACACGCATTTTGGATATGACCAAAAAATTGAGCATGGCAGCAGAGGATCCTATTTAAAGCTGGTCGCTGTTATGTTAATTCTTTACAGTACAATCCTGGGTAAAACTTGCCTTGTTATTATATTAATTTATGTAAATATCTAATATTAATAAAGCTTGTCGCCATATCAGTAACGTAGTTACAACTTTCTTTTAATCTCCCAAAATATATTGACTTTAATTCAAAAGGTTCGCGCTTCTAACTTTTTCATTAGAGTTAGAAGCGCGAAAATTTGAATTCAAAGTTGAAAAATTTAAATTTTCATGCGTGGCGCCGACCCCCGCCCCTCGCTCACAGTGCTACATTTAGTTCTTCAACCAGACACGAATGGCGCTATAAGGGAACCAATTTAGTATGTTGAGTTGCCTATCTATCCTTACCATAAGCGCATCTCCCTTGTCTATGGACTCGACAAATACTAAGGTTATGTGACTTGTCAATTGTCAGTCTTGTCATCTTGTAGTTGTCACGGGTTTCTATCTTCCAGTAGTTTATTTGTATGTATCCTCCAACTGGTTTCTACAACAACAAATCTAAATTTTTTTAACCTTATTTTGTTTACCGATGAAGCCGGCTACACAAGAGATGGCTTAATAATAATAATTTATTTGAAGAAGTGCCTCTTGATATTAGAATGCAGATGTGGTACATTCATGATTGTGCCCCACCTCATTATAACCGTATAGTTCGTCAACACTTAACAAGCATTTTTGGCCCTCGATGGATGGGTTGAGCTGGGCCTGTTTTATGGCCATCAAGGTTTCCAGACCTAAATACATCTGAAAGAAATAGTTTACTTAGTTTACTAGTAGTACCCTGCGTATTTTATTTTTACCTGTTTGTGTTCTGTCGTGCATAAAAACCGATTTATCTCGAAAACTGCTAGTTTTATCGAAATACATTAGGAGTACCTTTTTGGAGCGGAATGATCAGAGTAACTAAAAAATCAGTTTTCAACTATGTCAAATGACACGGGTCAAAATTTTGGAGCACCGAGTGTGGTGGCAAGTCCGTCCCTGACTATGTAAAACATCTACTGTAGTATGGTTTAATGACTCTTTATGGCCTCTATAAAATATTAAAATTCCATTGAATTATACAAGTTCGTTCAAAAGTTCGAGTCAAAAAAGTAAATCGCTGGGTAAGCCTTTTGTATTTCAATATGTTTATAACTTATACTATTAATTGTTCGAGCAAAATGAACCTCCCCTCCCCTCCGTTAGGTTTAGGTAAATCATTCATTTTTCTAAATTTTAATGACAAACTAATAACACCGAAATACATTTGGTAAAAACTGAGGGTCTTATGTGTTACAGCGATAATGAATTTCCGAGGTTCTAAAAGTCAGTGGCGTAACCGCGTAACTCAGGCTTTAATCGTGCTCAGAGCAATCGAATAAGCGACAGAAATATCTCAGCGCCCGCCAGCAAGCCGCTGGCGTAGCTTTTTACCGTCCTAGCCGGCGGAAGCGCAGGTTAGCACGAACACCCGCTCATAAAGGCTACTTCCGGCCCAGGTAATGGACTGAAAGAGTGACGGGTGCCTGTCAAGGGTCGCCGTTCATTTGTTTGCTTGCGTGGCACGCCGCGATTTTTTCTTCTGTTTTAATTAGCCTGCTTGTGTGTAGCTCACTGTGCCGTGCCACCTCCGTGCACGTGAAAGTTTGATGGTAATTTGCATGTACGATTTTTGTCGATGCCCCATTTAACAATTTTTTCATAATATATCTTTGCCCTAAACACCTATAATTGTAAAAACAAATAAATAGTTTCCTACATGTTTCGAACGCTTAAGCGTTCATCCTCAGGGGATACTAAAACGGATAGTACAAATTTAGGAACGACCAATGAATATAAAATAAATAAGTATTCCATCCTCCATCTTTTTAACCGGGCCGATTCCATAATAACTTGTCGTTTAGTAATTTTTTCATTTTAAAACCGTTAAAATACTCCTGTATCATCTTTTTTTAATCTATGCAATAGGGATTTTAAAGTGGGGATCATTATTTGTTCCCTGTACATGGCATATATTTTTCTACGAATTATATCGACATCCGTCGCGTCCAGTTTGTTAAAAGTTCTCTCTACTATAGGTTTATTTACAACAAACCACACTGTGCTCACTGGCCTGCGTGTCAAAGCTGCCGCTTCCTTCACTGCACCAAATTTTGAAAAACCACGTTCAAGAAGGGCGGTGTAAACATCGAAGATTACTTTTTTTTTGTGTCAACTGATAAAATATCACGCTTTAATTGGTTTTTATCTCGACCCGTAAATACACTTGGCGTACTGGTTTCTTCCCACGCCACGGACGTAACATTCTTAGATATCACGTTTAATTGGCAACAAATAACTTCTTGTCTAAACCAATGCAAACATCTAACTGAATTTTAAAACCAAAAATCAGCCTATTTAAATAACTAAAATAAACCTATTTTATTTTACCCTAATTATTTTAAGAGAATTACTGAGAAAATATAATAATATAATAGTCTTTAAATAGATCCGTACCTGGAGTCCCCAGATCAGGTGACCGAATTTTACACCTCACACAATAAGCTATTATGACGGTAAGGGATTAGCATTTATAATGAGTTGGTAAGATAGATAGACGGACTATACCCGTGTGCGTTTAGCATTAGTAACTTTTTAGTGTTTCGCATAGAAACCGGTTTATCTCGAAAATCGCCAGGTTTATCGAAATAAATTAAGAATACCTTTTTGAGGAGGAATGACCAGAGTAAAACATCTACTGTATTATGGTTTAGTGACTCTTTATGACCTCTATAAAATATTAAAATTTCACTAAATTATACAAGGCAGTTCAGAAGTTAGAGACAAAAAAGTAAGGCACTTTTTTTCTCTATGACAAATTACGGTTATTTTCACCTCCTCTCTATGCTCCCGAACAATTGGTAGGTACTTACCGCACACCCTAAGGAAGAGGTATTCCTATAGATTCATCAAATGGGGTGAATATAAAACAGCATCATAGATGTTCTTATTAGATATTCAATTTAATTATTCGAAGAATGCACATTATTGCACATTATACAGTAATACATATTATTATTCTTAAATTTTAATAATTTCACAAGCAGGCTTGAAAAATAATTGACAATTTTAGGCTCTCTACGATATAAATAATTGAGTGTTCTGTGATATTTCTTTATTGAATACAAGGTGGTTTAAACATACAGGTGTATATTATGTGTTATTGTATAATAATTTTTCTAGAATGTTTAGAATATTAATTAATAAGCAGCACTAGATATTCTGTTATTATTCAGATAATTAACTATTTAAAATAAAGAAAAGTAACCAGAACACTTTTATGTTTAAACCATCTTGTGTTCAATAAAGAAATATCACAAAACTGACATTTATATATAATAGGGGAAACAAAACTGCACATACATATCTCTGTCGATTACGTTGTTTATTATTTTTGAAAAATACCGAAGCATTTAAATAGTCGGTGCAAGGAGCTGTCCTAAATTTGAATATCTCCACTGTAAGCACAATTTCAACAACAGTAAAGGGAAATAAATTATTAGAATCACCTTAAAACAAACGTTCTAATTCAAAGAGAGTTGTAAATGTGTGAAGATTGGATATAAGTTCTACCCGTCACACTATTTATGGAATATACGAAACATGTAAGTTGTATTATTTAAAAATTATAATATTTTACATCGGTTATTCATAAGCAGTAACTTTTTTTAGAACATCATTTGTATCTTTGACAACTTTCAGTTAGAAATTAAAAGACAGAGAACTGTTTGATGGTTGTCTTAACTCTTTAAGAAGCCTCTTCAAGAAAATAGGCTTCGGATGGTAAAAAATGAACTAAGGCGAGGGCTTATGGAACTTTCCCATGTAGCTTTCAAATGATTGGTATTTTTGAAGGAATATGTTAAAGAAAAAGAAGCATTCTTGTACCAAAATTTGTTTTCTTGGATGAAACATGAATTTTTCAGAATGGCACCATTGGTCGATCTTGGCAAGATGAAAATAAAAGAAGTGTTAGATCTATTAAAGTTGATGGTAAAAGGTATTATGCAGTAAACAAATATATAAACTATGGGAAATTTTTGTATATTTATCTTGTTTTTATGAAAAAAAACTGTGTAATTTCCTCACTCGGATATTTTGGTTACAAGCGGGCAACACTGTCGATAACTGACGTCATTCGAAGGGTATTACGTGCATCGGTTTTTGTTTTGCATTAAGTATAATATACGGAAATGTGAAAGTAGTCCAAGAATGTCCTCCATCAGTTTCCTCGCCAACATCTTTTATTTTAAAAAATATAGGGGGAGTTGGGGCAGATTGATGCACGGGGCACTTTGATGCGTATCAACGTGCCCCGTGGGGCAGTTTGATGTATCTATGCGCCCCTTACAAATACAAACGTATCACCTGCAACATTTATTTGTAGAAAATATGGTGAGAAATTATAAGAAGAAGACTGATAGGGCTGCCATAGATGAAGAGATCGTCGCTACTGCAGTCAACGAAGTTCTCAATAGAGTATCATCAATTAGAAAAGCAGCAAAGAAATATGATTTAAAAGCTTCTACGTTGCAATATCGAATTGAAAAAATCCGCGAAAATGCAGGAGAGACTGAAGAGCCAAGAAGAGAAAGTTATTCTACAAAATATACAACATCACAAGTTTTCAATAAAGATGAAGAAAGGAAACTGAATGAGTATATAATAAGAAGCAGCAAAATGCATTACGGTTTGACGCTGGCTCAAACTCGATGTCTGGCCTATGAATATGCCAAAAAATTGTCAGCGAAATACCCCCCTTCCTGGGATGGCAAAAAAATGGCTGGTATTGACTGGCTAGTTGGTTTTCGAAAGCGAAACCCAAATATAAGCTTAAGGAAGCCAGAGAACACCAGCGCGGCAAGATCTTTCTCATTCAATAGAACGTCTGTCAATCAATTCTTTGAAAATTATGAAAATGTGTTAAAAAGATTCCATTTCACCCCAGATCGGATTATTAACATGGATGAAACGGGAATCACAACTGTCTTGAACACCCCTAAGGTATTAGTAGACAAAAAGGAGAGACAAGTTGGGCAACTTGTCTCCAGTGAACGGGGTGAATTGTCACTGCTGCAGGAAACCCTTACCTCCGGTTTATGTGTTCCCTCGCGTTCACTACAAGGACCATTTTTTAAAAGGCGCTCCAGAGGGTAGCGTAGGATTGTCCAATCGGTCAGGTTGGATGAATGCGGAGTTGTTTATACAAGTTTTAAAACACATAAAAAAAACATACTTTATGTTCAAAAGAAAATCCGGTTCTACTAATATGCGACAACCACGAATCACATATTTCTATTGAAGCAATTAGTTTCTCTAGAGAAAATGGCATTGTTTATTTGTCGTTACCACCACACACGTCCCACCAATTACAGCCCCTGGACGTGAGTATTTTCGGTCCTTTTAAGGGGAAACTTAAAATTGCATTTAACGACTGGCATCTGACCAATCCTGGTAAAACAATATCAATTTATAACATTGCTGAACTTACCAAATTGGCATTTCTTGAATCTTTTACTCCAAAGAACGTCACTAATGGATTCAGCAAACCTGGTATTTGGCCTTTCAACAAGATGGCGTTTGGAGACGATGACTACGCACCTTGCGAAGTTTTTCAAAATTGTCAACCAATTAGCAAATCCCAGGAAAACAAGTTGCTGAGCAAACAATATCCCATTTACAAAGCCCCATACTAATACGACCCAGTACACCACTTCCATCCACCTCAGGCATTCTTGTAACACCTGAATCTATTAGACCTTTCCCAAAGGTCCAACAAAAAACAAATAAAAGAAAAGGCAGAGAAAAGGGAAAATCAAGGATCTTTACAGACACGCCCGAGAAAGATAGGTTACAGATGATTCACGATGAAAAAGAACAGAAACGAAAAAATAAAGAACTAAAAGAAAAAGTAAAACAATTGAAATCCGCAAAGAATTTACTGGAACTAACTAACACACAAAAAAGCAAAAAGAAAAAACTACGAAGATGTGACTCTGACTTAGATTCCAGTTCTTGCGAGTCTGATGAGCCTGTTCTGGATGATAGCAGCGACACGGACATATTAGAAGAGGAAGACGAAAACTGCAACATAGAAGAACTTGAAGAAACCGTAAGTCCACTGGCCCCGGAAAATATAAAAGTTGAAGATTTTTTGTTGGTTAAATTTTCAAAAAAAAAGTCGTTCACTACGTAGCAAAGGTGGTTTTAAAATATGGATTTTCTGAATTTGGAATATCTTTCCTAAGAAAAAAGCCCGCACCCTGGGTCTTTGTTTACCCAAATGTAGAAGATGAATCTAGTGTGGACATTTCGGACATTATTATCAAATTGCCAAATCCTAGCGTGAGTAAAGGAACAAGTAGGACTGCTTCGATGTTCAGTTTTTCTTTTGACTTTAGTTCCTATAACGTTCAGTGAACTAAAAAAATTACGTTAAACCTTTTAAGTTATTTTTATGTTATTTTGTAAACAAGTGCCTCTATTATTATTTTGTATTTAGTTTGTTGTGTTTTAAGTGTGAATAAAAACTCCAAGAACATAATATATCATTCAAATTCTTATACCTATTAATGTTAGATATTGAAATCAAATATGTACCGCATGGTGTACCAATGTACCCCATGTCTTATATCATTGTGCCCCATATGCGGGGCACTTTGATTCTATAACATTTTTTTTTTTTAATTGGATATTTTAAAATTTTCTCTAAATATATAAAAAAAACTATAGGATATTATTAAACTACATTAAATTATGTATGCATTAGCGGATCAAGTTTTTCTTCAAACGAATTTTCTCGCTCGCACTTTAATTTATTAATAAAAGTGTGCCAATGTGCCCCAACTCCCCCTACCTTATTTTGATTAAGCAAATAAATGTTTTTTCTTTTTTACATGGTGGTATCGATTTTTATCCAAAATTCTTACCAGTAATATATTTCACTTGATGAAACAATACATGTGTTGCCACAATTAACAAAAATCAATTAATTGATTTAATGCGCCTAAGAAAAAGTTTTTCCTTTGTACGGCCACAAAACTGAAAAATCTAGATATCAAATTAAACGTTTCTATTGGACGTTCATTTAACGTGAATTAGACTTTGACCCAAATGTTCTAGAACAACGGTTAGGCCGTATAAAACACCAACCCTAGGCTTTTATAAATTAGACAAATAACGAAAGTTAAATGAACTCATCGACCCGAGTGAATTTCGTGTAAAATTAAGTAGACACAAAATCCACCGTATTGTAAGTGATTTAACTACGTGGAATGGCAAAGACGAATAACGCAATTTGTAGTCCGTGAAACTAATTGCAGCTTGGACAGTGTTTTAATGAAAGCGGCTAGAGTGGTAGCCCTGACACCTAGGGGAATATGAATAGCGATTGGTAAGGCTGACATATCGCCACTTCCGCCCGCCGAAGAAGGCCGCTACCAAACTAGTTTTAGCCGTTTATCAGATAAACAGTGACGTACTATTATTGTACTATGAACTACATATACAGTGTGTAAAAAGTCCCGGACCGGACAAATATTTAGAAAATGGCGCATAATATCAAAAAACTTCCGGTATAAAAATTGTAGGCCTTAAAAAAATCTATAAAACTAGGACACCTGTAATTATACAGGCTGCCTCAAACAGTCATGGTAAACAAAACTTTGGTTTATTTAAACGGAATGACCCCTTTTTAATCACGTTTTCTGATTCCTCTGAACATTCTAAACAACAATTATGAAACATGTCATATGGCTAAACCCATTAGTTTTAGAAATAATTATACAACAGGCAAGATATTACCTACATTTTGCATTTGTACAAGTTGGTACCAGAATGTTTTGCGTCACTGTCATATTAATTTCTGAATATGTCTCTCAACGAAAGGGAACGTCTAACTTTACTAATGATCAGAGGTTTTGGAGACCGACAAAGATCATTTACCGAAACAAAGCAATTTTTCAATACAACCTTTCCAAATCGACAGCCTATATCAAAATTTACAGTTGTGAGAACAGTTCAAAGATTCGAGGAAACCGGGTGTTGCAGAGATAAAGTTTGTTCCGGAAGACCAAAATCGGCAACTAGTGATGAAAAAAAATTAGAGACATTACTTCATTTTGTTTAGAATCCACATTTGTCGTTGAGAAAAGCTGATGTACGTTTTAAATCAGTTGAAATTATTTTAAAAAACAGTAATTTGTACCCCTATAAAATGACTTTAGTCCAGGAATTATCAGAAGACGATTTCGAACGTAGAATGGAATTTTGCGAAGTACTGATGGAAGAACAGGAAGAAAATAACAATTTCTTTAATGAAATAGTTTTTTCGGATGAGGCAATATTCATGTTAAACGGAAATGTCAATCGACATAATTGTCATTACTGGGCTGATCAGATCCCATATAGGATGAGAGAATTTCTTTATAGAGGGGAATTTGAATGCAGAATATTATCTCCACGTGCTGCAAAATCAAATTGTGCCAGCAATAGCCAATACAGTAGGACCACTATTACGACATCCGTGGTTTCAGCAGGACGGAGCTCCTCCTCATTTTAGGCGAGCTGTAAGAGTTTACTTAAATAATAATTTTCCTAACCACTGAGGGCGAAGGGCCCCATAGAATGGCCCACTAGGTCGCCAGACTTAACGCTCCTTGATTATTTTCTCTGGGGGCAACTAAAAAATGAACGAATTGAGAAGAAGAATTATTATTATATTGTCAAACTGTGGGAGGGGGACATTTTCAACATTTAATTAAATAACGACTTACTTAAATTTATTTTTGTTCTTGTAAATTTGTTATTAATTTTACTGCTTGTATTTAATTTAATTGTTATTAAATTTTTGACAAAACCTGCGTGGGTACATTTAGTACAATTTTCATGTTTTTTTACAGTTTTAACGCAAAACATTCTGGTACCAGCTTTTAAAAATGCAAAATGTAGGTAATATCTTACCTGTTGTATTTATGCCTTTTAACTCAAATTATTTCTTAAACTAATCGGTTTAGTCAAATATTAGCAAAATATCAAAAAATATAGAAGCGCTTATAAAATTTTCGTAGGAAAATTCGTATTTTACTAAATGAATATAGTAGAAACTCCTAAATAATTTACAGGAATTGTCAAATTGTCCGTCGCCGCCGTCGCATTTACAGTTATGCCATCAAAGGGGTCGTACCTCTAATAACTCTTACTGTTATGTGTTTTAAGTTCAAACTGGTTAATTTTGTCTCTGATTTTGTGTTTTATGGTATTATGGTGCTGTTATGTGGAGTTTGGCGGATTTATTAACAGAATGAAATCTGGAAGACTTAGTTTCGACCAAGAAAGAAAGACTAAATATATTTCATTATATATATCCCGTGTAAGAGCAAATAAAAAATGTTACAAAAATATTTAAATTAAACTACAAAAGGAGTTTTAAATATTTACTGAAATACTTAATTAGTATAACAAAAGTTGGTGGTAGAAATTCAACTAAAATTAATAGAATTTACGAAAAAATATTACAAATTTTGCAATATTTATTAGTAAAATGTGCAAAACTGCTTGGTAGTTTTTACAAATAATTATTACAATCGTAACAATAGAAACTAGAAAAATCAACAACATATTTTTATATTATTTGCACTCCTGTTTGATACTTTTTAACGAATTTTTTTATTCCCGTATATTTTTGTAGTAACTATTAAAAATATTAACTTGTTTCTACTATAATTTTATAGTATAATCTTCCTTTATATACCTTATGGCTGTCCTATATAGAACTATAAAATATAGTTACTTCTATTATATTTTTGGTTATTTTTATAATTTTTTTTCGTGTATACACAATTATTTCAATGAAGACTATCACTACCCTTTAAGTCCTTGGTTTACCAAGTCTTTTTACCCATCATCTTTAAAATATACCTGATGTTACGCCTCTGCTCGTAAAATGGCTATTCATCCCCTTCGATTGCTATCTGCTATCTTATCCTCTACCCTTTAGCTTGCATCCATTTACATTCATTTCGACGAGCAGCGGGATGTAGTTGACCCTTTTTAATTACTCTAATTGAGAATTGTTACACGTCCTTTTCTCGTGGCGTTACATGTTCAAGTGTCACAATTATAATGATCCATGCAAGTTTCTTCCCTTCAATAATGAAATAAAATATATAAAGATATCTTGCTCAGATTAAATGTTTCTTCTGGTCGTCCTATTTCTATATCTACAGGGTGTTTCATAAATATTGCAGAATGCGCTTTCCTGCTTAAAAATATTTAAAAAAGTTTCTATAAATTTATGTCCGGAACTGCTCTGTTTCGGAGATACGAGGTGTTAAAGTTAAAATTCGAATTTGCCCACTTGACATATTTTGAGAAAAAAACCTTATTTTTACGTGAAAATGGTAATGTTATTTCCCTTTACCAGAAACTTCGTTTTAAAAACGTGATCTTTTTTTAATACTGTTATTTTAATGTAATTTTTGTTCACGTTGTAATTTGTGTTACATTTTACATTAATCTTATGTAAATAAAAGTAACGTTACTTATAAAACATTTAATTTGCTTTATGTTTTATAACGTCGAAATAAGTAACCTAATTTTCACTTTATCTTAACATTTTTAAATTTCGCGCCTAAAACCCAGCGATCGGCGATTGTCACGTCTGTCATAGACGTTTGACGTTGTGTCGTTGTGTTGTGAGTGTATAGTGGAAGGAGCAGTTTTTGGTGAAAATTTTGAATAGCACCGAATCTCTTTTAAGTTTTGTGAGTTTTCGTTTATTGTAAGCGTAAGTTGTTCTTAATTTTATGATTCAGTTTTTATGAAATAACTGTTGTTTGTTCTTTATATATTTCACGAGTTCTTTTGTTCTTTACCACAAACGCTTGAAGGGCAAAATGGCGTCTTGTGAATTTTACTTTCATTACAAAAAAAATGCTAAAAGGATCCCTTTAATGTAACAAAA
Organism: Polydrusus tereticollis; assembly: GCA_963920685.1. Taxonomy (NCBI): domain Eukaryota; kingdom Metazoa; phylum Arthropoda; class Insecta; order Coleoptera; family Curculionidae; genus Polydrusus; species Polydrusus tereticollis. The sequence continues at coordinate 9,971,759 of OY987333.1, read as the reverse complement.
ATACCAGCCTTTTGAAGTAAATTCCAAATATAAAACGAGATACGCCACTCTATTTTTTCCTTTAATTGAATAATTCTCTAGATTCTACATTTTAACTTCTACAAAAAATGATTATTGTAGTTCTTTATTACTATTGAGGACCCTTGAAAATGTTTCCTATGTAATGTAATATCTCTTGTAATTAGGTTGTTGGAACAATATTTAAAAAATGTTTCGTTTTTAATTTAGAAATAGCGCAAGTTCAGTTTGGAGGAACTACCGAGTACTCGATGGAAAAAATATTAATGGACCACTTCAGGTATGCCGCGAACCGTTGAAGAAACAAAAAAATGAAAACTTATACTATATAGCTACTAGATTTTAAATTAAAATAAGTTAAAATTCGTAAATTTTATACGGTAAACTAAGGCAACTTGAAAAAATAAAAGTTTATAACTTGAATGTTTTGTTGTTTATAAGTAGGTACCCAAATAATAATGTATGAAATAATCCGCTACTTTCCTGAGAAAAAATTTAGTTTTATAAGTTAAAAATATGTTACAAAAACGCAGAATTGTACCATAATATAATACGTTATAAAAACGTTAAAATTAGTAACGTTATTTTAACCAACGTCAGAACACCGTAACATTAAGCGTGTTTTACACATTGAAAACACGTTTATTCGTATTCTAACGTTTTTCAGTCTGACGTAAAATTATACATGAAATTCACGTTTTCTTGCCAAGTGGGTGATGTTGTAGTCTATCTTTAAATGATGCAAAGTAATAAATCAATCAAAACCATCTTTTCCATGGGCGTGCAAGTCATTTTATTTCTCTTTTTTTCTACCTAATCCTGGTTACCTGTTTGCTAATTATGTGGTTATTATTCCTTTATGGGTGCCTCTATTGGAATAATACACCTATTTATATCTATATATACCTTGGGTGTTTGTTTCTCAGTGAAACTAGTCAAAGTGTGCAGTGTGAGTGTTTTTTTAATTAAATATGAAGAATTTTCAACAATTGCCTAAACGCCCCAGAGTCCATGTACAGTAAATAAAAAAAAATAATTCCTAACTGTTACGATTCTATTAAAAGTAGGGATTGCGGATTTGAGTGTTGACAATGCAGTGCAATTTACAGCAGATATGCTTAACGTTGGGATAACAACAATATTAAAACTTTTAAAAAAAGAAAGAAATGTTGGCGTCAAACCTCCAAAAACTTCTCCAGGACGATCAAAACTTGAGCTGGATGACGTTTTAATGCAGAGAATAAGGCTAAAAGTTCACAGTTTCTTTTAAAAAAAAGAAATTCCTACGCTGAACAAAATTTTGTACTCAATCCGAGAAGACAAGGACTAATTATTTATGTGTAGAAATGCGCTTTGGAAATTATTAAAAGAAATAGAGTTTTGGTGGAAAAAAACATAATAGGCAATCGATTTTAATAGACAGAAGCGATATCGTCTATTGGAGAAGAAGAAGCATCCGAAAAACCAGAGAAGAAACAAAAAAATATTTTAACTAGACGAAACATGGCTAAATGAGGGCCACATTGTGACTAAATTTTGACAGGATGAAAATATTAAAAGTTCAAGGCAACCTTTTTGGGAAGGATTATGACCTCCATTTGGAAAAGGACATCGAATTCTCATAACCCATATTGGAAGTTCTGAAGGCTTCGTTAAAGGTGATCTACTGACGTTTTACTCTAAAAATACAGGAGACTATCACGAAGATATGAATGCCGATGTCGTGAAGAATGGTTCTAGCAAATGTTGGATCTTATACCAAAAGATGCAATAGTTGTATTGGATAATGCAAGGTATCACTCTAGGCTGACGGAAAAATTACCGACAAGTGCGTGGCATGCAAGTGAAATAACAGAATGGCTAAGTTTAAGACAAATAGAATTTCCATTAGATTCCTTAAAAAAGAACTATTGCTACTAGCTAATTTACTTAAAAATGCATTTAAAAAATATATAGTCGATGCAGAGTTACGAGAAAGATTTGTGCTCAAACTCCCTCCTTACCACTACGAATTAAACCCTATCGAACTTATATGGGGTCAAATAAAGACAGATGTCGCCAGAAAAAACACTATACTTATAAAATGGTGGATTTAAAAAGATTCTTTAATGAAGCTATGGATCAAAACCATCGTGCATAAAATACATTTGCAACCTGAACAGCAATGGGATATCTTCCAAAAGTATGAGCAATTCATCTTCAAGAAAACGGCGATTAACTTCTCCAGTAAGCCTCGGTTGTAAAAAGAATGGGCATATCAAATGACGGCCTTCTAAAATTGCATGTGGGTTCTCCTCCGCCCATACATAATGATTGTGGTAGTTTATTATAACATGCCTGGAAAAATTTGTCTCATCGGTGAATAAAATTTGTTCTAAAGACTAAGGATTTTCGCCAATTCTGGCAATTGACATAAATCTACTCTTAATGGAAAGTTAATTTGTAAGAGTGCCTGTACCCGCTGAATGTGATAAGGGTATAAGAGATTATTCTTTAAAATTCTGAAATCTCTAGAAGAACTTACATTTACGTTTTAAGCAACCTTTCTGGTACTTATTGTAGGACTTTCCTCAATTTCATGAAGCACATATTCTTCTACTTGTGGAGTTGCTGCTGTGCGGGACCGCCCGTTTCAAGCGGTTTATTTTTGAAAACTTCAAGTTTCACTAAGACGTTAATGGAGACGTGTAAACATCGTATGATGCGGGATAATACAATTAGGGTATTTTTCCTCATAAAGACGCCCAGCTGCTCATGAATCACGGTTGACAAGGCCATAAACGCATATCGCACATTTCACTACTTGTGGAATTTATTTTAAAAAGCTTGATTAATGAAACACCCTGTATATTACCGATCTTCTATATACAGGTTTGGCAAATGATCCTTTGCACTTGTACCATTCGCAGAGTGTCATCAAATATTTTTCTTAAAGTGCTGAGCCTGACCAAAAAAAAATATTTGCAAATCCACATTGAAAATCTAAAAACTTTTGACAATTCGGATGATTTCTCTGCAAAAAAAATAGGGAATCACCAAACAAAACTACTACCGCGAAAACCTTCCTTTTTCACACAAGAGCAAACACATTTTCGAATCCTGGTGGAATAAAAATAAAACCGGGTTGGTATCGAGGGTGAATCTGCATTGTGACCCTTTTTTTTAGCGAATTGCGAACGAACTGGTTTTTGTTTTTCGGTTTGTTTTTAGTTTTTTTTCGGTTGGTGGTCGTTATCGATGTTTTTAGTGGAATTGTATGTCGTGTTAATAATGAATGCGCCCGAACGCTGAAAATTCCAGGGAACTTTAGTGTGATTTTCTGTTATTTTGGTTTAATTTGAACGCTGGTCCTGACACTGCTGCCTGCTTAATATTCATGGGCATTATTTTAGGTATAGGACGGGCCGGGTGACATTTTTGTCATATGTATTCGAATTAACTAATGCAATAGTTTAGTTCGTCCGTCACGGCTTATATTTTTGCGGTTTTAAAATTGAAATATTTTGCTTTATGAAGGGTATTAATATTTGAAACGTTTTGATGCATATCGGCTTGAAAATCTAAAAATTATGGGAAATAATTTTATATTACCTAGTTGTTATTGCGGCCACAATTTGAAATCAATACATTATTAAGAAAAAACCAAAAATTGGGGTTTTGTGCACATATTTTGTTGTTGTATGATAAGGCACAGCACCGCAGGATTGGTCCTTTTAGTCGCTCTGCAGGAAACGATTCACGTTGGTCTTGAATCTTTGAAGATTATACTCGCTGGGAACACGATCTCAGGGAGGTCGTTTCAGAGTGATGACTATCTCAAGATGAAAGAATTTTTAAACAGTGTCGTTCGTGAGACACTAAGCTGAACCACATACGGACGGGCTGCAGTGGTTCGTCGTGAATTTCTACCATGCACCGACGTTCAAGGCTTTCCAGGAAAGGTTCCTAGGAAAGGTTTTCATAATAGTCTAGAAGCAACCTTTTTTTCTTTTAGCCAGTATTTTTTGACCGCAATGGTACCTATAGGAAAATTTTATGTGAGATCACGTGGTCTAAGAAGGAAATCTCGACCAAAAATGGGCTAGTGTACGTGAAAATTACCCAAAAGTAAGAACTTGCCATTTTCGTAGTCGGTAAGTTACTGAGGTCAGTTAAAAGAGTCACCTTATTGCGACGGCTCACAAGAGAACTCTGAGTGACAGCATCCACCCCAATGATATAATTTATTCATTAGCGTAAAACATTCAAAAAATAATAATTTCCAAAAAGAAAAATAGCCTAATTTGCTGCTCATAATATATTCGGTAAAACATTTTTTAATCGGGATCATTTGAAACCCTCAACCCTCTTTTGCGAAGCACATACGGGCAAATGTGCATATGAATCAAGGTGCCACATACGTCTATGGCAGCTTAACGGGGATAAAATATGCAGTGAGTTCGCATTTTAGGAGATACCTACCTAATCTTTTCAGTTGTTGATATTAATGCTGCGTTTAATTTAACGATGGGAGTTGTAGAGTTGCAGTAAAGTGTAATTGCTTGTCTGCAAACCGACAAGGAAAAAACGAATAAATATGAATTTGCCAGAATGAGAACACAAATATGTTTACACCCATTTTACAAAAATTATACCATACAATATATTTTTTTTAAGACAATTTTGGAGAATTCCAACTTTATTCCAAAGCACCCTCTGGAAAACAAAATACGAAAGTAGCGACAATCACTAAGGTCACTCATTTAATAAGCATGAAACTATCTTTCAAACAAGCCTAAGTTTAATACAATTGGATATAAGGCGTAAAAGATACAGTAATGGTAATCTGCAGCACAAATGGATCAAGCTTCTCCCCTCTCGCCTATATCAAAACCAGGGGCGTAGGCACGGTTTTTCATTGGAGGGGGGGGGGGAGACATTTTACATAAATATATCATATATATATATCGTCCATGCACACTAGTGTGGTCCACGGTTATATAGAAAAAATATTTTTTCTCCTTATGTATAAGGCCACCCACACATTTTGTTACACATATCCATAGTACTATTCTGGCAAAGTTTGAACTTTCTACTATAACATAAAGAGGGTGCTCATTGGCCCTAAAGTTTTGAAAATATTAAAAATATTTACAACATTTATATTTTACAAAATAAAAAAAAAAACATAAAGTAGCCTGTAAAATATTTATTAAGAACTAATAATAAACGATTGAAAGGAATAACCAAAAGAACAATAGAATTTAGCAAGTTGTTAATGTCCTAAACACTCCGAGACTACGTTGACCAAACATTTTTTGGTTGTCTGAGTAGGTACCATTTTTCGATTGGCCTCTACTACGTGTAACAAAAACTGCTTCTCATCCTCGTCAGTAGTGAGTATTTTATTGTATTCCTCAAACAAGCTAAAATAGCTTTCTTTCGTTTTCGTCGGATTGTGCTTCTTGAAATAGGCAGGGAAGATGGGTCATGACCAAGAGCAGCAGCAAGCGGAACCATTAGTCGTAGCGCCTCGCGGTCAGATATTTTATTACGATCAAGAGCGCTTGTAACATGAGTTGAAAATATTTGTTTATTTACAGCAGGAAGCAAGACTTGGGTTTTCTTTTTCTCCAATGCTGCAAATTCGTCGTCTTCATCTTCATCTTCAAGCGCGCAGCTATCAGAGCTCGACTCGCTTAGTTCACTTGTTGTTAAAGATGTGGATGTAGAAGCGAAGCCGGTAATTTCAGCACTCTTAGCATCCTTTTGCTGGAGCTCTTCAGCTCTTCTTTTGCGCTGTAGAACACGCTCTTGTTTCTTCTGTAGTTTTCTATCTACGGAAGTCATAATCATTTTACGCTCACTTCTTTGGTCAATGAGAAATTCTCTGTCGGCTGATATCTTTATAGATTGATCAGATTCAGCATGCGCTATATCGAACAGCTTATCTAGGTTGCTGGTAAATAATTTTTCGCGTTCTCTTTGTGATGGAGAAGATCGCCTTTTATTCTTTTTTAAAAGCAGCCAGCAAGCATGGATTTTTTCTAGTTTTCCAATGCAATGTTTTGGTTGTTGGGTGGGAATTGACGACTTCTCCCAAAGCGCCGTTACTTCATCTATTACCAAATGTGCAGCATTCCGGACGCTCTTTTTCTCTTGCAAGAGTTTGTGAAAACGCAAAAGAGCTTGTCTCACAGTTGGCAGCTGATTTAGTCGGGAGAGCGGTTCCAGATCCCGAATACCTATAAAAAATACCTCATCTCTAGAGCGAGTTAACGCAGAAGCCATTCCGATGAATTTACAGCCACACTTATTGTTTTTTTACACTGAAACTTTTAGGTTTATTGTCACTATTGTCCATTAGTTGCACTTTATAAACGTTTAAAATATTACTACTAGCTCTTCAAATATTAATATTCTTTGCCTGGAACAAAAAACAAAAATTATTTTTTTTTCTAAAAATTAAAAAAAATTAAGTTAAAAGAGTCGTTGAGCACCGGCTTCTACTGTGACGACGAACTTTAAATTTGGTCATTGTAATATAACAGGGTTGTGTAACAAAATGGAATGTTGGCCTGGTCAAAAATTGAAAAAAAATTTTTTTGAACCACCCTAATGCACACGCTATATACATGTATGAAATGTGGTACGTACAAATGAAGAATTGAAACATCTGAACGTAATAAACAATAGTACTGTATGGCAAAAATTTATTGGGAAATTAACATATGGAAGTAAGGACAAACGTAATCATGAACCACGAATCAAAAAATAATAGCATCAATTATCTACTTCCCGAAAACAGAGGTTCGATAGTCATTGAACTTGACAAACTCATCGATAATTGTATCTAAATTCAAATTTTGTGCATCTTCTTTATAGGCGTGCAAAATACTTAAATGATTCAATCTTTCTGATGTCATCGTTGTGCGGAGAAATGTCTTGACTCGCCTCAGCATTGAAAAAGACCTTTCTGCACTAGCTGATGACGCAGGAATCACAATTAACATGTTTGCCAAAGTTTGAAATGTTCCAAACAAACACCGGGTATCCGTGTGTATTTTTTTTTTAAAGGAATATAGCAACTCGGTTTTTTGGGGGGGGGGGTCAAATGATATTGTGCCCCCTCCGTCATTATTTGGGGGGGGGGAGCAATGTCCACCTGCCCCCCCCCCCGTGTCTACACCACTAATCAAAACCATACCGTAATGGACCAATTTTTAAAATAATTAGAATTTTTTCTACTATCGTGCGGAAAAACGCATTTTCCGCACATGTTTTAGTGCGGAAAATCCACTTTTCCGCACCGTGCGGCAAAGATTTTTCCGCACTGTTATATTTTGAAATTAAATTTAATTAAATTAAATGCTGTACGATTTGAAGTCACTGTTCATCATATTACCTTTGAAATATCTTAGTTGCTATGGTGTATATAACCAGTTGTTGATTTGTATGTCACTGTCAACAGAATATTATAAATTTAAACTAGTTTATCAGTTTTTCTACTGGAGTTTTGCTGAATTCTTCGGCACGCAAAATGATTTCCGATGAAGAGATGAACGACAATTTTATAGAAGAAGTACCGGAGGAGATTCTTTTGGCGGCTGAAAATCTCAAAGAAGATTTATTGCCAGAAAAATCAAGAAAACGGTATGAAAAAGAATACACCCTTTTTTGCAAATGGAGTAAGGAGAAGAAAAATGTGAATTTTGAAAGAGAAGAAGTTTTTTTGGCCTACTTTTACGAATTATCGAAATCGTACCAGCCGTCCACACTCTGGTCAAGATACTCAATGTTGAAAACTATGCTCAAGCTGAAAAAAAATGTGGATATTGGTATGCATTTTAAGTTAATTTCTTTTCTCAAGAAAAAAATGGTTGGCTTCAGACCAAAAAAGTCGAAAATTTTAACCACAAGTGACATGGAAAAATTTATAGACAGCGCTCCTGATGACACATACCTCCTAATTAAAGTGGCAACAATTTTTGGCCTAGCAGGGGCGTGCAGACGGGAAGAATTGACAAATTTGTTGTTTGAAAACGTACAGCTGGAAAAATGTTTCGTTTTAGTGAAAATAGCCGACAATAAAACGCACACAAGCCGAAGTTTTGTGGTCACTGGGGAGAAAAACTTGGCGTTGATAAGAAAATATGTATCACTTAGACCAAAAAATACTTCACACCAACGTTTTTTCGTACAATATCGCAAAGGGGAATGTACCATCCAATGCGTTGGCATAAATAAATTTGGAAAAATGCCATCTGAGGTAGCAGCCTATTTACGATTGCCGAATCCAGAAGAGTACACTGGCCACTGTTATAGAAGGTCTTCTGCCACTGCCCTTGCAAATGCCGGAGTGGGCATAACCAACCTGAAGCGTCATGGAGGGTGGCAATCCACAAAAGTCGCCGAAGGTTATCTAAACGAATCCTTGGAAAATAAAAAACTAATAGCAAGTAAAATATTGAAATCAACCCCAGCCAGTGCTTCCACCAGCAGCTGTGTAGCCCTTTCTTACTCCCATCCAGCAACAAGTACACAACATGAACAAACTGATGGGCTTCAGGACTCAGAAAACGAGCTGCAACCTACTGAAATATCAATTATTCCTGCACCCCAATCTTTACTGGAGAACCGCAACCAACTGGCTTCTGCTATTAATTTAAATAGTGCTAGTAATTGTACGTTTACAGTTAATTACAATATAAATAAGTAAATTAATATTGTAAAATTTTGTTCATTGTAATAAAAATTTAAAAAAAAACTCCGTTTTTTAAATTATTTTCAATTTGTTTCCTCACGCTAGTAGAAAAACTATTGTTCCTAACACGTGCAGAAACCTATTTTTCCGCACTTAAATGCTTGACACCACTCCGCTACGCGTCGTGCTGTCAACGGCATTTGCGTGCGGAAAAATCGATTTTCTGCACTTGTTAGGAAAATAGCTATTTTATCCTCTCTCAGTAGTTGCACCCTCTAGCGATAATCGTACAACTTGGAAAATGATTCTTGGGGCTATTTAAAGAGAAAAATGTCCTATGAACAGCCTCTTAACTTTTGAAATGCATGAGTGTTAAAGTTTTATTTTAATACAACTTTGATACGATTCCAGATATTTTGTGAAATTTGGTACACGCCTTCTATGTAGCAAGAGACATTTTCTCATGTACAACTTTTTTTAATTTTTACCAGTGGCGTTCGTGATGGATTTTAGCTAAATACTTTTGAAGAAAAAAACGACACGCCACTGCTTTTTCTTAAAATAAAAATAATTTTTTGAATCCCCGTTCATTTCTGAGAAAATTAGATCTCTTGATTTTGTTGTGTCAGACGCCCGGTTTTTTAGTAAAATAATAGAAGCCATTTTTCTGTAGGGCTATATTGCTAATATTATCCGATACGGTAATTGGTCGGTAAAGTCTGTTCAGAGATATAAGAAAGTGACTAACTGATCCCTATTAGGAAATATGGCCGAACAGGTCCGTATTTTGCCTAGAATTTAATCATGATTTGTAATAAAAATAAATAAGACATTAAATAATATTTTATTTATGTTTAAATGTGAAATTACAAGTTATTTTATTATTATAAATTATATTTATGATTACAAAAATATACAAATTATTCGGTACTTATAATAATTATTCACTTATTATATCAATATCACTATCGCTATCATCATCTGTTCTAATTATTATTTGTGCTATATTGTTTATATGGATATAGGATTTTTCCACCTTTTCAACATGTGTAACAGAATTTGCCCAACTTTGTGAAGGGATGTTAAAAACTTCAGTTTCTATAAGCTCAAGTACACTGAAGTTAATAGTAGGGCAAATATTGTTACGACGAATGGCAGATTTCAGTTGGTGCCAAACATGTTCGATGTTTGTTATTTTTTTAAAATCTAAAACCCATGTGTTGGATACACTTTCATAACGTTGTTGTGCCACATTTAACGCCGGTTTCATCTTTTTCAAGCGTCTTATTATTTTATTAATTTGTTTCTCCTATAACTTGTAAATTTTACGCTGTATTATACTTTGATCACTTCCATCTACCTTCGAGAACATGCCAGTGTCGGTTCTTTTTTTCCTCGCTAAAATGGGATTATTCACAGTTTTCCACACAGTTAATGTTGGAATTTTCGTTCACGTTCAATAAGAGTTGAATAAACATTGTTTATAACTATCTTAGTTTCCACAGAAAAGTGTTTTCTGCTTTTCGACGGGTTTATCTCCTGAGATACATTGGGCTCGCGCATATTTTCCATAACTCACACACGATTAAACAAACGCTGTATTACACACGCAGTAAGAATAATTACTAAGCTTAAAACTAACTAGAGTGGCTATAAATACAGCCTTTAGAACATAATTTGTTTTATGGGATTAACCCTGCTCTCATTTTGAATCAGGTAAAAATCGGTTTAAAATCACCAAACTATTACTTTAATAATAAAATTTCGTCTTCCGGATTGTTTGTTTATGGCCACCCTTGAATAATCCCATTCAAAGGCAAAGTGTAACTTTCTTATATCTCTGGAGAGGCTTTACCTGAAAGTCGTTTTTTTTCACGCTATTTATATACTTATTCAGAATTAAACGTTCTAAAGTGTTAATGATACTTTTGAGGTTTTTTCTTCTTAAAATGATCCCAACCCACATAGCAAAAAAAGTATATTCACATCCTGAGAATATGCTATCGACAGCCCAGAACTCACATTCGTTTAGGTACATCCATAGCATATCCATGTCATATTTAGAAATTGATTAAAATCATGTTCGTTTGGATATATCCATAGCATATCCAAGTCATATCTAGAAATTGGTATAAAAATCATAAGTCAAAAAAGTGAAATTAAAAATAGTATTAAAAAGATTTTCCTACTTTAGTATTTTTAAAATAATATCTAAATTTCTTTAGGGCAATGCGATTGCTCAGTTTGGTATTTAAATCTCCAACTTTTGGCAGCCCTGCGCACTTCGCGCTTGGGATGACATTGAGACATTACATAACCTCAGTTTTTGTCATTTTCTCTGCTCTCCTCGATCGTCTCGTAGTCGTGGCGTGCTAAGTTTTTTTGGTGGTTTGTTTTTCATTTTCTTACAGTTCAGTAAGTATGTTCATTGTTTAATAAAGTTTGGCATGTGAATTTGTAAACAATAAGTGAACAATATAATAGAAACCTGTTTTTAAAGTGCTCAGACATTACTCTACATTTTTTTAACGTAAATATTTTCTCAACCATTCATTTATGTTTTTCTTTTCAGGAAAAACGAAACTGACGTTATAAAGCAGTAACTCCTTAATTTAAAAAACTAATAATTATGTCTGTAATTGTTTTTCTAGAGTTTGATTGTGCTCTAATAAAGCCTGTTTTAATATGTTTACTTGATTTGATTTAAACAAATATGAGACTGACACTTCAATATTAAGTATTAGAAACGTCGATTGACCCAACATTTCGAGATACGACGGCCATAGTGGCCATGTCGGCAAAATACTCTGGATTCTTAAATTTAGTAGGGGTAGTTAGCCGCAATAAAATCCTTGACACGACAAATTATTATTTGCCAGCTTCCCAAAGGCTCTATTGAGTGATGTTTCCATTGGAATGGTATATAGTATAGCCTATTTACATTTACAATCTATTCGATGAAAATTCCAAGCAAGAATGGGCATCATACCTGCCTACAAGCAGAAATCTGTAAAATAATAATTTAATTTTGGATACGCGAATCTGTGGCATTCGGATGAAGAATGAAAAGTAGATTTACTACTAACCCTACAACCTAGTGTCGTCGTTTCGAGTCCGATAGATTTCTACTTTTATTTATTTATTTTTTTATTTTATCTGCATTTTCATTCTTGGTCTAAATACCAGAAATTTAGAAGTAAAATTTAAAAATCGGGTAATCCCTATTTTGGGCATACCGAATATACTGTGTATGTCATTGGTATACACATACGAATCTTCTGTGAATGTGCGGAGGATATGCTAAATGTCCGGAAACGCATTTTCTCAGCATGTCCGACTTGTGGCCAAACGCATTTCATATGCATATACGTAGTATATATATGTATGTTCTATGAATCTGCGGAGGATGTGCCACTCAATATCCATATCCGAAAGAGAATATATTTCATATATCCACAGGATATCTTTTTGCTATGTGGGAAGTATCCGAATATTAGTAAATCACTAAGGTTAGCAACCTGTAAAAAAATAAATAAATAAGAAATCAAAAAGGAAATCTGTACCAAAATTGCTTTCTCTATATCTAGAAGCTCGCATTTTTGCCACTGCCCAAAAAGGGGTATGGGGTAGCCGCCCCTGCGGTGGGTAACTGGCCAGGCGGCCCTCATTAGCGTGTAAAACTCGGGTTAGGTACAGTTTTATCATGCGTTCCACACTAAACCCCCCGAATGGCCGAACACAAAGATTTATACTCATTGAAAATTTAAACTTTTCTGCAGTGTTAATTAAAACTGATTGCGTTCAGTATCGCGCTGTTTGCGGGTTTATATTCGTTATTTAAATATCTTTTCAATTCAATAGATTTGTAAGAAATTTGTTGTTTTTATTTTACATATTATCAAGATAAATATTAGTTCTCAATTAGTTATGGGTTGTATTGTCTAATGCGAACAGGTATAAGTGGTTCAGTGGCCACCGTGGGTTGTAAATGGAAAAACGAACCATAGAATTAGGGGAACGCCACTTGTTTTAACGCATCGTTAGATGGTAGACATATTAATCTTGTTTATTGGCCTTTTAAAAACCAATTACTGTAAAACAACATGTGTGCGCGACCCCAACTCTTTTTTTATTTTCATTTTACTTTTGACAGCGTTATAGAACTTTTAAATGTCTATATTATTTAAAAGGCGACCTTTTTACATCCTTAAATTAAAAGGACCCAACTCATTACCCGAAATAAAATATTTAACGGCCAAAATTCTAAGCTATGTGACGTTGATGAATAACTTTTTACTCAACCATCTGCTAAATAACACTTTTAAACCATCCTGCGTACGTATATATATCCCTAATTATACCCCAATTAAAAGCCAATAAAAAGACAGGCTTGGACACAAGATCGCCCAGTCCCAGCGATGAACCCTTTACCAGATGTTATTGTCACTTTAAAACTGTTAAAACCATGATACTTTTCTTCTTGATTTTTATGCTGTACAGGGTGTCCCAAATTCGAGCCTCATCATTGGGATCTCGGAAACTAGAAGAGATACGAGGTCGGTTAAATGGAGGCAAAGTTGCGCAATTTGATCCTGATCAATATGCCACCTTAAAAGTTTAAAAATTCCTAGTGCTTCCGAAGATTTTTGGAAAAACCCGAATAATCGCGATTTCATTTTTATTTGTTTACGACTCTATTTGAATAGATATAACAAAATAAATTTCACATTCTCATTTCTACTTTTTCTGTTCTACAAGATGGTGTTATAAGATTTTCAAACCGACGTTTCAACATTTAACCGACCTCGTATCTCTTCTAGTTTCCGAGATCCCAATGATGAAGCTCGAATTTGGGACACCCTGTGTACGTGTACAGGGACCTTCAACAATACAAAACCCAAAGTTTCTAAATGCTTTTAATAACATTCTAATCACATTTCTACTAAATAGATCCAATACAATCTAATGGTACCCACTACTTCCTCCGTGACGACCTTGACACATGGTTCCTTGAATGGCACTGTTCACATCATTAGACCAAACCCTGAAGTTGACTTGGTCGTAATTTAGTCTCCCATATAAAAACGCTGGCATGGTATTGGTCAGCACGTAAACTCTGTCTCCACGTATCTTGATATCTGAAGGGTATATAAAGTTATTATCGTCCTTTTTAACAATGGATATGGTGGTTAAGGGTTTCTTGATGTTCCAGCAGCCCAGAGCGTTCTGGTTTACCATACCCAAGAACATGGTGCCGGTGGGTTGATGTAGATCGGCTGGAGCGGTTTGAGATTGGGGCCCACGATCACCAATATCCTAAAATATAGTAAGAGTATCGTCTAATGGCACAGAAAGAATTGTTTCTTAGATAAATAATACCAAAGGTGAATTTTAAAATGTATTTATTAATATACTTAAAAAGAACATTATAAACAATGCATATTTATTATCAAACAGATCTAATTTTGCTCCTGTGCTACTCTGGCATGTGGTTTCTCGAATGGCACTCCTTACGTCATTGGACCAAAGCCTAAAGTTGACTTTATTATAGTCCAACTTTCCATACAAATGCCCAGGCATCGTATTGGTCCACACATAAACTTTATCCCCACTGATTTTGACATCCGATGGATAGATCATCTTATTATCGTCCCTCTGAACAATTGCGATAGTGTTCAGAGGTTTAGCAATGTTCCAGCAGCCCAAAGCGTTTTGATTTATCAAACCCAGGAACATCGTACCGGTTGGTTTGTGGATATCGGCCGTGGCAGTTTGGGATTGGGCTCCACGATCTCCAATAATCTAGAAAATATGTATTTATATACTTGGCGATATGAACTATAATTATAATGTAATAGGAAAGGAAGCCCCAAGATATGACATGTTTTAAATATCTGGAGAAGATGCATTCCACAAGTTTTTGAATTATCAATGAGGCATGCATATTATTTATATTTTAAAGATTTGGCAGGTACAGCTTGTCAAATCTAGGAAGAGACGCGAATCTTTCGATATAGCCACGCCCCCGTAGCGCGCAGTAGACAGCGGCTAAACTTGTCATTTGCTTAGTTTGTCTTGAGAAGCAAACATCTAGTACAGTCTGTGTAAAAAAAAGTTAGAAATAAAAGTAGCGATTTATTGTCATGAAATTTGAATTTGAGTCAAAATTAAAACGTAAAGTTTTGTCGGGCCAAACTAGAGAGGTGATAGCAAATGTTATTTTTTTTATGCAGCGAGAAGCGGCTGAGCAACGACCTATTAAAGACTTTAACAAAGTCCAAGAACGTGCAGCGACAGCAACTGGCGTAAGTTTGTCTACCATTAAAAGAATTTTTCGTGAAATGAAATCGGTTGAAGATGGTGCATCCAAATCTTTTTCGACCCCAAACAAAAAAAGACGAAGAACTGCAACTAAATCCAATTTAAACGAGTGTGATACAGGAGTGCTTAGTCGATTTATAATAAATTTTTATATTACGGAAAAAAAAATTACAACCCTACGCACAATACACAGAAAATTTGTGCAAGATTACAGTTATGCTGGATCGCATGAAACGCTAAGGAAAGTTATGAGGACAATGGGATATCGTCGGAGGAAAACAAAAAATAACAGAAAGCTTCTTATGGAAAACCCCGATATTCAGCATCTAAGGAGAAATTTTCTGAGAAGCATGAAAAAATATAGAGAAGAAAAACGTTCTATAATTTATATGGACGAAACATATATCCACTCATCCCACACACACCTGAAAAGCTGGAACGACAATACCAACGAAGGCCTTCATAAACCTGTTTCAAAAGGACAACGACTAATTATAGTTCACGCAGGTGGTGAACTTCGTTTTGTTAAAAACGCATACCTAAGGTTTAAATCGGACAGCAAATCGGGTGATTATCATAGTCAGATGAACTATACGAACTATAAAAAATGGCTTCAAGAAAAGCTGATTCCAAATCTGCCTGCAAATAGTGTTCTGGTGATAGATAACGGTCCGTACCATAATGTACAGTTAGAGAAAAGTCCAACTATGGGCTCTCGAAAAGACGAAATGAGAGAGTGGTTAAGGGTACGAAATATAAATTTTACAGATGAAATGGTAAAAATTGATTTGTATAGCCTGATTAAAATTTGGAAACCGCGATATAAAACATATGAAATAGATAAAATAAGGTCTGAAAAAGGACATTCCGTTCTAAGGCTTCCTCCATACCATCCGGACTTAAATCCAATTGAACTAGTGTGGGGGTCCTTAAAACAATATGTTGCTGAGAAAAATGTAGATTTTCGCTTTCAAATTGTGGACAGACTTTGCGATGAATTTTTCTCGTCATTTTCCTCTGAAGAATGGAAAAAACGCTGTGAACATGCCAAAGGTTTTGAGACATATTACACGGAAAGGGAACCTGCATTAGATTTAGTTGTCGATCAAATAATAATTAATTTAGACGACGACAGCGATTACGAATGTTCTAGCACTAATGATAGTACTGATCCCGAGAGTGCCCTTTCAGGATTTGAGGCACTTTAAAAAGCTTTTAGTTACTATATTTTATCCGTTGTTATATTTCAAATTTATATTAGTTATTTGTTGTTGGCTACCTACCTAACTTAATTTGCAGTAAATAAATTTAAAAGGGTGCAAATTATTTTGATGTCTAATAATTAAATAAGAAATATATTTTTAAACTGACTGTACTGCAAGTTCTGCTCGGATCTAAAATAATGCCGCGGCAGATACCTGGCAGCTCTTTTGCTCCGAATGCGTTCTCGCTCTGTCTTGTGCGCAATTCACAAATTTCTCAAGTCTCTTCCTAGATTTGACAAGCTGTACCTACTATGTGTGAAAGTAGAAGAAACCAATGAAGTTTGTGTGCAAGTAGCCAAACAGAACTGAACGATGAAATACTAGACAAAGAACAAGAAGAATGATAATGCTGGATAAGAAAGAAGACATGCTTGGACTTGCTTGCTGAACTTACCGTAGACAAGATATCTAATTGTCCTTCTTTCTCTGTAAAATTTATGTCACTTCAAAGGTTCGTGTTCTTGGCACTTAGTTCTATCATCGATTTTCTCAAAAACGGCTTAGTACGCAATTAACTAATTTTAAAGCATAATGAACTGTTACCTACTAAAAGTTCTTTTACAATTTGCGTTCTTTTTTACCTGAAAATCACGCTCGTGGTAACCTCTCGTCGCCAAAGTCTCATTCCTCATTATCTTTGTGGATACTTTGAACATATGAGTACCGGCCATGGAATGAAAATACATGTCTCTGTATCCATCCGATTTGATATCCGACAGTTCGACACTGAACACGCCGTCATTCCACTGGAAGTTATGACCGGCGATGAAGAATTCCCCTTTGAGCGATTCCAGGTAGAAGTAGTTGTGTCTGACTCTCCAAGAGCGATTCTCTTTCAGACTGTAAACAGTGACCCCATAACCAGCAAGATCTAGAAGAAAATTGATGGTTGATTATATACTCAGATCAATTACTCTTGCGAGTTTTTACGTTGCCATTTTTAGTATAATGGAAGTTATTATAACTTTTTGCATCATCAGGACAAGCACTGTTGAAGACTTTCTTTTATTTCTATTATTAATAATT
Organism: Polydrusus tereticollis; assembly: GCA_963920685.1. Taxonomy (NCBI): domain Eukaryota; kingdom Metazoa; phylum Arthropoda; class Insecta; order Coleoptera; family Curculionidae; genus Polydrusus; species Polydrusus tereticollis. The sequence goes on along the minus strand of OY987333.1, from coordinate 9,954,446 downwards.
GAAGACCTTGGTGCAAGAACCGGGCAAGTCCACTTTTCCAAAATGTTGGGAAAATGAAAAAAAACTTTCCATTTAGAAACAAGTTTAAAAAAATGAAATATTTGGTATATTTTATGGAATATAGTGAGTAGCAAAAGAAAAATAAAACATTTCAGTCAACAACATATTTTCAAAAAATTTTGAAAATTTGGACTTGCCTGTGTCTTGCACCAAGATAATAAAACACGATTTATATTTGAATAATTAATTATAACAATTTATTACATTAGTTACATTTTCCCTAAAGTAAAGATGAATCGGTTTCATAGCCCTCATTAGACATTCCAGGTGGGTCTTCTTCAGGATAATCTTCTGTAGGCAAATCCCCTAAAATAGTGTTATAATACGCCTGATCAGCCAGTGGGACGTATTTTTGCACCAAACTTTTGCAATCTATTATTTTTTTGTCATTTATTAATATACGATTTTTGTATGCTAATTCACTCGGCAGTGACAACTGACTTTGTGGGTTCGTTCTGATAAGGGAAAAACTTGAGAAAACCGTGATCCCAGCAGTGACAGAGCACTCAATAAATGCCTTATTTCTTGTATATTTAAATATTCTGTAAGTTGAGATTGCAAACTTCTCTTTACCAGTCCCCTTAAATGATTTAAATACTTTTTTAAAATGTTCCGTATGGTTACGGATCATTCCTTGTTGGACGTTTATCACTGTAAAATGTTTAGATGTTTTTTGCACAAGATTTCTCCATTCTTCTGGAGTATATACCCTTTCTTTTCTTGGTTTGTTTTTTTCTATGAGCCCAAAAGAACTGTCACAGGGTAGAAAGCTGTGCCCTGGTTCAGGATACTGATGAATCACTTGTGTTATATTGTTTGACTCAATGTTGATTAGGGTGTAGAGATATTTAACTAGAGTTTGGTTGTTATTTTGAGCGAAAGCATTGTCAGAGAAAATGTATAGATCTGTAACGTCGGGGGGAAGGAATGTTTGGATATAATGTTCTATAAAGCTGATTACTTCATTGGAACCTTTTTTTCCTGTTGCTTCGTCATACATATAGAATGTAGAAATACCACTTTTTGCTGAAAATATACAAAAGTTGTACTCCCACAGTTGTCTTTTATAGAAAACATCCCCCGCCGGTATATGCGGAAGTGGCAAATTTTGTTGGTAGTTGAAGCATAACGTCTCCACATTGGGATTCTCCTTGGCAAGTGCAGATTTTTCTTTGAGGTTTCTATAGAATATCTCTGCTTTACGAATATGGACAGTCTTCTCAGTTTGAAGAGCTACTTTGCTTTCAACATCCGTCTCCGCAGCTATTAGGTTAACTAGGCGATCGCAGGTTTGGCATGTATCTGACCGTGGTACCCCAAAACTTATATTATAGTTCGATGTAAAATGTCGGTAAAAAAAATCATACGTGACCTGTGGTTGGCATTGCTCGCCACTGGTAAGTCGTTGATAATTTGTTGGCTCATACTTCTCTAGGTACATCATATGCATTTTGGAAATATTTAAATCCGAAGATAAGTAGTACTTACGATCATTTCTCTCTCTGCTGTAGTGTGAACTTCTTTTTGTAAAACCTTTTATGTGGGTATCTATCTGCACTTTTATTTGACCGGATATTTTATTGGGACGGTTTTCGTGTTTTCCCCTCATATCGGCTAATGGTGTTATGCCTGTCTTTAAACAGGAAGCTAAACGATCCACACGATGTTTAGTTATTCCGTGAATGGTCATAAAAGCTTTCCTGCAAACTTGATGTTCTTCCGTGCCAACGCGTACCTGCAAAAAGAAAAACGACTTACTTCTCTAGCAAAATAACTAAAATCCACACTCTTCGAACTAGTTCTAATAATAATTAGGAGATTTAATGTTTTACTCACCTTATATGTATGTAAAACAGATTTTCCAGTTCTTTCAGCGGTCCTTTGCCGTTTACGAGCAATCTGGTTTGACGAAATCAGCCCACCTAAATATAGATCTTGTTTTGCCCTATCTGCTAGTGTATTAAATGTCTCCAAGATAGATTCTCTTAACTGTTGCGGCACATTTAGAAAACATCGTCTTTGACAGGCACAATCTCTTCCAATCACTCGTTTTGGCACAACCTTTTTCACCGTATTAAGGTACTCTTCACCACTAGCATTTAAAACTTTCCGGATATTTCTTTTCCACTTGGATTCACACCTTGGACGTTTTCTCCTTTTATTCTCATTTTTAACCTTCTCTGTATGTTTGCGGACACGTACTTTCGTTTTACGCTTGCCTCTACTTGTTCCTGGTTCTCCGATTTCAGTGGGGACGTATTCACTTCCAGAACTTTGAAAAGGTTCTGATTCTGAATCTCGTTCCGACATGTTTATTTAAACGTTAAAACACAGCCTCGCTTATTCAAACAATGCAACTAACGAATAGTGGACGATTAGCTACAAGCCGCCGTCCATCTAGTGTGATGCTACACCGGCCAACAGACAAGTCCCCACCACAAATTATTCGCATTTTGGAGCAATAATCAGGCAAGTCCTGGACTTGCCCGTTTCTTGCGCCAAATTGGTCAAACGGGTAAGTCCTTTGCCATTGTATCTTCACTTATATGCCACGGACTTGCCCGATTCTTGTACCAAAAGATGGCCAACCTAGATTTCTAGGAGACACCATATTTAACTCATTTCTTGTGGAAAATGGACTTGCCCGGTTCTTGCACCAAGGTCTTCAATTATGAATGATTATTTGCTCTTACCTGGGAAATACACAAACGCTTCTCCACAAGTGTCTTTGGTAACATCAACTGTTAAACTAGCCAAAGTTGTTTGCGGTGTGATATCGCTCGCCGGTATATTATATCTGTGGATGATTTTGTCGGTGTTTAAATCAATCGCAACCAGCTGGTGCTCAGGCCTCGCCAAAGTTCTGTTACCTACGAAAATCTAACGTTATTTTATTGTACAACATTGTGAATGTGAAATAGAATTTACAGGTTATAAAATTAAAAAAAAAACTACTCAATAAAAATCTCATCTAATAGGAAAGTTAAAAGCGCTTAATATATAATAATATACATATCATACATGTACAGTGGACGCTACAAGACGGAGATTGTGAATGGTAGTGGCGAACGCAGTGTCGGCTTTTTAGGGGCGACAAGGTCGGTAGTACCGACCCAGTGTCAAGCAGACAACAAAAGGTATATATTATTTATCTACATCAATTTGCATTTGTAATGAATCGCAAACTGCCGCTCCACTTTTTCAATCGCCCTTCTAGCCCATGACGTCATAATGGATTAATCGCAAACTTCACCGCCATCAAATAAATTGTTTTACTTTTTAAATCGTCTTATAACCCAGGGACGGTTGGCCGTCCCTGCCATTAGAATTTGAAGCTTTGATAGGCAACCGAATATACACCAATGATATGCATACTTTCATAGGTTTCTTACATTGTCGCTAGATGGTTTTAAATTTCCATTATGTATTAACACGGCTTTTAAAGTAGGGAATTAGTGCGTTTGAAATAAACATTTTTAATGTTTGCTTTTTGCTTAGATGTTAACTTAATAGAAATTATAAATATAGTCGATTTACGGGGTTAAAAAACTTGTAAAACAATTTTTTCAATAAATATTAAATGTTATCGTTCTACATGTGGTTTGTTTACTGTAACAAGAAAACCTCACGATTTTATTTTAATGGGGAAGTTAAAATCCATTGGATAATCATTACAGGATAAGTTTTCTATTGCTTAGCCATTATTTTCTTTGGTCCAAGTTATAAACCGGAATAACGTGACTGATGAACACCCTGGTAACGTACACGAGGAAATCGACCTTTAAAAATACCTTTATATTACGTAAGTATTTATAAGAAAGTTAATTAATTGTTGATAAACAAGAACGGTAAATGAAATAAATAAACATTGGTATGTTAATATAGCACCTTGATCTGGTTTAATTGCAATTAAAATATATGTGCTACCGGATTATGAGCAATTAAGAATATCTTGCAAATATATTTACGGCAATGACATTGTCAAGAAAGGAAATACATTGGAGTAGTGATACTACTGGCTGAATTTCTTGACCATGATAAATTAATAGTTGGAACTAAGTTGAAATTTGCTTCCGGTGACCAGTTATGTTTCGGTGCAAATGTAAATTCTGTTCTTGAAAACGATACGAATGCTTCCTGTATTTCTTCAGCGATTATAACCCGATAAAAGTTTGATTTATGTTAAGATAAGAATCAATAAACTGTGTTGTTTTCGTGAGAAATAGAGGTAATAAAATAATATATAGTGAGAACATCTAACATGGAATAAGTTCTGTATTGTCACTTTGGTAGATGTTTCTAAAAATCGCTCTGACACGTGAACTGTTATTTTTTATTGCGCGTTTTATCAACTAAAATACGCGTATACAGCCACAAAATAGTAAAATATTTGCTAGAATTCAAAAATACCTTTAATAAAATGTATTACGCTTAAGTTAAAAGGTGTTGAAAATGTCATCCATTCACTTGCTGGCAGCAACTAAGTCGTAAATAAAGTCCATTTCTCACATTATGAATAATAACAGTAGTGAGAAACGGAGAGTTCTGGACCAGTGGTGCTGGTGGTGCTGGTGGTGCAACTAACCCGGGTGGTTCGGTGGTGCGTTTTATGATCTAACCCGGGTGGTTCGGTGGTGCGTTTTATGACCTAACCCGGGTGGTTCGGTGGTGCTGTTTTACGAGACCAGTGATGCTGGTGGTGCTGTTTTACGAGACCAGTGGTGCTGGTGGTGCTGTTTTATGATCTAACCCGGGCGGTTCGGTGGTGCGTTTTATGACCTAACCCGGGTGGTTCGGTGGTGCTGTTTTACGAGACCAGTGGTGCTGGTGGTGCTGTTTTACGAGACCAGTGGTGCTGGTGGTGCTGGTGGTGCAACTAACCCAGGTGGTTCGGTGGTGCGTTTTACGATCTAACCCGGGTGGTTCGGTGGTGCGTTTTATGATCTAACCCGGGTGGTTCGGTGGTGCGGTTTATGACCTAACCCGGGTGGTTCGGTGGTGCTGTTTTACGAGACCAGTGGTGCTGGTGGTGCTGTTTTACGAGATCAGGTGGTGCTGGTGGTGCTGGTGGTGCAACTAACCCAGGTGGTGCAGGTGGTGCGTTTTACGATCTAACCCAAGTGGTTCGGTGGTGCTGTTTTATGATCTAACCCGGGCGGTTCGGTGGTGCGTTTTATGACCTAACCCGGGTGGTTCGGTGGTGCTGTTTTACGAGACCAGTGGTGCTGGTGGTGCTGTTTTACGAGACCAGTGGTGCTGGTGGTGCTGTTTTACGAGACCAGTGGTGCTGGTGGTGCGTTTTATGATCTAACCCAAGTGGTTCGGTGGTGCGTTTTATGATCTAACCCGGGTGGTTCGGTGATGCTGTTTATGAGCTAACCCGGGTGCTTTCGTGAGGCGGCTCTGTCAATATCTCTCTACTGTGTTAATTTATGCGGGTAATAAAACCGACAAGGGTCGGATCGGCCTGCATGCTTATAGAGGTAAAAAACCGCTTTAGAATGTTTTTGGTATATCTTTTTTAGATAATTTTGGGGGAAATAATTTGCCTGAGATGCCAATTAAAAAAAGCCTACATTTAATTGTATTTTAGATTCTTGAATTTTGTACATGGATTAAAAATCTACTATTTCTTGAAATTGTATACATTATGTTAGATAATTAAGGAATAAAAAAGATGAAAATAGCAATTATAATTAGAAAAAAAATATTTTAATGTTATTAAGACTTTGTAAATATCTGTAAAAACTGTTCTAAATCCTGTCATTTCTGAAACTTGTATACTGAGTGTTTAGAATTTAGTAAAAAATTAAAAAAATGTTTTAACGTTATTAAGCCCTGTGAAACTTTGTAAAAATGACTAAAACTGTACAGAATCGTCCTATTTTCTTAAAAGTGTATACTGAGTGTTTAGAATTTAGTAAAAATTAAAAAAAATGTTTTAAATTTGTTAAATCATGCGAAATCTTGTATAAAATGACTAGAACCGTTCTTAATCATGGCATTTCTGAAAATTGTATACTGAGTGTTTAGAATTTAGTAAAAAATTAAAAAAAAATGTTTTAACGTTATTAAGCCCTGTGAAACTTTGTAAAAAATGACTAAAACAGTCGCAAATCGTGCTATTTTCTTAAAAGTGTATACTGAGTGTTTAGAATTTAGTAAAAATTAAAAAAAATGTTTTAAATTTGTTAAATCATGTGAAATCTTGTATAAAATGACTAGAACCGTTCTTAATCATGTCATTTCTGAAAATTGTATACTGAGTGTTTAGAATTTAGTAAAAAATTAAAAAAAATGTTTTAACGTTATTAAGCCCTGTGAAACTTTGTAAAAAATGACTAAAACAGTCGCAAATCGTCCTATTTTCTTAAAAGTGTATACTGAGTGTTTAGAATTTAGTAAAAATTAAAAAAAAATGTTTTAAATTTGTTAAATCATGTGAAATCTTGTATAAAATGACCAGAACCGTTCTTAATCATGTCATTTCTGAAAATTGTATACTGAGTGTTTAGAATTTAGTAAAAAATTAAAAAAAATGTTTTAACGTTATTAAGCCCTGTGAAACTTTGTAAAAAATGACTAAAACAGTCGCAAATCGTCCTATTTTCTTAAAAGTGTATACTGAGTGTTTAGAATTTAGTAAAAATTAAAAAAAAATGTTTTAAATTTGTTAAATCATGTGAAATCTTGTATAAAATGACTAGAACCGTTCTTAATCATGACATTTCTGAAAATTGTATACTGAGTGTTTAGAATTTAGTAAAAAATTAAAAAAAATGTTTTAACGTTATTAAGCCCTGTGAAACTTTGTAAAAAATGACTAAAACAGTCGCAAATCGTCCTATTTTCTTAAAAGTGTATACTGAGTGTTTAGAATTTAGTAAAAATTAAAAAAAATGTTTTAAATTTGTTAAATCATGCGAAATCTTGTATAAAATGACTAGAACCGTTCTTAATCATGGCATTTCTGAAAATTGTATACTGAGTGTTTAGAATTTAGTAAAAAATTAAAAAAAATGTTTTAACGTTATTAAGCCCTGTGAAACTTTGTAAAAAATGACTAAAACAGTCGCAAATCGTCCTATTTTCTTAAAAGTGTATACTGAGTGTTTAGAATTTAGTAAAAATTAAAAAAAAAAATGTTTTAAATTTGTTAAATCATGTGAAATCTTGTATAAAATGACTAGAACCGTTCTTAATCATGACATTTCTGAAAATTGTATACTAAGTGTTTAGAATTTAGTAAAAAATTAAAAAAAATGTTTTAACGTTATTAAGCCCTGTGAAACTTTGTAAAAAATGACTAAAACAGTCGCAAATCGTCCTATTTTCTTAAAAGTGTATACTGAGTGTTTAGAATTTAGTAAAAATTAAAAAAAATGTTTTAAATTTGTTAAATCATGCGAAATCTTGTATAAAATGACTAGAACCGTTCTTAATCATGGCATTTCTGAAAATTGTATACTGAGTGTTTAGAATTTAGTAAAAAATTAAAAAAAATGTTTTAACGTTATTAAGCCCTGTGAAACTTTGTAAAAAATGACTAAAACAGTCGCAAATCGTCATATTTTCTTAAAAGTGTATACTGAGTGTTTAGAATTTAGTAAAAATTAAAAAAAATGTTTTAAATTTGTTAAATCATGTGAAATCTTGTATAAAATGACTAGAACCGTTCTTAATCATGACATTTCTGAAAATTGTATACTGAGTGTTAAGTATTTTAGTTGAAAATAAGATCATAAATCATCTATACAAAACAAGCGCCCCTTATGGATTTGAACGAAAATCATAGATTCGACTATTTTCATGAAAAATAAATCTAAGTACGGAATAATGCAGGAAGATTATCTATTTTCTTGGTTTAGAAAGTGATGTAGTTAAGATTTATAACTTAGGAATAAATAAATTATTATTAATCTTTTCGACCTATTTCTCTTGCATATTTAATTTCTTTGATAGTAAGAACTAATCTTTTTATTTTACAAAGTAAAAAAAAAAGCTAAAGATCGGCGTTGTCAGTCAGGTATAAGAACTGATTTAACACGATGGTTTTTTGTACAAACGTTCACATACAATTGTATGCTTTTTAACCGATTGTGTCGGAAAAAATGACGATTTATAGATTAGATATTTAGACGAAGAGCTAACCTTCTCAATAAAGTATTGATTATTGCCCTGCTAGCTAGACAACACTTTTTATGTTAGTCAAAAAAAATTTTTTTTTTCGGACGCTATTACAGATTTCATCGTTAACTAACAAACATTAAGACCAAAAAATTAGCGTGCAAGATGAAATGTATAGGTTCACTTCATTTCTACATTATTTTACAACTCTCAATCGCATTAAAAACAAGATCGAATAAAAAATAACTTATGACATATGGACGAAAAATGTTTTTCGGGCTATTTAGGTTAGCGACCGCATTACGTCTGAAATACTACATTTTTCGAGCTTATAACATAATTTACTATTTTAACGTTAAAATAGGGGAAATGATGTATCGAAGTGGATACTTTTTTTTTGTCGGTCACGAGATTATAGTTTCTTTTAAAATGAGCTCTAATATTTACAACACAAATTATCCTTTAAGCCACATTAGTTTAAAACTCGTCTGTCGCTTTCCCTCTATTGTGAGTTTGATTAAAGTATAGCGTAGTATATATTTAGATGAATTTCGTAAATGTTGAATACTTTCAAAACTGAAAAAGCCGCCCTTTGCAATAAATATCTCCGTAGAGTTAGGTACCCTGCAGATTAAGGGTATTTCAGCGGATAATCATATACAAATTCAAATACCTCATTTGTTTCGGAGCAGTAACCATCAACTTTTACACCATTTAAAACAGCTTCTTTACCATTAGCAGCATGTAAGATGTTGATTTTTCTGTGATTCTCGGTGCAAAGTAACCAATCTATGGCAATTTTGCTCTGCCTGTTTCTCCATCGGTATCCATTTTTTGGTATGATTCCTATAGTATTAGGCTTCAAAAAATGTCTTCTAAAAATTGTATTGCATGCTGAAGCAATAGTTGTAGCTTCAGTAAATGGACATACATTGGTAGTTTGTATAAGTTGTTCTCTAAACTTTAAACATGATTGCGCAAGGATTTCGACATCCGATACGCAGTAGTCTACCAGATCTCTTTGCATATCGAAACCATCATTTTCATGTTCTACAAACCATTTAAGAAATTTGGCTCTGTCTTCTTCTTTCATACTATCTGAGGAGTAATATTGAATTGATGGTAGAGGTCCTATATAGTTTTCATTTGCCTTTGTATTAAATAGGTGCGGGAAGTAGCCTTTTTTAAAAATATCCTCAAGTCCAAATGCCTTTGGTAGTTTGGCTTAAGGCATAGGGAAATAGTTAAGTGAGTCGATAAATTTTACATTTTCAAGTTGCATCGTAATTATTTTGGTACCTCTCATGATTAACTCAGGTGTAAAATCTGTCTTTGTCATAATATAGTTTAATATAAACTGGTGATCAAAAGCCTGACCATTATGGGCTATTACAATAATTTCTTTAAAGTTTTTCCTCATTTGTAACAAATGGTTAGTAAATGTTCCCGCTGGGTCTATACCTCTGACTTTTTGTAACTTTAGACCACATTTTTTTTTTTACAAGTATCTGCTTCAGAATCCATGCACTCATCGCAGTATTGTTTGAAAACACAGAGATTGACTTGATGTAAAAACGTTGAATTTTCCAATAGTTTGTCTTGGCTCGTCTCTAAATCGTAGAATACAAAAAAGATCATCTTTAATCTTAGGTTTTCCCTTATCAGGCCGAATATAACATAGATGATCCTCGGATGCATGTTTATTACAAATTTTACAATAAATTTCACCACATGCATGTGCTCTTTTGGCTTTAATGGTTTTTAAACAAATAGAACATAGTTTAATTTGTTCGCATACTGTAAATTTGCCTGACGAATAATCCTTTTTATGATTTTCGTAACAGTTTTGACTTCTAAAAAATCATAGACAGTCCTGGCATTTAATTTTTATTGCTATTTCGCAAGCAGAGGCTTGCTGACATGCCTGACAGCTTCCACCACATCGGTGCTCATTTTTGTGATCATATGGGACGTAACACTTTTCACAAAAATAGTTAGAACAAAAAGCTGCTGTCAGCGATGTAATTACATTAAAATGGCTTTTGTAATGTAATAAGTTCAGCCGTTTATTGCTTTCAGTTGAACCTTCAAATATAATATTTCGTCCTTTTGATCCATAGCTATAAACAACTAATTTATATTCTTTTAGATGATTTTGAAATTGTATTAACTCGGGAATTCCACCTCCTGCCTCAGGAATGCTAATTTTAGCTCTCTCCAACAATGATCTTGTTCTTTCGGTTTGAATTTTACTAATATCTCTTCTAACCTTACTGAATTCGGGATCTCTTTTATTATGGGCAATGGCGACTACCAAAGCACGTGGTAAACACAGGTTATCGGTATTTTTAATACTTATAATACCTCGTCGCTTGTCGCATTCCTCGTGAAAGCTGTTATAATTTTTTCCTCTTCCCCCACCAACAGGTAATCTAACAGTTGTCACACTAAGACAAAATGATTCTGTATTAAGACCTGCTGAGTTTGACTGATAAATGTCACTTATAACACTCCAAACATCTTAAAAGGTTATGTCTTTAGCTGCTTTGAAGCGAATCTAACCTTCTCCTCGGTTGAAGTCTTTAGAGCAAAAACTAAAAGCCACACGATCTAAGGGTTGTAGGCCTTCTGTAGCGTTTTCCACCCAACCAACTGGTTCAACTCCCTGTGGAACAGGTTTTAACTTAAACTCTAGAGTGCGTCCTGTAAGGTTAAATTCTCGTAACTTTTTAACAACGTCTTTAACAATAATAAACTTCTCCATCTTTCTTTTTTTTTTTGTTGTTTTATAGTCTACTATCTACCTACATAAAAAAAAAAAAAAAAAAAAAACAAGTATATTTTCATATTTTTATCGGTCTTAAGTTCGATTTCAAAAGCACACTCCCACTTTTTGATAATTTCACAGTCTAAGCACATAGATCTTATATTTTTTATTTACGATCAATTCATCTTTATTCGCCAATCGTCTCAAACGAGTCTGCTTTTGAAAGTAATATAGCCTTAGTATTCAGAAAATATTAATGATATCGGAGCCTAAAACATCCTTAACACTAAAAAATCATTGTGTTTCCTAACAAAACCCATCATCTTGTCTATTTAGCTTGCTTTCCTATTGTTTAGCAGGTTAAATAAAATTATTATTTCGCTCTTTTTGTCTGTACTGAATCGTTAGGGGAATACGATTCTAGTCCTATAAGAGAGACAGTTAAAATTTATGTAAGCAATCAGAAATCCTACACTATGAGCTACTTAGTTAAAATTTCATATTTCCTTCCTGGATCAGCTAAAATTTGTGTTGTGTCGGTCAAAATTGATAAAATACGAAAAAAATGCTAGATACATTTTATCATGACTTTCTATCTAATACCATCTTATTTCAAGGTATAATTCGGTTGTCAAAATGAGAATCTAAAAAATCCTCGTGTTTCCTCACAAAACCCATCATCTTGCCTATTTAGCTTGCTTTTCTATTGTTTAGCAGGTTAAATAAAATTATTATTTCGCTCTTTTTGTCTGTACTGAATCGTTAGGGGGATACGTTTCTAGTTCTATAAGAGAGACAGTTAAAATTTATGTAAGCAATCAGAAATCCTACACTATGAGCTACTTAGTTAAAATTTCATATTTCCTTCCTGGGTCAGGCAAAATTTGTGATGTGTCGGTCAAAATTTATAAAAATACGAAAAAAATGCTGGATGCATTTTTAGCGTGACTTTCTATTTAATACCATCCTATTTCAAGGTATAATTCGGTTGTCAAAATGAGAATAAAATAATCTTCCCATGGTTTATGTCATCTTAAAAAAGTCAAAAGGTTATATTCTGTAGAGGGTCAGATACATTCAAATTTAAAAATTTTCTCCAAGAAGAATTTTAAGATAGTATTATAGTAAATAAAAATTCTATACCTCCAATATTTCTTGGAAACATATCGTGTTCTAGCGACATAACCCAAAAGTACCTCTATTCAGAAACGCATCGTACTTTTCTTGTCAAACTTGACTTTGTTGTAATGTTGTATGCAGAGCACTTTGAAAACAAAAATTAGATTAGAAACCGCCGCCTCTTAAGGTATACTTTTTTAGGTCTTACATAGGGTACACTGGTATACAGAACAAATGTCATCTTTAATTGTCTCATTGTCCCATCCATTACATTATTATAATCTTAAAGCACCTGTTACCAGCATTATCTGTTTTTATGGTTTTCATAAAACATAGCGATTACCGATGAAAATTAAACGAAAACTTAATAAATAACTTTTTTTCAACTGAAATAGACTGATTTTCGATGGAAAAATGTTACTTATAACTAAAAATGAATATAAGACATATACGCAATGATATTTAGAATAAATCAATCTTTTCTAAAATTACTATGAAATATTCACAAAATCGTTTCGTTATAACCAAAGTAGCAAGGCTTGCAGATTTCATATAGAGTTCAAACGCGATACTGGGATGATCTTTTTTTTTTTATATTTTTGTAGGATAATGCACCACTACGTTGTAAGTACTTGAGAGAGGACTTTCTTGAAAAATCCTCAAATTTCTCTGCAATTTTGTTCCTTCTAGAGTTAAATTCACACAGAAAACCCCGTATTCTTATCTTTCAGGTTGGTATATTAAAAAGGGCTTATTAGTATGGTTTAGAAAACAAGCAATATTAATTAACGGATGTTTTTTCGTCATATGAAGAGTTGAAAAATTTTTTTTTTCCACTCCAATGGTTGCGATGCAGAGAGTCGGGTTTCATCATAATCTTTCAGGGTAGCTCAGGTTTGATTGCATGTAGAGAGTCGGGTTTCATCATAATCTTTCAGGGTAGCTCAGGTTTGATTGCATGTACTAAGGTTAGTGCTCCTTGCAATCGGTTTCAGGTTTGACGCGCCCCCCTCAGGTTTGTTCAGGTTTCTCAAGTGTTTGAGAAACCTGAACAAACCTGAGGGGGGTGCGTCAAACCTGAAACCGATTGCAAGGAGCACTAACCTTAGTACATGCAATCAAACCTGAGCTACCCTGAAAGATTATGATGAAACCCGACTCTCTACATGCAATCAAACCTGAGCTACCCTGAAAGATTATGATGAAACCCGACTCTCTGCATCGCAACCATTGGAGTGGAAAAAAAAAATTTTTCAACTCTTCATATGACGAAAAAACATCCGTTAATTAATATTGCTTGTTTTCTAAACCATACTAATAAGCCCTTTTTAATATACCAACCTGAAAGATAAGAATACGGGGTTTTCTGTGTGAATTTAACTCTAGAAGGAACAAAATTGCAGAGAAATTTGAGGATTTTTCAAGAAAGTCCTCTCTCAAGTACTTACAACGTAGTGGTGCATTATCCTACAAAAATATAAAAAAAAAAAAGATCATCCCAGTATCGCGTTTGAACTCTATATGAAATCTGCAAGCCTTGCTACTTTGGTTATAACGAAACGATTTTGTGAATATTTCATAGTAATTTTAGAAAAGATTGATTTATTCTAAATATCATTGCGTATATGTCTTATATTCATTTTTAGTTATAAGTAACATTTTTCCATCGAAAATCAGTCTATTTCAGTTGAAAAAAAGTTATTTATTAAGTTTTCGTTTAATTTTCATCGGTAATCGCTATGTTTTATGAAAACCATAAAAACAGATAATGCTGGTAACAGGTGCTTTAAGATTATAATAATGTAATGGATGGGACAATGAGACAATTAAAGATGACATTTGTTCTGTATACCAGTGTACCCTATGTAAGACCTAAAAAAGTATACCTTAAGAGGCGGCGGTTTCTAATCTAATTTTTGTTTTCAAAGTGCTCTGCATACAACATTACAACAAAGTCAAGTTTGACAAGAAAAGTACGATGCGTTTCTGAATAGAGGTACTTTTGGGTTATGTCGCTAGAACACGATATGTTTCCAAGAAATATTGGAGGTATAGAATTTTTATTTACTATAATACTATCTTAAAATTCTTCTTGGAGAAAATTTTTAAATTTGAATGTATCTGACCCTCTACAGAATATAACCTTTTGACTTTTTTAAGATGACATAAACCATGGGAAGATTATTTTATTCTCATTTTGACAACCGAATTATACCTTGAAATAGGATGGTATTAAATAGAAAGTCACGCTAAAAATGCATCCAGCATTTTTTTCGTATTTTTATAAATTTTGACCGACACATCACAAATTTTGCCTGACCCAGGAAGGAAATATGAAATTTTAACTAAGTAGCTCATAGTGTAGGATTTCTGATTGCTTACATAAATTTTAACTGTCTCTCTTATAGAACTAGAAACGTATCCCCCTAACGATTCAGTACAGACAAAAAGAGCGAAATAATAATTTTATTTAACCTGCTAAACAATAGAAAAGCAAGCTAAATAGGCAAGATGATGGGTTTTGTGAGGAAACACGAGGATTTTTTAGATTCTCATTTTGACAACCGAATTATACCTTGAAATAAGATGGTATTAGATAGAAAGTCATGATAAAATGTATCTAGCATTTTTTTCGTATTTTATCAATTTTGACCGACACAACACAAATTTTAGCTGATCCAGGAAGGAAATATGAAATTTTAACTAAGTAGCTCATAGTGTAGGATTTCTGATTGCTTACATAAATTTTAACTGTCTCTCTTATAGGACTAGAATCGTATTCCCCTAACGATTCAGTACAGACAAAAAGAGCGAAATAATAATTTTATTTAACCTGCTAAACAATAGGAAAGCAAGCTAAATAGACAAGATGATGGGTTTTGTTAGGAAACACAATGATTTTTTAGTGTTAAGGATGTTTTAGGCTCCGATATCATTAATATTTTCTGAATACTAAGGCTATATTACTTTCAAAAGCAGACTCGTTTGAGACGATTGGCGAATAAAGATGAATTGATCGTAAATAAAAAATATAAGATCTATGTGCTTAGACTGTGAAATTATCAAAAAGTGGGAGTGTGCTTTTGAAATCGAACTTAAGACCGATAAAAATATGAAAATATACTTGTTTTTTTTTTTTTTTTTTTTTTATGTAGGTAGATAGTAGACTATAAAACAACAAAAAAAAAAGAAAGATGGAGAAGTTTATTATTGTTAAAGACGTTGTTAAAAAGTTACGAGAATTTAACCTTACAGGACGCACTCTAGAGTTTAAGTTAAAACCTGTTCCACAGGGAGTTGAACCAGTTGGTTGGGTGGAAAACGCTACAGAAGGCCTACAACCCTTAGATCGTGTGGCTTTTAGTTTTTGCTCTAAAGACTTCAACCGAGGAGAAGGTTAGATTCGCTTCAAAGCAGCTAAAGACATAACCTTTTAAGATGTTTGGAGTGTTATAAGTGACATTTATCAGTCAAACTCAGCAGGTCTTAATACAGAATCATTTTGTCTTAGTGTGACAACTGTTAGATTACCTGTTGGTGGGGGAAGAGGAAAAAATTATAACAGCTTTCACGAGGAATGCGACAAGCGACGAGGTATTATAAGTATTAAAAATACCGATAACCTGTGTTTACCACATGCTTTGGTAGTCGCCATTGCCCATAATAAAAGAGATCCCGAATTCAGTAAGGTTAGAAGAGATATTAGTAAAATTCAAACCGAAAGAACAAGATCATTGTTGGAGAGAGCTAAAATTAGCATTCCTGAGGCAGGAGGTGGAATTCCCGAGTTAATACAATTTCAAAATCATCTAAAAGAATATAAATTAGTTGTTTATAGCTATGGATCAAAAGGACGAAATATTATATTTGAAGGTTCAACTGAAAGCAATAAACGGCTGAACTTATTACATTACAAAAGCCATTTTAATGTAATTACATCGCTGACAGCAGCTTTTTGTTCTAACTATTTTTGTGAAAAGTGTTACGTCTCATATGATCACAAAAATGAGCACCGATGTGGTGGAAGCTGTCAGGCATGTCAGCAAGCCTCTGCTTGCGAAATAGCAATAAAAATTAAATGCCAGGACTGTCTATGATTTTTTAGAAGTCAAAACTGTTACGAAAATCATAAAAAGGATTATTCGTCAGGCAAATTTACAGTATGCGAACAAATTAAACTATGTTCTATTTGTTTAAAAACCATTAAAGCCAAAAGAGCACATGCATGTGGTGAAATTTATTGTAAAATTTGTAATAAACATGCATCCGAGGATCATCTATGTTATATTCGGCCTGATAAGGGAAAACCTAAGATTAAAGATGATCTTTTTTGTATTCTACGATTTAGAGACGAGCCAAGACAAACTATTGGAAAATTCAACGTTTTTACATCAAGTCAATCTCTGTGTTTTCAAACAATACTGCGATGAGTGCATGGATTCTGAAGCAGATACTTGTAAAAAAAAAAATGTGGTCTAAAGTTACAAAAAGTCAGAGGTATAGACCCAGCGGGAACATTTACTAACCATTTGTTACAAATGAGGAAAAACTTTAAAGAAATTATTGTAATAGCCCATAATGGTCAGGCTTTTGATCACCAGTTTATATTAAACTATATTATGACAAAGACAGATTTTACACCTGAGTTAATCATGAGAGGTACCAAAATAATTACGATGCAACTTGAAAATGTAAAATTTATCGACTCACTTAACTATTTCCCTATGCCTTAAGCCAAACTACCAAAGGCATTTGGACTTGAGGATATTTTTAAAAAAGGCTACTTCCCGCACCTATTTAATACAAAGGCAAATGAAAACTATATAGGACCTCTACCATCAATTCAATATTACTCCTCAGATAGTATGAAAGAAGAAGACAGAGCCAAATTTCTTAAATGGTTTGTAGAACATGAAAATGATGGTTTCGATATGCAAAGAGATCTGGTAGACTACTGCGTATCGGATGTCGAAATCCTTGCGCAATCATGTTTAAAGTTTAGAGAACAACTTATACAAACTACCAATGTATGTCCATTTACTGAAGCTACAACTATTGCTTCAGCATGCAATACAATTTTTAGAAGACATTTTTTGAAGCCTAATACTATAGGAATCATACCAAAAAATGGATACCGATGGAGAAACAGGCAGAGCAAAATTGCCATAGATTGGTTACTTTGCACCGAGAATCACAGAAAAATCAACATCTTACATGCTGCTAATGGTAAAGAAGCTGTTTTAAATGGTGTAAAAGTTGATGGTTACTGCTCCGAAACAAATGAGGTATTTGAATTTGTATATGATTATCCGCTGAAATACCCTTAATCTGCAGGGTACCTAACTCTACGGAGATATTTATTGCAAAGGGCGGCTTTTTCAGTTTTGAAAGTATTCAACATTTACGAAATTCATCTAAATATATACTACGCTATACTTTAATCAAACTCACAATAGAGGGAAAGCGACAGACGAGTTTTAAACTAATGTGGCTTAAAGGATAATTTGTGTTGTAAATATTAGAGCTCATTTTAAAAGAAACTATAATCTCGTGACCGACAAAAAAAAGTATCCACTTCGATACATCATTTCCCCTATTTTAACGTTAAAATAGTAAATTATGTTATAAGCTCGAAAAATGTAGTATTTCAGACGTAATGCGGTCGCTAACCTAAATAGCCCGAAAAACATTTTTCGTCCATATGTCATAAGTTATTTTTTATTCGATCTTGTTTTTAATGCGATTGAGAGTTGTAAAATAATGTAGAAATGAAGTGAACCTATACATTTCATCTTGCACGCTAATTTTTTGGTCTTAATGTTTGTTAGTTAACGATGAAATCTGTAATAGCGTCCGAAAAAAAAAATTTTTTTTGACTAACATAAAAAGTGTTGTCTAGCTAGCAGGGCAATAATCAATACTTTATTGAGAAGGTTAGCTCTTCGTCTAAATATCTAATCTATAAATCGTCATTTTTTCCGACACAATCGGTTAAAAAGCATACAATTGTATGTGAACGTTTGTACAAAAAACCATCGTGTTAAATCAGTTCTTATACCTGACTGACAACGCCGATCTTTAGCTTTTTTTTTTACTTTGTAAAATAAAAAGATTAGTTCTTACTATCAAAGAAATTAAATATGCAAGAGAAATAGGTCGAAAAGATTAATAATAATTTATTTATTCCTAAGTTATAAATCTTAACTACATCACTTTCTAAACCAAGAAAATAGATAATCTTCCTGCATTATTCCGTACTTAGATTTATTTTTCATGAAAATAGTCGAATCTATGATTTTCGTTCAAATCCATAAGGGGCGCTTGTTTTGTATAGATGATTTATGATCTTATTTTCAACTAAAATACTTAACACTCAGTATACAATTTTCAGAAATGTCATGATTAAGAACGGTTCTAGTCATTTTATACAAGATTTCACATGATTTAACAAATTTAAAACATTTTTTTTAATTTTTACTAAATTCTAAACACTCAGTATACACTTTTAAGAAAATATGACGATTTGCGACTGTTTTAGTCATTTTTTACAAAGTTTCACAGGGCTTAATAACGTTAAAACATTTTTTTTAATTTTTTACTAAATTCTAAACACTCAGTATACAATTTTCAGAAATGCCATGATTAAGAACGGTTCTAGTCATTTTATACAAGATTTCGCATGATTTAACAAATTTAAAACATTTTTTTTAATTTTTACTAAATTCTAAACACTCAGTATACACTTTTAAGAAAATAGGACGATTTGCGACTGTTTTAGTCATTTTTTACAAAGTTTCACAGGGCTTAATAACGTTAAAACATTTTTTTTAATTTTTTACTAAATTCTAAACACTTAGTATACAATTTTCAGAAATGTCATGATTAAGAACGGTTCTAGTCATTTTATACAAGATTTCACATGATTTAACAAATTTAAAACATTTTTTTTTTTAATTTTTACTAAATTCTAAACACTCAGTATACACTTTTAAGAAAATAGGACGATTTGCGACTGTTTTAGTCATTTTTTACAAAGTTTCACAGGGCTTAATAACGTTAAAACATTTTTTTTAATTTTTTACTAAATTCTAAACACTCAGTATACAATTTTCAGAAATGCCATGATTAAGAACGGTTCTAGTCATTTTATACAAGATTTCGCATGATTTAACAAATTTAAAACATTTTTTTTAATTTTTACTAAATTCTAAACACTCAGTATACACTTTTAAGAAAATAGGACGATTTGCGACTGTTTTAGTCATTTTTTACAAAGTTTCACAGGGCTTAATAACGTTAAAACATTTTTTTTAATTTTTTACTAAATTCTAAACACTCAGTATACAATTTTCAGAAATGTCATGATTAAGAACGGTTCTAGTCATTTTATACAAGATTTCACATGATTTAACAAATTTAAAACATTTTTTTTTAATTTTTACTAAATTCTAAACACTCAGTATACACTTTTAAGAAAATAGGACGATTTGCGACTGTTTTAGTCATTTTTTACAAAGTTTCACAGGGCTTAATAACGTTAAAACATTTTTTTTAATTTTTTACTAAATTCTAAACACTCAGTATACAATTTTCAGAAATGACATGATTAAGAACGGTTCTGGTCATTTTATACAAGATTTCACATGATTTAACAAATTTAAAACATTTTTTTTTAATTTTTACTAAATTCTAAACACTCAGTATACACTTTTAAGAAAATAGGACGATTTGCGACTGTTTTAGTCATTTTTTACAAAGTTTCACAGGGCTTAATAACGTTAAAACATTTTTTTTAATTTTTTACTAAATTCTAAACACTCAGTATACAATTTTCAGAAATGACATGATTAAGAACGGTTCTAGTCATTTTATACAAGATTTCACATGATTTAACAAATTTAAAACATTTTTTTTAATTTTTACTAAATTCTAAACACTCAGTATACACTTTTAAGAAAATAGCACGATTTGCGACTGTTTTAGTCATTTTTTACAAAGTTTCACAGGGCTTAATAACGTTAAAACATTTTTTTTTAATTTTTTACTAAATTCTAAACACTCAGTATACAATTTTCAGAAATGCCATGATTAAGAACGGTTCTAGTCATTTTATACAAGATTTCGCATGATTTAACAAATTTAAAACATTTTTTTTAATTTTTACTAAATTCTAAACACTCAGTATACACTTTTAAGAAAATAGGACGATTCTGTACAGTTTTAGTCATTTTTACAAAGTTTCACAGGGCTTAATAACGTTAAAACATTTTTTTAATTTTTTACTAAATTCTAAACACTCAGTATACAAGTTTCAGAAATGACAGGATTTAGAACAGTTTTTACAGATATTTACAAAGTCTTAATAACATTAAAATATTTTTTTTCTAATTATAATTGCTATTTTCATCTTTTTTATTCCTTAATTATCTAACATAATGTATACAATTTCAAGAAATAGTAGATTTTTAATCCATGTACAAAATTCAAGAATCTAAAATACAATTAAATGTAGGCTTTTTTTAATTGGCATCTCAGGCAAATTATTTCCCCCAAAATTATCTAAAAAAGATATACCAAAAACATTCTAAAGCGGTTTTTTACCTCTATAAGCATGCAGGCCGATCCGACCCTTGTCGGTTTTATTACCCGCATAAATTAACACAGTAGAGAGATATTGACAGAGCCGCCTCACGAAAGCACCCGGGTTAGCTCATAAACAGCATCACCGAACCACCCGGGTTAGATCATAAAACGCACCACCGAACCACTTGGGTTAGATCATAAAACGCACCACCAGCACCACTGGTCTCGTAAAACAGCACCACCAGCACCACTGGTCTCGTAAAACAGCACCACCAGCACCACTGGTCTCGTAAAACAGCACCACCGAACCACCCGGGTTAGGTCATAAAACGCACCACCGAACCGCCCGGGTTAGATCATAAAACAGCACCACCGAACCACTTGGGTTAGATCGTAAAACGCACCACCTGCACCACCTGGGTTAGTTGCACCACCAGCACCACCAGCACCACCTGATCTCGTAAAACAGCACCACCAGCACCACTGGTCTCGTAAAACAGCACCACCGAACCACCCGGGTTAGGTCATAAACCGCACCACCGAACCACCCGGGTTAGATCATAAAACGCACCACCGAACCACCCGGGTTAGATCGTAAAACGCACCACCGAACCACCTGGGTTAGTTGCACCACCAGCACCACCAGCACCACTGGTCTCGTAAAACAGCACCACCAGCACCACTGGTCTCGTAAAACAGCACCACCGAACCACCCGGGTTAGGTCATAAAACGCACCACCGAACCGCCCGGGTTAGATCATAAAACAGCACCACCAGCACCACTGGTCTCGTAAAACAGCACCACCAGCATCACTGGTCTCGTAAAACAGCACCACCGAACCACCCGGGTTAGGTCATAAAACGCACCACCGAACCACCCGGGTTAGATCATAAAACGCACCACCGAACCACCCGGGTTAGATCATAAAACGCACCACCGCACCACTTGGGTTAGATCATAAAACGCACCACCGAACCACCCGGGTTAGTTGCACCACCAGCACCACCAGCACCACTGGTCCAGAACTCTCCGTTTCTCACTACTAATAACCTTATGGAAAAAAAGTCGTTTTCTGAAAATCGATCGAAAATATTGACATTTTTGGAAGAAAAAGTTAATACTTCCTTGCACTTAGTTGTTGCTGCAACGGAAAATAACTGCTGGAAATATTTATTTTTGTACTGTATAAGAAAATATTATTTCTTTACGGTTATTTGTAAACTAAAACAATGACTAAGAACAAGTTTCTTGCATTGTTTGCATAGTCACATTTTTCTCTTGATTTTTTTGGCAGCAAAGCCAATGGGGCAGTATTTACTGCCTCCGTGAGTTCTGGGGGGTTCCAGATAAGGACCAGTCATCATCACTCATCATTTTACCCTTTACTTTTACTTTTTAAAACGTTCGAAAACGCGAAAAACACTATGGAAAAATGCCAAAAATAAACTTTTCATGCTTGAAGTTTGACAATTCAATATATTACTTCATGTCCATAGTTACCTACAAAACGAATATCTAATGGCATCCTTTATTGGCGAATAAAATTAATATTGCTTATTTCAAAATTTTAGCAAGAGTTGATTGTAATAATTTATGTATGTTGGGGAAACAGGTATTAACACGTCAAAGAGAATTGGTTGGTAAATGCTGTGTGCGTGCGATTTCAATCTCTGCTATTTTTGGGTTGTAAATTACATAAGGGCTACAATTTGTTCACGCAGTTATTTGTATTCAGTCACGTAGCTAGTTAAAAGCGCGACGCGACAGCACTTGTAAAATGTCAACATTGGGACTCGAGCTCCTGATTGGGCGACAAATAGGTTTGGTTGGATCGCGCGCCGGTTGAAAGAGACAATAGGAATCACGGCGCAAGGGTGAAGAGAGATTCCAAGATGGCTTCGTGAAGCAAGTTCTCTTACGGATGCTCCACGGTTTTTAAGGCCTTTTTTTGCAATTAATGGTTTCTTTTTAAGTAGAACTAAGCAGCTAGCGAGCGTTATCTGACGCACGATATTGTAACCACTAGGGAATTAACCCATACCTCGTAGGAAAAGCCACTTTCCCGGACTCCGCAGTTCTGTGAGGAAATATTTGATTTAATTGACAGAAATGTCGTAAACTTAGAGAACATAGGTATTATTTTCTGGTGAAGTTACGTTTACGTTACATGGCGCATGTAACATGTATTGGGAATAGAGTGAGTGGGACCATATTTCTTGACAATAAGTAAACTGGAGTGCGATATTTGTCATTTCTACAGCAAAAACTTGTTCGAAATGTACCAGTTTTGTTTCCCAATGCTTTGGATCCGCAAGTGCCAAATGTGGATACCTGCTTTCAGCAAGATGAGGTGCCTAACATGTAAATTTCCCCAAACCAGACTTCAAGTCAAAAACACCAGAATAGACTGGTGTAATAACATCAAATATCTGGGGCCTGTCTTTCGATAAGAGGCTGGCTTGGAACGATAACGTAGACCAGCGCCTAAAAAAAGCGAATGGTCAACTCGGCGCCATCTACTCGCTCGACAATAGTAGAAGTAGACTAGACTTACCAACAAAGACATTGCTGTACAAGACTATTGTTAGACCTGTTGTTCTTTATGGCGTCGCCTTCTGGTGCACCGTATCCAAGTCAACATTCAAAAAAATTCAGACATTCCAGAACAAAGTACTCAGAATTATGACAAACGCTCCACGCTTCACGATGACACATACGCTACATAATGACCTACAAATGCCGACAATTGCTGAACATATTAACAAACTTATTATCAACTACTACAAACGGACAGACGTTTCCCTAAATCCGCTGATCATACAATCACACATTCACTTAAACCCACTCAAATCATACAGACTATCGAGAGACTGGCTCACTCCTGCCCAGCCTCCCCTTCCCCCTCCACCACAATAAACTGACTGAGAACGAACACAAAATAATTTAAAAAACAAAACACCCTCCTCTGCTGCTGTCTACCACCCCTCCTACCTCAACAAGCTACGAATTTGAAGATTCAGCATTAAACCTATGCTGAGAAGCTTTCCTGTATACAAATAGAAATTAATAGTCCCCGACTGATTTAAAGAACGACATGTTGAGGTGCCTCCTCATTATGAGAGGCCTGTTCCTGATTATCTAAACTAAATATTTCCAAATAGATGGATTGGCAGTAGGGGTCGAATATAATGACCACCGAGGTCTCCGGATATTACCCCACTTAATATTTTCCTGCGGGGTTACCTAAAAAGTAAAGTTTTTAAAATAAAACCCGAAAGCATTGAGCTATTAAAAGAACGAATAAGTTATAAGTGGGAACTTATTACACCAGAGTTGACACCATTTCCAACACCTTTTAGACTTAGAGTGTAATACATTTTATTAAAGATATTTTCTAATTCTAGCAAATTTTTACTCGCTCTGAATAAATATTGGTTAAAGATGAAAAAGTTGAACTCAGCAAAAATATATAACTTTAGAGTTTCTTTAAAAATATTTCAAAAAAATACGGGGTTTCCATTTAAAAAAAAGTTGTCCATGCTACGCATTTTTTTGCTCACTCTGTCTACGCGTATGTCAGTTCATAAAATGCACAATAAAAAATAAGGGTCGTAATTAACGCCCGGTAATTTAATACAATTTGCAGATTAAAAAAATTATATATGCTCGATAAAGAAATCAAACTGTAGTATAAAATAATAAGAAATGCCTGATATTTATTATAAAATGGCAATATAAATATACAATACGTACGCTAAATTCTGTTCGGTATGTTAATGAAATGTGCACTAAAAATATATATAAATGTTCGATAGTTTGGAAATATAAAAAAAATGTGAAAGTAGTCGACCGAAAAGCACAGTGAGAGTGACAAGTGAGGTTATGTTTCTCTAGCTGTTAGTCACTCGACAAAAATTGTAATAATTATAGACTTATATTGGTTAAACAGGCGCTAACACGGCATCTAATCCACCTTTTTGGTTCCAATTCAGTATAATTATTATTTTAAGAAGCATGCAAATTTTATATCGGGCATTCATTATATTTATCGAGCGTTTATTACGTTTATCGAATAATTATTATTTTAAGAAGCATGTAAATTTTATATCGGGCATTCATTATATTTATCGAGCGTTTATTATGTTTATCGAATATTTAGTTTCTTGTCATGCATTTGAATAAATTACCTGGAAAATATAATATGCATTGATATTAAAATATCAAACATATAATTTAATCCCAAAAAATAATAGTTCACGTGTTCGAGCGATTTTTAGTTAAGCCACCATAAAAATTAGCAAACCGTCAATTCCAATTAAAACAGGTTAACATTTTCTTCCTTTTAAGGAAGTACAGTATAGGAATTTTTATGTTTGGAGCCGTTTCAACAACAAACATCACGAAATTCCACACTAATTGTTTTCTTTTATTATTCCATTGCAGTTGAAATATTTTTCCGTTGGCTTATTTATTGAATGTTTCTTTTTTATGAAAAATCGACACAAAAATGGATCAACTTAAAGTTCAACCTTTTTTTGTAACTGTTCAGGGTGAACCAGAGAGGAAATATCCTTTTTTATTGAATTAGGAACTGACAGACAACTAAAACAATTTCTAGACTACATAAACAGTTTACATAATAACATTAAATTCACTATTGAGAAAGAAATCAATAATAGTATTAATTTTCGTGATACAGACTCATTTGCAAAGATTGCCCTAACATATATTGGACAAACAGATAGAAA
The DNA here is from genome assembly GCA_963920685.1 of Polydrusus tereticollis. NCBI lineage: Eukaryota > Metazoa > Arthropoda > Insecta > Coleoptera > Curculionidae > Polydrusus > Polydrusus tereticollis. The sequence goes on along the minus strand of OY987333.1, from coordinate 9,929,041 downwards.
TTTTGGTAAAAGAATAAAAGAACACCAGTTCAGCTGTCTTATGGGAAAAACCGATTCAAATTATGCCAACCATTTAATAGAATATAATTATCAATTTAATGAAAATTTCAAAGTATTACATACAGAAAAGAAAGGTTTAAAATTAAATTTGCTTGAGTTTTTAGAAATAAACAAACCTAAAAATTCCAACATTTACTTAATGATCAGATAGACCTTAATAGAAGTACTAGACAGTTGGAAGTGCTACTTTGATGAACTATTAAGCAGACCGTCGCAGGGAGAACCCGAAATTACTGCGTTCCCTACAGCTGAGCCTAATATCCCACCCGTATCCATGGAGGAGACAGCTAGAGCCATTAAGAAACTGAAAAATAACAAAGCAGCAGGCCGAGATAATATCTTGGCGGAAAGTCTGAAACATGGAGGGGACGACCTAATCATACAAATACATAACCTCGTGCAACAAATTTGGAATCAAGAAATCATTCCCGACGAATGGAAAGAAGGTGTTATCATCCCAGTCCACAAGAAAGGAGTCCAAATGCAGTGTAAAAACTACCGAGGTATTGCTTTACTAAGTCACGCCTATAAAATCTTCTCCAACATGACAGAGTCAGGCAGAACATCACCATGGACGACTATAATTTTGAGCATGTGCGAACCTTCAAGTACTTGGGCGCAGTGATAACGGCAGACAATAATATGCAGGAAGAGATCAAACAGCGTATCACACAAGCAAACAAATGTACATTTGCAGTACAAACCCTGCTAAAATCAAAATTTATCACAAGAAAGGCAAAAACCATAATCTATCAAACAATAATACGACCAGTAGCAACGTACGCCAGTGAAACATGGACACTGACACTCCGCGACACGGAACTCCTAAGAAGGTTTGAGAGAAAAATCCTACGCATGATATATGGCCCCGTCCGAGACTCTGAAACCGGCCGTTATAAAATGAGAAGCAACGTAGAGCTTGCCCAAATATATCAAAGCCCTGACATCATTCAGGAAATAAAGTCTGGCAGACTAAGATGGGCAGGGCACGTACAAAGAAGCCGCAACGATCGACTAATAAAACGGGTGTGGGAGGAAGCACCACAAGGAAAAAGACCACTGGGAAGACCTAAGCTTAGATGGAGAGATAACATAATCAAGGATCTAGCTACCCTTGGAGTAGACCATCAAGAATGGAGGGAGATGGCCCAGGACCGTTCCAGGTGGAGGCAGATAGTCAAGGCAGCCAAGACCCACCCTGGGTTGTAGTGCTACGGAGTAAGTAAGTAAGTAAGTATAGACCTTAATAACTCACTCTTATGGGATATGTTTTTAATATTTATACCCACAATAAACCTCATCATTATTTGTTATAATAACACATTATCAAATTAAGACCGTAATCTGTATACCGTATATATTTAGGAAAACCCATTAATGTAAGATAGTGTTAAGATTTTGCATATAAAAAGGTCCATAAGCCTCTACTGATTTACATTTGCTTGATAAAGCTACAATGTAGCGAAACATCTCCCATTAATATAAAATCATATTAATAAATACTGGATAAAAGTATGTAAATAGTATTTTACATTATTTCCTAAAAACATCCTATAGAAAATATCCTTCTTATGTTAGTAGTACTCTAAAAAAATATTTTAATCATGAATGATTTAATTGGTTGGTTAAATTGATGCATCAAAACTGTTAAATATAAAAAATAATTTTCATCCTTACCAGGAATCTCCAATATTCCAGCATCCACAAGCCACAGTCGATCACATACATCTATGGCAATTCTGTAGACAGATATTAGATTTTCCCCTTTTCCACTGGTATCTGGATATAAATTGATATCCCAATTTGGATACGGTTTCAATGGTACATTATGGCGTTCTTTGCTGTCTAAGGACACGTAGTTAAGGGTCGAAGGTACTCCTAGTCGTCTTCTAGGGATGGTGATGAAAAGTTTGTCCTTCCAGACGTTGGCACCCATGGGAATGTTGTTAACTAAACGAGTACAATAACTAGTTGTTTAAATAATCGATTTTGAATGCAAGTACAATTGCAATTCCACTGGTATGCATATCCAAATGTCTATCTCGAGTTTGCTTTAACATGTAGGTATGTTTTGTACATCCTACATCTAAGATAAATATAGAATAATATTACTTCAGCATTATTTTTTATACATACCCGCTAGGCTTTAGAACCTTGTCATCCGTATATTCTACAGGGTTAGTTGCAATAACCGGAATGGGTAATTTGCTTCAATACTACCAAAGTTAAATCACGGAAACAGTGGTATAGATGGATAACTTGAAAAATTGAATTCAAAATTGACAATTTCTACGAGATCTTTTTTTATTGAATTCGATTCCTCCCATCAACATTACTTTTCCTGATAATATCAAATTTGTATCCTAAATTGTTTTCTGAGAAAAAAAGGTTTTCGAATACTCACTTTATTTATTATTTAAATCTTCAAATTGTCTTCATGTTCGAATATCATCTTTTATATAGTAGGTGCCTATTTAAATATTCTGTTTCGAATATTCAATTATTCGATTTCGAATATTCAAATATTGAAATACTCGTAGTGATATTCAAACATTGAACAATTTTAATATTTGTCTTTTAATACCTTTAATTTAAATTTTAGCTTTAACTTCCAAGTATTTAAAAAAATGAAAACTTTTATTTATTATATATGCACTATATAAAATATATATGGCATGTTATATAATAAAATTTTGTAAAGGCTGGTGCACGTTACATTAAATAATTTTAAGGTAAAAATATTTGATAATTGAATGCTCGAATATTGAAACATTTAAACGTGCACATAATCGAATATTCAAATATTTGAATACACGAGTAATCGAACACATGAATAATTTTAAAGAAAAATATTCGGTATTTCAGTATTTCAATATTTGAATAGTCGAATTATTCGAGTTTAATTCCTAGCAATAATAACAACGATATTGCAAGGTTGCTAAGCTTCTGGAATTGATTTTTCTGAACCAATTTTATTATCAAACCCAACAATTTACTTTAATATAATATTGCATCTGTATTTTTTTACTCTTTGTTTACAAAGCAAACAGTAAGAATACTTAGTTCAAAACTGGAAATGTTAAATATATTTTAAATATGGAATGAATAAAGGAACGATAAAAACAATAAAACTTACAGTTACAGTAGCAATAACAATAATACTAACAAAAATTAGCAATAGCCAAACATTTAATAATAACAGTAATAAAATTAATACTACGACATTTTGTAAATGTTATTGTTAGCCAAACAACAACCAAGACGATAGTAAAGCTCTTGAAGATTGTTTCTTAAACTTTATGGGTGACTTAGTGAGGACTTTTTCAAAATTTATGTGAAAGTCCCCTTTTATTATTTTTCTTGAAATAATTAATATCCTTTCTATCGTCATAATATTTAACAACACTTATTGCAAGGAAGGCCAAAAAAACGAAAAAAAGTTAAAAAAAATACCACAAAAAAAATTCTCCGTCGAACCCAACAGTAACATTATCCTGCATTCAGTGTGTGAATTTGCCAAGAGTGAACCTGAAATTTTTAAATTATTTCAATGTGTGTGTACCGTCCTTTGTTTAATGTTTAGACCTACCTATTGTACCTATGTTTCTTGTTTTTTTAAATTCTAAGTTTTGACTCTTGAAAACTACTTCTCGGTATGGCCCGTAATGTTTTTCTTCTTTTTTTTTTGTTTTTGTTTTTTTTTTTTATTATAATGTTTTGATGTTAAATGGATGTTTTTAAGATACCAACGTTTTTAAAATTAGAGGAAAAAATTAAATCTTTATGACAAGTATCTATTTTCTGCTTATAAAACTTATTATAATTTTTAGAAAGTAATAATAATATTTCAACTGCACCTAAAAATCAATCGTTGCTCTTATGTTAAATTTGTATGTAAACAGAATAACTTTTTGTAGAGCCTATGAAGATGCTTTAAAATAAAAGCGAGACGTCGACTTTTCCTTCGTTTTTCTGACCCAAATCCCAACAAAACTTTTTGGAAAAATTTATGGGCTTATTTCGGTTTTAAGTTTCATAAATAACTGCCTTTCTCTTGAGCTCTTCTAAATCATTAGGGCGGTTCTCATATACGCGACATTTCAAGTGGTCCCATTGAATCAAGTGGGGTCATATCTGGTGATCGTGGAGGTCATTCGAGTGGTCCCCATCGTTCTGGAAATTGATTACTCAGGAGCAATGTCACATCTCTCGTATAATGGGCTGGTGCCCCATCATGCTGCATATCATATCTCTTCAAAATTTTCATTTAATTCTCTAATTTTTGGGACTTATGTATCCTCTTAATAGGTGTAGATACTTTGGTCCTGTCAAAGTACCGTCAATGGGCCAATCTATGGTTACCCAATATTTCAGCCCGCAGACGTTGACTTTTTCTAGATATGAGTATGTAATTCCGATATCCAGTGAGGATTATTTCTACTCCACAATCTGCAATTATGATGGTTTACTTGTCCATTTAAACATAATGTTGCCTCGTCACTAAATAAAATTGTTTGTGTAAAATTGTCTATTAATTTTTTCCATTAGTGTCAAACACCAAAACTCCATTCTACGGTATGGATTGTCTTCCAACAGTTACTGAATTATGTAGGGTTTGAATTTTTCCTCACTTTACCGATTTTTGATTTATCCCTGAATTAAGGTCAATCTGGGTTGTAGGTACTTACTTTAGGATTTTCTCCCAAATGTATAAGATCATTCAATTTATTTTCATTATATGGGGCAATTTTAGGTCGTCCAGCTCCTTCCTTTCTTTTTACTTTGCCAGTTTAAAGGAACTGTTGATTAGTTCTACATACGGTAATTTTTTAAATTTGTTTCTAGGGGTTAATAGTATTGATACATCACATACTTCTTTATAGGAGCTCTATTTTTTGCCATATCCTCTAAAAATTAGAATTACCTACTATTCGTTGATTTTTCGAGAGAAGAAAAGCCATATTAAAGAAACTATGAGCAACGATTACTTTAAATAATAATAATAATATAATGATGTTATGTTATCAATAATTAACAAAATAAGTAAAAATTGAAATTCTGTCAAACAAATCTGAAGCCATACCATCCTCGATATTTTGTAAAAAAATTACTAATTTTGAGTAACTTTGCGTTAACCTTGTTGACTCGATGTATTAAAAATATTTGTAATTGTTCCCTGAAATGTTTATTAAGAAGTACTTAATGAGAAATAGTTATAACTTATTATTTATTACTTTAGTTAGTTTAAATTCAAATTAACTAGTTTCTTAATTGGAGTATTATAGGTCAAAAGTTAGTAATAAAATTCTGAGCGAAGAAAAATTCATGAAATCTTTCTGCATTAATTTGATAAAGAGACGTAATCTTTATTAGCTATGTTATTACTAGTAGTTGCGTGTTGTTATTCTTGTTATCGTTACTATTAGTTACATAAGTTCGATCAACATTCCTTTTTGCCTATTTGAAACATTTTTAAATGGAAATAGTTCTGATTATTTTAGAGTTAACTAATAAACCTTTTTTCTCATAGAGCTATAAGGTTAAAAATTCGATACTATCAGGAAAAAGTAATGTACCTAATCGAATTCAATAAAAATAAAGAGTGTAACATTTCAAAAATAAATTCCTTGAGTTACGGAAAAAATATCGCAATTGTCAATTATGAATTTAAATTTTCTATACTAGAATTTATTGATTTAGCTTTGATAGTTCTGCACCAGATTAGGCGTTTCGGTTATTTCAACTAACAGTGTATATCCTGAGTTGCCCATATCTGATTCTAGTATTTTAAGATGTTTAAAAATAGTAATAAGATACACGTATTTATATATAATCTTTCTTCTACCTGTTAGATTGGTTTTAAACATAAAACACAGTTATTTTATTTACAGACATGCCTCTTTGTTATACAAAAGAAACACACGCATGCTGGGTGTTGATGGCGTAATATATATTTATATGAATTCAAGTTTAAAATAATATATTCAGATTTCTTTAGTAATTACATAGTATAAAACTTGTAACCTTTGTTTAAAATTAAAGGAAAAGTGAATACACTCAAGGACATTAATATCGAATATACTGAAAATTGCCATATTTTATGATTATTGAAAATACATCTAAAATGGAGTATCTGCCCTGAAAATGGATGAAAAGTTCTCAATTTAAAACTAAACTGTTAAGAACAGATTAGGCTAACATTTTGTTTGGGTTCGAAACGTTTCCTACAGTTGCAGGAAACGAATATGTGTAGACACACGGACAAAAAATATTGTGATTTTTACAACAATTGTATGCAAATTAATTGTTGTAAATATAGGGACAAGACAATTTGTTGTGAATTTCTATATCATATTGTTTCCTTATTGCAATTATCTGACACAGGTGGTACAATAAAAGTATACAGATTGTTGTTGAATTTAAAAATATTGTAAGAAATATATCAAAATACTATCTTGTCACCTTATGCTATACGAGTTTGTAAATAATGTAAACATGTATTAAGAAAAAGATAGAATGTATAGTTACAAATTTCACAAAATTTTGTTTGATATATTTCAATATACTATTACAGGAAAAGTTTAAATGTCTTGGTGAAAATTTCACAACTATTTGTTGGAAATGTTTTGTTAAACATTTCACAACAATTTGCAGGAAATATCTTACAGAAACTGAGGGGATCAAATGAATCTCAGAATCTCTGTTTCCAATGGTAGGATGCTACACTACTGCTACCTGTAGACCGGTTTCGAACTCTGTGGTTCTCGTCAGCACAGGGCACAATTATGACAACTACTAGTAGTAGTAATAGTAGTTAGTAGTAACAAGATTTATTTTAGCAATTCTGCTAAAATATTATAAATTCCAGTTTTTTTAACAATAATTAAAACATTTAAAATTACAATTTTATGCACCAAAAATATTTTTAAATAAATTTTATCAGATATTTTGTTTTCTAGGTAATGATATTTTTAAGGATTTTTTAAATTTACTTAAGGAATTTTGTTTCTTAATTAAAGAATCTAAATTATTTTTATTTTATTATTATAAGTCCTTTAAAAAAGATTGATTTATATGTCAAATTTTTTGTCACTTTCCCTAAATAAAATTTTTTATTTCTGGCTTGATAGTTATGATTTTCAAAGTTTTGCGTTATAAAGTCTTTTAAATGAGATGGTAATAAATTATTTTGAATTTTATAAATAAAAATACAAACTAGGAAAAATATTAAATTTCTTATATTCAACCATTTAAGTTTATTTAACATATAATTTATCTTTGTGTATTTATCAACATTTAATATTATTCTCATCGCCTTATTTTGTAAAATTTGAAGTCTACTAAAAATTCCTTCATTTGCAGTATATAAAATTGTAGAGCAATACAAATAATGAGGTAAAATTATTGTGTTATATATTGTTTTTCTTGAAAATAAACTTAAATTTTTACTTACTCTTTAAAATAATAGATTTTTTTTCCAATTTTAGATATAGTGTTTTCAAAATGAGCATCATATATTAATTTAGAATCCATTATTATCCCTAAATATTTAAAAGACTGAACTATTTCTGATTTTTGGTCATCTATAAAAATATTTATATTTTCATAATTTATATTATTTCCTATTGCCATAGGTTTCTTTTTAGAAATATTTAATTTTAATTTATTTACTTTTAGCCAGTTTGATACCAATTTTAATTCAAAATTTAGACAATCTATGCAACTTAAAATATTTTTACCTTTTACGTATATTAAAGTATCATCAGTAAAGATTTGAATATTAGTATTTGACAAAATATTTGGCATATCATTTATATATAAAATAAATAATAAAGGACCTAAAATACTTTCTTGTGGTACACCGATATTATTAAATTCCCTTTTTGAAAATGTTTCATTTATTTTAGTTATTTGTTATCGAAAATTTAAATAATTTTTAAACCATTTTTATATTATACAGTACCCCTTAAACCCTACTGATATAATTTATTTAATAATTTATTTAATAATTTATTTCTATCAATAGTCTCAAAAGCACGTTTAAAATCCAAGAATACTGCCAGAATGATTTCATTTTTATAGTGTAGTAAATACTGTTGTTGAAGATTTTTATATTTCGATATGTATTAATCTTGAAAATTGTTTAAGTTTCTGCAACAAATTGTTATAAATTACACAGTTTAAAGAAGTGTAGTAAATACTGCAAATTGTTGAAGATTTTTTATATTTCGATATTTGTAAACCATTACAATTGTTGAAGGTTTTCCAAAAAATTGTTTTAAATTCCACATTTTAAACTAGTGTAGTAAATACTACAAAATAATAAAAATTTTCATATATCGATAGGTATTAATCTTGAAAATTGTTTGGGTTTCTCCAACAAATTGTTTTAAATTCCACATTTTAAGCCAGTGTAATAAATACTGCAAATTGCTGGTGATTTTTATTTTTGGATAGGTATAAGACCTGACAATTGTTCAAATTTCTACAACAAATTGTTTTAAATTACAAATTTTATACTTGGAGTAAGAAGTAAAGTTGTATAGAAATTGTAAAAAAAAATTCACATATTATTATGGATTTTACACAATAAAATTTAACGATTAATAGTATAGTCGTCTCTCACTTATATTGATAGAACGTATATTAGATTTTACAAGTATCAGTTTAAAATTTTACTACAAAATGGCAAATACAAATCGCTAGTAAAAATTTCAACAAGCACTTGAGATTTTTAGTATTTTTTTTTAACAAATTTTGAGGCACCCTGTATACTTAAATGTACTCCCAGTAATAGTCGTCGTTTTTAAACCAAGAACTATTCCTTTTTTTTTTATATGATGAACAGGAAATAAGATATTCCGTGTATAAATAGAATTGGGACACCCTGTATATTATATTAAGTTATTGTTATAAAAAATAAAAGCACCCTATGGAGGATAGTAGCTATTGCAAACATTTAAACCTTAAACAAAATATCAGTTTTATCTTTCCTTAAGAGTCTAGGTTTGAATTTAGAATTTTATTTTTATTTTTGTTTTTTTATTAAACATCTTGGTAAACTTTTGTGAGCTTCGATATTTTTGTACCCTACTACTTATGATTCTGTTTGATTTATATTCAGTATAATAATGTAATCCTTTTACTAATTTATAGCACTGCAGTAAACCAATTGGATTATAGAAACCATGTGCATCCATACAGACAAAGAAAAATTCAATTAAAAATAAACAATTTTACGTAAGGCCCACAGTGAACTTTTATCAATATTTTAATTAAAAATTATATTTACCATATTGATAGTCTATTGATCCAGTATTTTCGTTATTGCTATTTTGATTTTGGTTGACTTGGCTCCCCTTGGATGCATCCCCTTCATTTGTTTCACCTTCGAATAATATGGAAGTACCCGCATTTCCACTGGCTGGAGTGGGATGTCGACCTTTATTTCCACTACTGTAAGCTCTTCAAATAATAAAAAGTATTTTTTGCCACTAGGGCACAAAAGAACAAAAATAATTGCAAGCAACTAAAATTACTTATACTAACCCAAAGGAAGCTCTGGAGTTCACATCAGTTTCTCGGGGCCACTCAAAATTTATTCTAGTCCAAGTAAACTCTTCATTTAATCCGACACTGGACACAAAACCTACACACACCGTCACCGAAAATATAACAAGCACTAAGTAGAAGTTCATCTTAGTTTTTTAACCAATCTTTTTTTTTTATTAAAAATTAAGAACTTTCCATCATCGTATCTAACGCTAGACTAATACAGCTAAGAAATAATTATTTATAAATCTATATAGCTGTTGATAATTGTTTACACTTTACATTCGCTTGAAAATAAGAATATTAAAGGATCGTTTGGGGGTTTTAAACGACGCGCCGCGCCGCGTATAAGTTTTATATATACGAACACTCCTTTAGACTAGGAAAGGGCTAATACTCTTGTGAATAAGAAAGAGAGAAAAGTCTTTGTGAGAGTAACAACATTAAAACGTTATAGCTAGTAGTCGGTAATTATTTAATTTCATTGGGCGGCAAACCAAAATTTGTTGCACATTAAGCTTAATAGCATTTTCTAGTCGAATGAACCTATGAAAGTTGTAACAAGTAAGATTCTCTTGTTACATTAAACAAGCCACATGTAGAACGGTTCGATTTAATATTTATTGAGATAATGACTTTGTAAGTTTTTTAACCCTATATTTGTAATTTATATTAAGTTAACATCAAGAAAAAAGCAAACATCAAAAATATTTATTTCAAACACACTAATTCTATTTTTTCCTTTTATGGGGGGGGGTCATATCTTCTCTTTTCAAAAACCAAAAGTACCTAATCACCCAGCTTGGCTGGATTCCTTCGTTCTTGGTATTGAATTTACATTGTCCTGATATCTTGATGCAACCTTTCAATCTGCTCGTGGCTCACTGCGGCGCCCAAATTCTTAGGAAAAATGACTGCATCAGTCTATTCAAGGGCAGTATTATCAAGTGTTATGTAATAAGAAGAAATATCAATGTCGGTCCTTGAAAACCGAATAGCTTTGTTTTGTTAGGGTTTATAAGCAGTAAATTCTAAAGAGCCCAGTCCGATATGTTGTGCAGATCCTGATCAATCATATTAATAGTGTCAGAAAGATCAGTCGGGGATGATGATAAATAAATTTGAAGGTCGTCAGCATACATGTTATATTTGCAGTTTGATATTTTATGTACAAGGTCCGATGTGAAAATCGTGAAAATAAGCTGACTAAGAACAGATCTCATCACTTCCTCAGTTCCAGGCAACCTGACCGCCTATTGTCTTTCACATAGGTAACTTCCGAACCAGTCATGCTCATGCTCCCCTATTCTATAATGTTGTAAATGTATTAGTCCGAGTTTAATGTGAAGAGGAGGCAAAAGGACATTTGTTGGGTCTGCAAGTGGCACATACTCTACATTTTGATATCCCGGTTGAGATACACTCCTTTCCGGCCAAGTTTTCGTTACATAATGTTTATTCACTGCACGACTGTCCCACAAACAATAAAGAACAGCATAATGTTGTAAATCCTCCCTGAGGTCCTACTAACAGTGCGTTCGGCATAGCGTTTCAGTGTTGGAGCGGTGAAAGTACAGATTAATGTCACGTGATCATAGTGTGTTTGGCGCCAATGCACGCATGCCGAACACAAAAACAATCAACAGAATAGAGCATGAATTTAGTATATAGCCTCACATAATGGAAGTGGAAAAATTATTTACCGGATATTCAGCAGGGTCAGACAATATAATTACTACTATTGTTATTTAAATATTTATTTCACAAAAATAAATGCGAATGCGACTTGGGGTTATTTAAATTTAACCTATCAAAAGCGTCGACAAATTGACAGAGTGACGCATGCCCGCACTTGAAGCACCACCTGCCGATCTGGAACTTTTAGAGTTTACTCCATTAGAGCTACCCCGGCTAATAACGACCGGATGAGAGCTTGCACTTTTAACACCAACGTCCTATGCCAAACGACGTTCGAGCCAGAAGTATAAGAAGTATGAAATGGGTTTCTATGCCGAACGCACTGTAAAATCGCTATAAGTTTTAAATCCCCACATATCTGCCATTTGTGTCGATTGTAGTTTATTCTATCTAAAAGGATGCGATAGGTTTCTTTCATTGTTCCTGAATGGGTAACTGGTGTAGTTGGTTTTCAATTTCCATATTATGTAATAACACAGCTTTTGAAGTATACTTCGATAAGTCTATGAACAAGCGGTGTCCCGTCAATTCATCGTACGACATTTCACACCCCGACTTTTCATCGCCGACAATTGAGCGCGCGACAATTCATCGCTACGACACTTCATCGCGCGTCAATTCATCGCAAATTCTTCTGTTAATGATTTTACAGATATAATTTCTATATTTTTCATTTTGGGTCATGTTGAGTACTATAATTACTTAATACTATAATTACCTAATCCTCTTAAGGGGTTAGTTTAGGTTTCCTGAATTAATATTCCCTGGTGAACTTGAAAAAGGCGAATTGGAACCAAAAAGGTGGATTAGATGCCGTGTTAGCGCTGTTTAACTAATATAAGTCTTTATATCTTCTGTTTTAATTGTTATAATATATATATAACAATACGGCGATAAATTGTCGCACGATAAATTGTCGTAGCGATGAATTGTCTCTACGATGAATTGTAGGCGGTGAATTGTCGTTCGATGTATTGTCGCGCGATATGTTGACGCTAAATCAAACAAGCGCCACTCACAAGGAGAGTGCTCGATATTGAGTTAATGAACTGAACTAGTGAACTGTGTTACAAAATTCGTGTCGGCCAGTGATTTTTAATTGGGTTTAGTCAAATTAAAAAAGGTAAAAAAATAATTTACCCTAATTTTTATTGTAGCTTAAGTATAAAAGTAAATTGATATAAAAACGACATTAAAAGTTTTTTTTCGCCTTAACTACGCCACTGTTCGCACTGTGTCCCTTTAATAGCGCTGTAAACGTCATTCGACCACACCCTAAAATTAATCTGATCGTAGTTTAGTCTTCCGTACAAAAAACCTGGCATTGTAGTAGTCAGCACATAAACTCTGTCTCCAACAATTTTTACATCTGAAGGATAAATCATTTTGTCATCATTCCTCTGTACTACGGAGAGTGTACTTAGACGTTTATTAACATTCCAACAGCCCAAAGCGTTCATGCTCACCAGACCTAAGAACATTGTGCCTGTAGGTACGTGCAATCCAGCTGTAGAGGTCTGGGTTAGTGGCCCACGATCACCAATGATCTAAAAAAAAATTGTATTTTAAAAATATAGTTGTTTATATTTATTTTGTTAAACGAGCTAAAAATCGAAATTTTTAATAATTTACTTTATTTGTCACAGGAGGCCAGGGTCAATTTATTTGAATTAAATGCAAAATATTGATAATAATAATTACTTAATAGATTAAATACTTCAAAAATTGATGTTATTGTTTTTCTATAAAATATTCGGGATCTTGTTTGGGTTTTTATGTTGGGTAAAACCTTTTAAAATCTATTGGGTATTTGAAAACTTATTGGGTCTTGTCATTTCGGTTAAAAATTGTTATCGGCTTCTCGCCTTGGTTGTGGGTGCCGTGGTTGTGGTTGTTTTAAAGCTTATAGCGGTGTAAGGCCTAATTGTATAGGTTGGGATTAACTCAAAAGTGAATTTTACTCCAGCAGTTAGTAGTAAAATTCATTGTATAATCAGAAGCAATAAATAGTTTGAAGTTTGAAGTTTTAACTATACAACAATAACTAAATTTAGGTACATCCGTTTTATATCACTTAACTTAAATACGAGTAGTCAGGACCCATTCGACTTATTTCAATATCAACCGCTAGTATTTGAACCGGCCTATTTCGGTTCGAGCAGTATTTCTGTGCGGGAATGGTTCGCTGCATTTGCTTTATCTTCCCGGCCTCTGTGGCATCGTTGACGGGTGACACCTTTTACTTGCCCACTTTAACCTTTATTGTTCTGTGGCTCACGTGGCTTCTGGCAGTCGAAATTGCAACAGGTTCTTTCAATCCAGGACTATCCCAGTCATCTTCCCAGGATTTGTGATTGAAAGCCCATATTTCCTGTCGCCCATACCGCAGCTTGGCGGAGTTGCTAATATTTTTGCGTTTGCTGCATTTGTAACTGTGCTAACAAAATTACGTTATTTTAGATTCTTGTGTTTTCAACATTCTGAAACAATACACTTTTCAACAATTCTTCTTAAACGTACATTAACTTTTCTTAAAGTTTGGTAAGTAATTTCCTGACACGCTTGCCTAATTCTAATGCAAAGTTCCTCTCTATTACGCGGCCGAGTAGCATACCCTTTATTTTTCAAGTGCCCCCACAGAAAAAGTCACAAGGGTTAATATCCGGCGATCTGGGGGGCCATGGTTCTAAAGGAGAATTTCTACTTATACACTTCATAGGGAAAGTTGCATTTAAAAAGTTCCTAACTATCATAGAATAATGTGCGGGGGCACCATCTAACTGATAGATTAAGTTTTGTCTCTGTACTAAAGGCAATTCCATGAGAAAATCATAAAAATAATTTAGTAATGTAGAAAATTTTGTCCGGTCAAGTTATCTAGGACAAAGGGCCAACAATTCGTCCGTTAAATATGCCACACAACACGTTCACTTTTTCACTGTACTGGTTTTTACAATTAATTACCCAATTCAGATTTTCGGCTGCCCAAAACCTACAATTTTGACTAGATACCACACTGTTTGTCGTAAACGTTGCCTCGTCAGTAAACATAATGTTCTTTAGAAAAAGTCTGTCGTTAAGATAGTTACCTTGCAACCATAAGCAAAATTCAAACCGCCGTTCAAAATCACCATTTAACAGAGTATGTAGAAATTTTGGTTTAAAAGTCCTAATCCTATTGCGTTTCAAACACCTCCATATTTTGTTTTTCGTTAAATTCAGTATCCTCGCAACTACCCTTATACTACCATTTGGGTTGTTTTGAAACTCTGCTAAGATACGTTCGTCGTCTAGATAATGTCTTTGATTTAAATTGTACCTCCTTGGTCTTGTCTTGAAAACCGCTCCAGCCCTTGCGAACAATCTGTTGATTTTGGCAACGGTATCGTGAGTAATTGGTGATCGATCCTGATGCTCTTCATTGAATATTCCAGCAACCTGACGCGTAGTTTTTCAGTCTTTCATTATTATCAAATAAGCGGATAATTTCTACTTTTTCTCCAATTGTAAGAACTACTCTTCGGTTTTGTGCCATCTCATTAACAGTTAAGTAACAATGCTTCACTTATTGACAATTCGTACGAATTGCTTAATGTCAAACAAAAACTTTTTGTTTCAACGCACTCTTTGCTTAATTTGTTTAAAAACAAAACAGGTCAGCATTCCAACGGTAACAGAGCCGCGCGTATCTTAGCAAAATTTTATCTAAAATAAGCCCTAATATCCTTTTTTAAATGTCTACTATGCCAAATACTTCATTTTTCCAACATACAATTACCACCAAAATTTCAATAAAATCTCATTATTAATAACTGATATATTAGGGTGTATTAATGAAAAGCGGGACACACTGTATAAAAATCATGTCATTAATAAATGGATGAAGTTTTGAGATTTTCTATTAAAAAGTTATACCCAATTGTGATTTCCTACGACAATCATGACTATAGAATTTTTCGGTCCGGAACGAAATATTGTATGGGACAGCATACCATAAAAATTGAAAACTTCCATTTTGCCAAAGGGGGGAGGTCCGAACCCGAGCCCCTCCCCCCCCCCCCCCCGGGATCCGCCACTGTATATAATCAATGTAATATCACTATAAAATACTGTTGTATATGAAATGATAGGATAGTCGATGCCAGGAAAATAAGGTGATTGAAGATATGGGCAAAATGTAATCCCGCTTGGCCAAGGACACCGAAAGGAAGGTGATTAACCTTAGGTAGGTATCTAGTTTCATACAGAAAACAAAACATTGCACTTTTCACCAGTGTTAAAACTAAAATTCAAATCAGATATGTGATATACGTTACTAAAATTAGGCCAGTTCTAATGACTTAGTAGTGACAAAATTGAATTGTCACAATGCAATCGCACATCAAATTTTGTTAATTTCTAATAAGTCCAATAAAAGTTATTTAGAAAAACTCTTCCTAAATTTCTTAAAAATTATATACGGCTCTCATACCTCAATGAAACCACCAATAATATTTATGATAATATCGGTGGCTGCTTCATAATAAACCAGCAGAGCTGCAGCACTGCATAAATAATTAATATTCTATAATAATATGTACGTATGAGCTCGTTGACTATATTAATTCGCACACCTCGGTGTCGCCGTTGAAATACACCGTCATATACGCGTCATCCGATCGCTTGCAGCTGAAAATATGGCGTCATCCTTAATAAAACTTAGCAGTATGGAAATTTGGCCTTGACCTGGGCCATAATTTCTTGAGATTCGTACTGTATTTTTTCGCGCCGGGTGAATATATTCTTGAACCGAAAATAGTAGTTTTAATGGTTTTAAAAAATAATAAATCAACTAGGTAGGTACCTTGAAATCATCATCGTGATAGCTCCTGGTAGCCAGAGTTTCATTTCTCAATACCCTGCTCGATACTTTAAATTGATGGGTACCGGACATCGAATGGAAATACATATCTTTATATCCATCACTTTTGACGTTGGCAGCTTCTATACTGAAGATTCCGTCATTCCACTGAAAACGATGACCCGCAACGAAGTAGTCGCCTCTCATCGATTCAAGGAAAAAGTAGTTGTGGCTGATTCTCCAGGAACGGTTTTCCCTCATGCTGTAAACGATAAGGCCATAGCCAGCAAGATCTGAAATAATGATAAATCAGCAATCGAGGAGGATACTATCACTGAAGACACTTAATTACCTGGAAAATAGGCGTAAGCATCTGCACAAGTTTGTTTGGTAACATCAACCGTTACACTAGATAAAGTAGTTAAAGGAGTTACCACACTGTCTGGTAAGTTGTATCTGTGGATGATCTGGTCATTTTGTAAGTTAATTACAACCAGTTGATGGTGAGGTCTTACGTAAGTTCTGTTACCTAATAAGAAAGAAAACATTTAGAATTTAAATAACTATATACCCACAAATAACTTACCAGGAAGCTCCAGTATTCCAGTATCCACAAGCCACATTCGATCACAAGGATCAATGACAAATCTATAAACAGATACTAAATTTTCTCCTTTTCCGCTTGTATCTGGATATAAATTAATATTCCAATTTGGATACGGTTTGAACCGTACGTTATGCCTATCTATGCTGTTTAAGGAAATATAGTTAAGGGTTGCAGGAACCCCCAGTCGTCTTCTTGGAATTGAGATGAACAGTTTGTCTTTCCAGACATTGAGGCCCATAGGTATGTTGTTAACTAAAAATTTAATGTTAATGTTTTGGTTGATGTGTGTCAAATTTTATCCTAAAAAAATGTTACCAAAAAGTACTCACCATACTGATAATCTATTGACCCAGGCACTGTATCAATATTTTCGTTATTTTTAATATTTTGGTTTTGGTTGCCGGTAGTTCCAGATCCCGTTGCACTTGACCCTTGAAATATAGTTTGGTCTCCTCCAATATGCCCATAATGCTTGCGACTACCACGGGAGCCCCACGACGAGCTATCCCAAGAGAATGCAAAGTTAATGTTTTGTTGTCAAATCACTAGCAGAAACCGTGTCTGTCTAAAATTAAGTACTTTCACCCCCTCAAAGGTAATACACAGTACCCCCTGCCCTATCATGTTTATCTTACCCATATGTAAATCTGGAAGCCAATTCACCCTGTTGCGGCCACTCAAAATTTATTTGAGTCCAGGTGAACTCTTCAGTAAGTCCTACGCTAGAAACTATCGTAAGGTCAAATGATACCGATAAAACAAATAAAAAGCAATATTTTAAAAACTCCATTTTAACAGTTTTGCAGTCTTTCAGTTTTTCGATTTTATGAACGCACTGTGAAAGTATTCTTAATCATTTAACACTTCACCACTAAAGACTTATCTTCTTCGAGACCAGCATTGAACTTGCAACAAAGCCGATTGAAGATTCTATAAATACACGGTTTGCAAATTCTTGTTTACCGTGTTATCGGCACGGGATTTTGCACTGGGCTTTTCCCTGTTATCTTCAAACTTGTTCTAGATTTATATTCTCGATACTTTTCTTTGCTTGCCAGGAGGCAATTGCAACACTATTTTTTTGTTAATTAATAATATTAGGTACCTATCAGCTTTAAGGTAAGGTTGTAGTTTAAATAAGAATTTCTTATCTGGTTAATGCTATTTTAAATTTGTTCTTGCACATCCTACTATTTTATTTATAGAAACAATTCCAAATTTGGAATAAATCTTAATTTGAAAATGCCAAGAACGTCGTGCACCATAGGGAAGGGTGATCAATTCCATGGTGTTGGAGGTTAAGATATATTTGATTTGGGGCAGTATTATAGATTTCTTGAATGGACAGGCTCATGTGAAAGACAATAGAATAAACCAAACTCCGCCGTTCAATTAATCCAGAGCTACAATTCAAAATTTTCTTAAATATTAAAAACCAACTGGAACGTATTTTTAAAAAAGGTTGATCCAGATATAAAATTAATAAAACAGGTTACAAATCAGTACAAGGATATAGTTATTTTCCTAACAAATGCGCAAAGTGATACTTTTCCGCACGCAAGTATAGTTGTACAGTATAAAATTCTTGCGTGCGGAAAAGCACTTTGCGCACGTGTTAGGAACCACATTTTTCCTACGAGCTTCATATCAGATAACAACAAAAATAAAAATATGATAATTTATTCAATAATTTTTAATTTAACTTTAAAAAAAGAACTAGGTATAGTACAACTAAAAATTAGTAGTGCGGAGTAGATGGTTTTCGCAAATTTGCATATTTATGATAGAGTTGTAAATAATATCCCTTATTTGTTTCATTAGATACTACAAAGATTCTTGAAGTATTGTTTTTACTGTCAGGAATTTTCACGACTATCAAATTTCCTTTATCCTCTATGTGATCAACCATTATCGTGCAAAGCTCATCGCGCCTGCAAGCACCGGCCAACCCAAAAATGGTGGTGACTTTTATTAGAAGGTAAATTTGATCAGGTGCTTTTTCCATAAATCTGGAAACTTCAATTTTGTCAAAAATTTTGGTCTTTTTCGGACGATATCCCACATTTTGCTTTTTTAGAAACAATGTTAGCTTGAAATATTGACTTAAATCCAAGTTTATTTTGATTTTAAGGACACTTTTTAACATAGAGTACTTACTCCATAAAGTATTTGGCTGAACTGATTTTCGTAAATCTGCAAAATACGCTAAGAAGACCTCCTCCTTAAAACTATTTCTCCCTTTGTTGAGGAGGCACCAGTATTCAAATTGTTTATACTGCTTCTCGTATTTTTCTTGGGATAGCGGGCAATAAATTTAAATTTGCAGAGTTTGCGGCATCTAGAATGGAATCTGGTAGCTCCTCGTCAGAGCTGCTCATTTTAACAGCGTTTATACTTTTTGAGGATTTGATGGAAAGAAAAGTGTCGGTGTTTGTAGATTCTTCTTGACATAGAAACGGAGGAAAAATCTGACATCATTTGCCAAAATTAACGTTTTAGGCTGAAATACGAATATCGTGAATTACGATTAAAAGGTAAAAGAGAATACACTTGCAACGGCTTCGCACATTGCATAAAATTGTCTACAGCTACTAAAATAAATATAAATATTCACTGCCAAGGAGATTTTTGAATAGTGCTACTTTTCCGAACCTGGTGCGGATAAAAATCATATCCGCACTAGTGCGGAAAAGTGTAACTTTGCACACGGAAATGCGTGCGCAAAGTACTACTTTGCGCACGCTCGTAGGAAAATATAATATTAACCCCCTTAGTGCAACAACTATAGTAAAGATTATTTAAAAAGGCCTAATCCCCAATAAAACGTGCAACAAGGAACGCTACAGGGTATTCTTTGTTTTCATACAAATCAAAAGCAAGAATAAATTAAAGTTGACGTCCTTCAAAGAGAGTAAAATAATAAATCACATAAGTCTTAGTATTCTATCTTTTACCAGGTACCCAAGCGTATACCTGAGGAAAAGAGATATAATGTAATATGAGGGTGTATTTTGCATCCTCTTATAAACTGATTGATATCTCTGGTGAATGCTGGTGGGTCAGATCCAGAATGTATTATTTCAGATAAGTTAAGTAAAAATTAAAAATGAAACCAGTATTATTGAAGTTATGTTTTATTTTACATTAATAATAATGGAATGGTACCTTGCATTGTCCATAACAAGAAGCGAGGGTTTTTCGAGCCGAGGTAAAAGCTGTTCTTCCAACCATTTTTCAAACAATGTAGAGTTCATGTTGTCATAATAGTCAGCGCTTTTATTTTTTGTAGAAAAACTATGTCTGTCCAATCTAAAAAGCCATCATAGGTGCCAGCATGCAAAACTATATATCTTTTGCTATATGATTGTTTTTTATTTAAAACTGATTTGATGTTGTCATCATGCCATGTTATAATGTCGCTACCATTTTGAAATATCCATGTTTCGTCTCTAAAAACCACATCTAACGGAGTTTCTAATAACAAGTTTTCTGTATATTGTCTCAAAAATTTTATACGTTTTGAAACGAAATCCGGTGTCTCCATTATGTAGCGCTTGCCACTGTCCCTAAAATAAAAAAAAAAAAAAATCCTCGCCCGTACCTGAATTTTTGGGTACCCGAAAAAAGGTTCTTTGTTCCGCTTTAATTTCTCAAACCTGACAAAGAGAGGCAATTAATTTCATGCCTATGATTTGTTTAGAAGAAAGATGATTAAAAGCTGTACCTAGCTTTCTTTGTTGCAGGTTTTATTGCCCTTTCGATCTTTTTAAATAATCTCTACTATAGATAACTTAAAATATAAATTTTTTAAGATATCTATTTAGATTTATCCTATTATTCTTTTTAATGCTACAACTAGATATATCTTCTAAAAACAAACAATGTAAAGAATTTTTACATTCCATTTTCTCCAAACTTTTAATTTTAAGTTATCTTTGCACCAAGAGGGCGATATTATGTAGATTTTTAAATTTGCAAGGGGACACATCAGCACACGTCTAACTTAAAACCCCAACCACTTTTACACATGGCCGAACGTTTGTAAAAATATAAAAAACAAACATACCCTTAAGATTTTCCGCTTGATTTTGTCCACACAACTAACCATCGACTGTTACGTTTCTGTGATTCCGTTTCTATTTTTGTCATTCTTCCCAACTCAAGTGTCCTCAAAAATCTTCCATTGTATTTCTGACCCGGCGTTGTTAACGATACCTAATCCCGAATAATTCTCTACGAACCTAAACAAATCGACAAATCCTTGTCGTTTCGTCTTTTGAGATGTTTTTTTGTCAAAGAAATTTATTTATTTTTTGCATTGTGTAAAGAAGGCAAGTCGGTTCAATTGACGTGCTTAATTTGAGGGAAGTAATTTGGTTCACATCTTTTGAGTTGCAGTGTCACGAACATATATACATATATAGTCTCTCCAATAATTGGCATGCCAACCAAGCGATTTATACAATACATACATTTATATAAAGAATTCCGTTCTGTAGAAAATTGCTGTCTTTTTCAAAGGTCTTTAAATATTAATCATTATTATACAGGATGTATAAAACCCTAATTTGTCATAGAAAAAAAAATCACAAAATGCCCCTTAATGGGAATATACAGCCTAAAGGGATTTTAGCTCTGGAAAAGTCCGTTATATCTTAGTTAGTTATTGGATTTTTTGACGTAATATTCGCTTGGAGAACGCCCCAGACTGATGACGTTCTCCAGATGATATGTTTTTAGTGGAGATGTATTTTGTCATCAGCATAGCGATGATAGAGATTGAACGGGATGATAGAATTAAGTCATATCTTAAAATTAACTAAATAGAGATTGGCTGGTGTAATCAGAATCCCATAAGGAGAATTGGTTGCGCAAAGTCAAGAAATGAAAAAATAATTACAGTCAAGACAACAAAAATGTATTAAGACAGTTTACATATTTGTAATAAGGCTATCTACTAATACGATAAATATTGAAAACAAGAACGGTAAAACAATACACAATAGGCGCATATTCACAAAAGAGCCAAGAGACGGGACGAGGTGAAAAAAATAGATGACGTACGAAGAACACAAAGCAATGTAATTCTGGCCATAGACTCAAGAAGGATTTAAAATCAACTAAATTAATAGACTTATATGCGTATATTTTTTTGTTGTTTCCATTTGATATCTAAAGCAATAACGATAAAAATAAATCAACAAAAATAAGCGACAATAAAAAACTGTCGGGCAGGTACATAAAAGAAAAACGAAACTCTACCGAAGCGTTTAAAGTGCAAAATATATCGCCCGTATAGGTCGGGAACGATTCCAACGCTGAATCCTTTCTGGCGCGATTTCTGGTAAGCCAAAAGCCAGGATCAAGATTGCCTCGACAATATACGACCAGATTTTGCAGACTATGCACTGTCTGTATTCCCGTAGGAGACAACGGAATTTAACGGAAATCGGGACATTTTTATGGCAATCGGATATCACATACTAAGCTGCTTAATGAATATTCTATGTAGGTACTGGTATGTATGTAGAAGTGTTTTTATGTTTTTATTAAATTATATGCACTGTATTCATTTCAAAAATGTGCTCCCTAATGTTTAAATTATTAACGGAAATTTTTTTAAACCACGAATATACACTAACAGGCAAAATAATCGATCTACCCAAATTTTCGATGAATTCAAATCGCAAATAACTTTTATCTATGCTAACATTTTTGTTTTTGGTTCACCTCGATATCTTTATTTTTGTGGAAAATATGGATTTTCTAAAATAACATTGCAATTTCCAATAATTTTTCTGTACGAAGAACTAAGATTGCTATGGAGGATAACAGTGACAGTTTTGTTGAATCATCCCATACTTGGATATGTCATTTACGGCTTTCAAAAGCTATCAAATTATTTTCTGTAAATGAATGTGTGTTACTTCTGAGGTGTCTTCTTACTTTTAAAAATGGATATGTCTCCGACTGATGTTTCCAAAGCTGTTGCTTTAAGCTTGATTTACAAACTCGAAAAGTTGGTGAGGTTGAAGTTATGATCAAGTTTGTGAGGTTAGATATTCCGAACTCCGAGCATAAAAATTGGTTATCTCGAACTACCCGGGAAGTTTTCAAACCTTACATGAGCTTTTCATGAACAACATGAACGAGTGTATAAGTGGAACTGAGTGTTCCCTTTACTTTAAATTGAACTCCTATTTCCAACACCAACTGAACCTCAACCTCGCCAACTTTTCGAGTTTATAAATCCAGCTTTAATCCAGGATGGACGGTTGACAGTATTACGTGGCAAGAGTTTTAAACGTCACAAAAAGTATAGCTGTAATTCGGTTTAATTAGCTTGTACATACAGTAGAAGGAGTCAATGTGGTAGGAAGAGATGTACGATTGTACAAATGAACGAGATGATCGCTTTATTGCACTATTAGTAGGTACAGCCAATCTGTAAAATTTGCGAGAAAAAAATACCATAAGCGATTTTATTTCATAAATGGTTAGGGGGCATGTGATTAGCTTAAAACCAAATTGTCGCCCCACCCCTTGGGCGCTTGTGGGAAACTCAAATAGAATGTTGACTTGATTTTCCGCAAAAACGGTAAGTCGCAGAGAAATATTTTGTAAACAAATATTGTAGGAAACAATATTCTCCACAATTTATCTCATAGAGTCACTGCGCTGCGACTAAAAGTGCAGAAAGCAAAGGGCGCCAAAGTCGCCAAGAATCACTTTTTCCTTATTTTCGACGCGAAAAATATTTTTTTGCTCAATCGCATAAATACAAAAGTTGTAGAGCCCAAAGAATCCTATAAATTGAGTCCACGCTTTTTTTTTACAATGCACGGTTACGGAGATATAGCACCTGGAAGTACTAATTGACCATTTATGAAATAAGGATCGCTTATGGTATTTTTTTCCCGTAAACCCGCTTTTCCATAACAGATTGATTGTACTATATATGTTTTACGTGACCGAAGAGTAACTTCAGTGGAGGTAAAAAACAATTAAATGTTGTTCCCTTTGCTCCATTGCTCCATTGCTCCATTCCATACTCGACCGCATGTTGCGCGAGTAGTTAATGAATATTTAAATGAGGTAGAAATTCCAAAAATGAATTGGCCCCCCATCAGCCCCAACTGAAACCCGATCGAACATGTCTGGAACACATTGGGCAGAAAAGTATACGGTCGGGGGTCCCTGGTCCAGCCAATTTGCAGGAGCTTAGTGAAGTACTTCTTGAAGAATAAGAATGGCAGCAAATTGATCAAGATCATTGTATACGGAACCTCATTGAAGGGATGCCAAGGCGTATGGAGACTGTCATTCGAGCACGTGGAGGACACACTCGTTACTGAGTTATTTGTTACTGTTACTGATATTGTTAAGTGTGTTTTTCTTTAAACAAAAATTAGGTTGTTGGTGTTAGCAAAATAGAAAATAGCTTAGGTAGCAAGAAACATTAATAGAGCTTTGGGAAAAGTGACATGTTTAATTAATTGTAGGAAAATCTTTATTTAAATTATCGATGTTGGCATACTGAGCAGATGTATTATATTTGTTGGACAGAATTAGTCATGAACATTTGAGTTAAGGGATTAAGAAAATATGAGTAGGATAAAATTTAGTGGAGTAAGAGGTCTAATAGACTTTATGGAACATTTTGAAATTTAAAATAGATTTTTATGGAAGACTTTTGGACTTTTAACTTCATCTTAAGTATGGACTATTTTCTCAAAATAAGTACATTTTGTTTAGATTAAGTATAGTAAAATGTTTTAAAGCATATTAAGCAAGGTCGAAGAGCTGTTTAATTTGGCAGGCTGTATACACTTACGCGCGTTGAAGAATAAATTATTGGGAACCTTTCTTTAAATTTTGATTATTAAATATTCAACGTCACACCAGATATCTCAAAAACAGCTTAGATGCACAGATATTAAGAAAAAGATCCGACAATCAGATTCCCCGATGTTCATCAAGAATTCAAGAAGATAATAATAACATTAGGCATCCCATTTACATTGTTGTCGTTTAATGCATAAAAGAATAAGGTTGAGGGTTGCCTCAGCTCGGTTTGCATAAAGAACAGTAGCGCTTTACCAAGATCAAGTAGGCGCGATAAAACTCAATTGTTTTTTGTCAGCGACTCTCAAACTGTTTAAATATATTCAACTGGCAAAAAAACATAAAGTAATCAGATTTTAGCAAAATCCAAATTTGCATATATTTGTTCTACAACAGGTTTGAAAGCAAAATACCTTTGATTTGGTGATAAATTTTCCAAACATTTTTCTTATAACATTTAGGATGCGTCTACTTTTCTGTAATTATCCACTATGGGTTTACCTATGTGATCTGTCGTTGATTAAAAGTCAGTCTGTCTTACTGTCTTTCAATCAAGGGTTCTGCTGTTGTCGGTATTTGTCGTTGTGAAGTACGCGTATTGGTGTAGGTATATCTTGGTGGGTTTGGGATAATTCTAAGAGCTTTGTTTTGAAAGATTTGTAGTTTTCTTTCCTTATTATACATAAAATTATTATGTCAAATTTTAATTTAAGGCCGGGTCTACATCAATACGTACGTCGTCCTTTATATTCGACGCCAATCTGCTAGTGTTTTTATGCAGAAATTTGTATTGCAGTGTTATTAGTAAAGGGCGGAATATATGCACTTAAATTCAGCCAAAATACTCATATATATGCCTTGTTTGCCTTTAAAATATGCAGCTATATGAATTTTTTGACCAAATATGCATACTGGTATGCAATATTTCTTAATTCATTATAGTAAAATAGGGTAAAGAAACACACTGGGTTCTTAAAAAGATGTTTATTTAAAAAAAAATGCAAAAAAAACAAAGAAAAATTAAAGTAAGCTGAAATTGTATAAAAGGCATTTATTGCAAAATATTTTTGAAAATTTTCAACTAAAGTCTTTTATCAGTAAAAATGTGTTTGTACAAAGATAAGCTTCTTTCAACATTTACTGATGTAATAGGACAATACTGCAATTTCGCTAGTAAAGTGTAAAGCCACGATACAACTTCGTTGGATGGTTTACCTTCATAAATGCTTTTTACTCTGCAGTTAAGTATTTAATTTCTTCATTCTTTTTTACAGTTACATCCAATTTGTTCCTTACTTGACCTCCTACTTTACCGGCAATGCTGTTTAGCGGAAAAGTTCCAACAATGCTAATTAAGTCTCTTAAACTTAAATTTCTACTCTCTAACGAGTCTATGTCCGATATAAAACTGAAATTAACCCTAATGAAAACAAGATCTTTAGCTACACTTGCACTTTTTAACAACTCTTTACTTTGCACAACACACTGCGAATCGTCATCTGAATCTAAAATTAGTTCTTTAATGGATTCAAAATGTTCTGCGTAGAATATTGCGGCCTTAATCCATGTTCCCCACTGGTTAATTACAGGTTCTGAAGGTAAACTAACTCCTGGTTCTGGTAATCTCTCCTTATATATCTGCACTTTTAGAGGTGCCTTTAGAAACACTTTCTTTACATTTGAAATTAATTTATTTACTAAAAGATATTCAGTTCTGACGGTCTCTGCGACTCGGTTTATTCTATGTAAAAGACAATTCACATATACCATATTGGGGTAGAAGAATCTTAAGTTGTGGCCTACTTTTATCATATACGGTGCTGTATCAGACAAAACCACTACAAACTTCTCATCTGGAACTAGATTTGGAAAGAAAAAGCTCGATAGGGACTGCTGAATAAATCGGGTTACGGTCACATTATTAGTTTTGTCTAGCTGCTTAGGAGCTATAAAATATGGGTTTGTTGCTTTATCTTCTTCAGCTGAGGTTAAGGAGTAAAACAGAAAATTAATTCTGTATTAGTCTTAAACTTTCTCTTCTCTATCCAAATTGATGTTTTTTTTGTCTAAACCGATTTTCTCTTTAAATAGAACATCTGCCGGTGCTTTACCTACTAAAACTATATAGTCTAGTCTAGTTTAAATGGTTTTGTCTAGCTGCTTAGAAACTATTAAATATGGAAAGGGGTTTGCTTTTTCCTTCTGCCAGAACCATCCTCAGACGCGTTTCGCTGTATAACAGCTCATCAGTGAGGCTATGGCTATAAAATATGGGTTTGTTGCTTTATCTCCTTGAAGTGCTCCAATCATAAGGTGTGCGATATACCTGCCACAAGCGTATACTGAATGGACTTTTTTTAAAGCGTCGATTCGTCAGGAATGGTTTGTTGACAATATTTTTGCAAAAATTCTCTAAATTGCGGATTTAACAATTTTTTTAAGGGTATGTTTGAGGCGACCATAGCCTTGCATAAGTCTTATTGAAAAATTTCCTTTTCAAATTTCGATTTTTCTCCAACATTTTGAAATGCATTTTTTACACTCAGCTGAACTGGCTCAGTTTTCATTCCTTGTAACTTTGAATTATGCAGCGGTGTTTTCAAATGTTGATCGATTCTTTTCACAAGTGATAATTTTTGCACAAGCTTTTTCTCCACTAAACTCGAACTCTGAGAAATTCTTAATCCACGAAGACGTTTTCGCCACTTTAGACATTTTGAACACAAATTTGAAGTCAGTAGTTTTACACTGAAAATACTGAAATCTTTCGATAAACTAAAACAGAAGTACGTATTACAACCCGATATAAATACAGTTTGTTAAGCATATAATAATAAGGCATTATTAAATTACAATAAATAACCCCTAACAATACACCTGCAAACCCCGGAAACCCCCAGTAATTACCTGGTGTATAACCCAAATGTAAATATTAATTATTATATAATTATCTTCAGATTGGAGAACCCCTGAAACAAGTGCCGGACTGGATATTAAACCTATGAGTCTACGAGTTTTCATGACCGGGCGTTTTTGCTCATAAAACAATAATTTGGGAAAAATATTCATTTTATTATAAAATTTACAAAATATGCAAAAAAATGCATATATATTTACTTTGCATATATTCCGCCCTTTAGTTATTAGTGTGCCCGTTATATAAGAATATAAAATTAAAATGTGTAGTTTATTGACGTAGTATTTATTTTCATTAAATTCAAAATACAAAATACAACTTTATTGATATTGACACGACTTTGAAATAGTTTATTAGTTGTATAAAAAAAATTTCCAGTTTTGTAAAGTTATGGGTGTCGGGAAATGCCTATAAGAGTCACTTCACACCTGGTGTAGAAAGGTATAAAAACATAATTACCATTCTTCGTTACTTTTATAAAGATGTGTATTCCGATGATATTTAAAATTTTGAAAGTAAATATTTCGTTTGAGGACCGCTGCATCAAACCGAAATAGAATAGCCGAGGATGTTCCTCAGATAAATGTGCAGAGATAAGTCGGTAGTTTAGTGTAACAATGCGGCCGTATCACGTGGGTTTGTGTCTCCCTCCATTGATCTCCAGATTGCCATCCGTATGCGGGAATTGATTCATTTTGGTACACCGAGACTTTATTCCCGATATATATCCCTCTATCTGATGCGAAACCTATAATACTAAAACTTTATGGGCTTTATCCGTATATCTGCATATTGGATAGGTTTGAAAGATTTCGGGGCGATGGTTGATGTGTAATAGATGAAGAATTTTTCAGTTTTATAACTAGATCCATCGATAAAGGTACAAAGAAAAATAAAAGTATGTGAAACGAAAAAAAGTCTGTCAATTAAGATTATTGGTTTTAACTGCTTCCTCTCTGTGAAGAACATGAACAACATAAATATTTACCAGCAACTAAACAATACAGAGCAGAAAATCGACCAATAAACTACCTTGACGAACATGGTTCGATACACATGATACTGCAAGAAAAGGTTGGAATAATTTTTCAAAAAAATGTCTTTAAATAAAGGCAAAAGAATAACAATAATTCTCAAAAGTTCACAAAATGGATTTGTTCCGAACTGCCTGTTGCTCTCAGCTATAAACAGGAACTTCTTCTCTGGATTACCACCAAGACGCTCATGCACAACTTTTTGAATATTGGTTTGAACATCGACTTCTTATAAATATACCCAAAAATAGCGTTATTGTAATTGACAATGCTAGTTTTCATAGTTGTCAAGTAAAAATGTTTCCTAGTTCTAACAGTACAAAATCAGAAATCCAATATTTTATGATAAATAGTAATATATAGCGAAGAGGGAGGCAAGAGTGAACACTTAAGCTTTAAATTATTTTTTTTATTATAAGGCAGAACTTGAAGTAAACTTGCTTAGCATAGAACAATCTTTGGTAAACCAGTAACACAAAAATATATGTATAAATTTTTTTAAACTATAAAATAATAATAATACAAAAATATTTTGAAAACTCAAAAAGTTTACTCTTGCCCCTCTGGTATGGGGCAAGAGCAAACAACAAGAAAAATGTTAGGTGGGACGACAAAAATCACAAGTAAAAACGTCATCAAAAGGTTCAACGTCTGTACAGTCTTCATGTGACCATAATCCACAGGTGACACATCGAATCCATTTCTCATTTGACTGATTATATTTACCATTACAATAAATACATTCGCAAAAATCATCTTTATCAGTTATTTTTATTTTCTTTACTACTATCTTTTTTGTTTTATACCAGATACACCAGCTGCTTCTCCATTACATAAATTTATTTTATCCTTGGTATCACTTATTATTTGTTTGTTAACCATTTTATTTTTTGTTTTTATACCCGATACACCTCCTTCTTCATCAACTATCTTTCTTTTGATTATTTGTTTTTTTTAGGATCTGCGTTTTTTTCTTTTTCCTTTGCTGTCAAATAATCTTTATACGGCGTAGTTGTTATTACTTCCGACTTTTGCTGATCTCGGTTACTTGGTTGTTCAGCAACTTTACGTTGAGATTTTGGAAGTGGCAATAGTTCTGCCACAGAAACATTAGGACTGTATGATTTGTTTAAACCATCTTCTGTTATAATTTCTGCGCTTTTCATGCTGCTATTTGTTACTTTGTTATATAAATTTTGATTCTCTGCTTCCTTTCTACCAGCATTAACTGCGTCCGCTGCAGCGTAGTCGCTGTCTGAAAAAATATTTGGGTTGTATGGGAAGATACCCGATGTTCTGAAGCCACTGCAAATATTATTAGGTGTAGCTGCTCTCATAAACGCGTTACAAATTAAAGGACCCATGTCATATTCTGTGATTCGTTCTCCTGCATGGTTTGTCATCCAAATGTCCATTTCGGAATTTAAATAGGACTTAAAAGGACCAAACACCGTAAGGTCAAGGGGCTGGAGGCGATTAGTCCAATGTGGTAGTAACGTTACTACAACAATTCAATTCTCTCGGCACAAGGTAACTGCTTTTAATGATTTGTGGCTACTGTGCCCATCAACAATAAGTAGCGTTGGATTATCCTTACTAGCTCGAACTGATTTAATAAAGTGCTCTATAACCTTTAAGTAGATATCCGTATCTATCCAACCGGTGGAGCTAGGAATTCCAATGGTTCCTGGAATTGCACCGGTTAGTAAATGAGGGTTCATTCTGACACGTTTGTAAATTAAAACTGGAGGAATAAAGGATCCAAAAGCGTTTACACATGCTACAACCGTTGCCGTTTTTCCGCGTTCAGCAGAAGTAGCTCTCCAAACTTGTTTTTTCCCTTTTTGTGCTATTATTTTTTTTTGGCCACTGAACCACAGTTACGTCAGTCTCATCGAGATTAAAAATACGGTCTGGTTTCAATTTATATTTCAGTTGAACTTCTTGTAGTAGGTCGAAAAATTGCTGAACTTTTGCCCTAGAAAAACCAGAAATACGTGCCATGCTTGTCGCTTCTGGTGTTCGAATAGACAAACCTCCAACTCTGGAGATAAATTTTTGTGCCCACTGTTTTCCGGCAATACGCTTTTGTTTGTTCAACTGATGATCAATCTGATTTGCTTCCGCAAATTCTAATACTAGGCGCCGCAGCTCTGTAGGAGAAATTCCGTAAAATAGTCGTTCCATGGACAATACATGGGTTTTGAATTCTTCCTCTTGTTCGGCATTGAATGTAGGCTTGTATCTTCCAATATTGATCACTGAAGACTGACTCTTTTTTACTCGCTTGTGTAGAGTTGCTACTGCGATGTCATATTTTTTGGCAGCTTTTCGCAAACCAAGAGTTTTTGACTGAACGTCGTTAATTGCTTTGTTCATATTCTCCTGGGTATATGCAGCTCTGTTGCTTTTCCGGATATAATTTCGAACCATCCTAAAAAAGATTAATAACGTGACCAGCGGGGCAAGAGTGAGCACATGTGTTCACTCTTGCCCCAAAAAACAAAATTTTTTAATAAGCCAGCCCTTTTAACAACGCACCACTGGTGACGTTAAGTACCAATATGAATTTATGGGTTAGGTTTTAAAAATTTCGTAAAAAAATGGTAGGAAGTAAAAATAAATTACCACAAGCGATTAAACAATCTAAATTATCAATTAATTGTTATATCGTATACTATTAAAAATAAATTTACCTTATTTTCGGCTTATTTTTCTGGGAAATTCAAAACAAAGTGGCACAGAGTACTGAAAGCATATGGTTTGCACTGCTGTGACCATTGGCAGCGAAAAAATTATTAATTAGAAATGTTATTGCAGTGTCTACTCTTGCCTCCCTCTCCCCTATTCTGAAGAAACTTACAAAAAGCGGAATATTTTAGAAGTATTACAGGCTTTTAAAATTAATAAAGAATACTTGTGTGATAAACTTGCAACAGCAAATGGACATACAGTGTTTGGGTCTTCCCCTCTACTATTGTGTATTTAATCCGATCGAACTAATATAGCACCAAGTAAAATCAAAGAAATAATACATCTGTAGTAGAATTAGTAAAAACATAGTAAGTAACATTTCTGCAGACAGTTGGAAACACTGCGTATATAACATGTAACCAGGGTGGAAAATTCTTATATGTGTATTAATACTAATGCTCAACCCTTAATAATAAGTTCAGATGATAGTGATAGTGACACAGAACGAAATTTGGAGTAAAGTAGAATTAAGTTGCTAAAATGAATTACCGTAAAAGTTTTCTGTGTAAAGAACTTCCCAACATATTTCGTTTGGCTTAATGACTGCAATAAACCCCTTGATAAACTCGGCTTTCGCTTTCGCAGAGACGTACTAACCCACATTTATTTTTAATACCAGTTTATAATAACAATAGATAGGTACATTACTTGATTTGTTATCAAAATTAATAAACGTTCTAATTAAGGTTTTCTAGAAACAACTCAATTATTAGAAATTTCTCAAAACTTTTAGTTACAGGTACCTGTTTTATAGCTTATATAAATAGTAAACATAATGTTCGAAATAGATTAGTACCTATTTATTTTACTTTGAAACAGTGTGCAACAAGTTAATATTTAAAGTTTGTGGAGACCTTGGGAATCTTCAGCTAATGCGATATCTAGCTACCCTAAACATTCCAGCAAGCATATATCTTCTGACTCTAAAGTGATCCTGAAAAATGTATGTGAATTGTTATTAAAGAGCGGCCACCCTAAAGTAATTGCCATTAAAAATACCAGTGAAATGACGAAAGTTCAATTATCGACGGTACGAGATATTATGCTAAAACGACATTTTAAAAGAAAAGTTCGCAAAGATACCGGAAAAATGAAGTGCGTAAGATGATTGTGACAAAGATATTATATGCAGGAAAATATAACATATGTGACGAGAAAATGTAGTGCCACGTTAGATTCTTTAAAAACACGGTTAACAACTGACGATACAACGATATCATGTAGCAGGACAAGTCTTCACCGCGCTTTGCAAGAGATGTGATTTAAGTATAAGACAATAAACAACTGCCACCCTATTATTGCATTTTGAACCCTATTGAACATATGGCATCAAATTAAATCGAAAATGAGAACTGAAATTTGCACATCTACTCTTGGTGCGGCAGTGTAATAGAGCTAATAAAGATTCGGTGAAATTCCAGATGAAAGTTGGAAACATTCGGTTAACCATGTCTTAAAAATTGAAGACTCTTATATAACTACACAACAAAACGACATACATCCTCTTATTATAAATGTGGATGATAGTGATAGCGAGACTGAATTAGGAATAGATTAAAACGTTTTATAATTACAATTAAAACTTCTGTGTATATATGTAAATATATTTTTTTAAGTAGGTATATTAATTGTTATTATTACTTTTACCTAAATGCGTGCGAAAAGTCAAACTTTTCCGCACGCAAGCTTTTCACACTGCATTGTACTTGTAATTAATAAATATACATATAAAACAAGTAATGGTAAAAATAAACATAATAAGCATTGCTACTATAGGATATTACTATGGCTTTTCAGTTAACTACAAAATCCTTTCCTGTGCAAAGCAGTACCCCTTATTTCATTTTTTTTTCAGTAATATAAACAGTGATGCCAGCTGGGGCCAGGTAGAGTTTGCTGGTTGGCACGCTCATCGACAGTTTTATATGGGTAATTTTACCAAGAAATGCTTTAAAAACGTATGTTTGGCAATGGAACAGGTAACGGGGTTTCTTTGGGTGTTTACAGTATAATAAAACTATTATTGCAGTTGTTATTAGGTCAAACGAAATATGTTCGGATGGACTTTACACATTGTACTGTACTTAGATTTTAAACTTAATTTTATTCTTGTATTAGTATGTAGTCTAAATCGTATGGAATATTGAAAAAGCTTTTTGTGTCGATTTTTGTGTCGATCATCTCTGCATAGTGGGTAACCGGAAAATTAATTTTCACATTTGTCACGTGATTACTGGTTTGGTGGGAAAAACTGAAAAAAATATATATATAGATTGTCATGAAAAGTGCAAAGTTGCAGCAAAAATTCGAAAAATATTTTTTATAACATTGTTTGGAAAAAATATCCAATATTAGTTTCATGTTTCCATGAATTCAATGAACATTTTTTAAATAATCGAAAACCTAAGTGTTTAAATGTTATTGTAGATTTTTAAAGGTTTTATTTGATAAAATTTTAAATTAAGCTTTTTACCATGTAGGTACTTCAGTGTGCTAAAAATAAAATAAAAATTAATGTGCCTGAAATCAAAATACTTTATTTCGTATAGCTTAGAATGAATACATTTTCTTTATTAAAGTTTTTCGTATCTTTACACAATGGTCCAATATTTGATTAAAATTAAATTAATTAAATTCAAAGTTTTTTTTTTATTTTGTAGGAATGAATTTATGAGATCCGGTGAAACTTAGTCAACATTTGGAAAATGATCTCTGCAAGCTATTTCCTTAATGCGTTCGATACGCCCCTGGCTAAAACATTTTGTTTACTCGTTAACAAACACCGATGCACTTTTAATACCGTCCTTATTTTCTTAATGTACCGACATTTCACAATTAAAGTAAACACTCAAGGCCTCCCACGACGCGGACGAGGCAAAGCCCCCCCGCCGAATTGAAAAAAAAAACAAAGGAGTCGCGTTTTTTACGAAAATTCTTCAAGTGGAAAAAGTTGACACTTCTTTTGTTTTAATCGTTTTTGTTTTCGGGAAATGGAAAATGTTCGACGTCAGTGATGGAAATGTAAAAACCGGAAGGGAGGTATTTTGTTTTACATATTTACGTTTTTAGCGTGAGTTAAAATTAAGCAATAATGGTTTTATTGGCATGATTTAACAAACAAATTTTGATTCCCATTTTTTTTAATGCATAAGTTGTAAATAATTTAATTTTACTATGAAATAAATTATTCATTGAAGGAAATAACAATATTTTAAAAACAGTTGTACACTGATAAAACTGTGCTCCCTTAATCAAATAATCTGATTTACTTGGTGAATAATTATTGGTAATAAATAAATGTGATTTTAATTAACTAAGTTTTATTTAACTGAAATAAATGAGAGTTTTTCGTTTTATTTGTAAAATTATTTTACTGTTGGTGGATTTGTGTCAGATCATGGAACCTTTCAAACAAATATCTTACCAAAAAACAACTAAAATAACAAAATCTAAACAACTAATTATTATTTAATCGAACTAATGTTCATTTAGGAACTAAATTCCGTTAATCGCTAGTTAAATCACCCTATAGAGAAATATTTAAATGTCTAGTTGATTTAAACTAAATAGTTATGTATTTACATTAAATCCTTAATATAAAACAACCAGATATTTACAAATAACTAATTATTTAATCGAAGTACATTGCCAGTTAAGAACTAAATACCTTTAACCCTAATATAAATCATTGAATGCCGAACATTCCATGGGGCTTTGAGTAATTTGATTGGTTATACAAAAGTGGCCTGATAAATCATCATCGCGTTTTTGGTTATTGGTGTTCGAACTTGTCTTGCAGAAATTTATATGTGAGAGTAAAATCTTCTTGGTTAATGGCACTAGCGGTTTCAGCAAAAATTAAAAGTAAGATATGGGGGATAAACGTAATATGAATAATTATTTAGAAGATTGATATTGGATATATCGAAGGGTATATCCCATCTGTTAGATACTTTTCAAGGTAGGAAACTATATTTGAATATTTTAGTTACGCATGAAACGAGTTAAAAAAATAAGATAAGAGGCAAAGAAAAGATACTTGTAATATTTAATTTGAAATTTTAAACACAAAATCGTTTTAGAAAAATGTTGCCAGGTATTTATAAATTAGAGCTACCTAGGTGTATTTTTTTAAATCGTGTTAGAAATAAGACAGTTTTTCTCAATTTTCATCATATTTCAATACCTATCAAACCTTCTAACGTAAATGATATAATATAATATTAATAATTATTGTACCTAATTTTTGCAAAATTTGCCTTTACTTAATTTTTTTCAATATTTTATTGACTTATATTTTAAGGGGGACAACAACTAATGGTGGGTTTATACAGCAAAATAACATGACATAAAAATAAAATAAGAGTTGAATCTACAGGTCTGCCATAAGACGTTTATAGAAACAAATAACATAACATAAAAATAAGAAATAAAATAGAGGTGGTTATCTTTTAACTTTTATGATATTTTTATGTGAAAATCGATGTGCGCGTGCGAGTAATTTGTCATAACATTTATTTTCGGCAAGAATGTATTTTTTCTGTTGGTTTGCCTTATTACTTGAATACTGTAAACAATTTAATAAGGTTTGTGATTATTATGGTATAGGTACTGATTAAACCATATTCAATAGCAATAGGGGATTTGGTCTGCTTATTTCTTATTTTTGTGGCGTCTGTATAAACACGTACTTGGATAAAATAAGGACTGATTTAAATGAACTTTCTGATCCATTTAAAATTAAAAAAAGTTTTTAAACCAAAAAAAATTTTACTTGGTCTAAATAAATATAAAAGACAAGTTAAACAATTATGTACTTGAATAAAAAAAACAACGACTTTGCTGGAAATTCCGGTTTATTTAAATCCAATCACGTAAATTGTTTAATTAAATAACGTTGTTGTTACGGCAAAAACATGTGAAACAAAAGTAAAACAAATATTTACTTGATAAAATATGTATAAATATCAATTAAATAAACATTTTGTTAACTTAACTTTTGACCTACTTACTTTAAGTCATTGAAGCGGCTTATTTAAGTTAGGTTAGTATTAAGGAAATAAATATTTGCTTAAACTTTATATTCAGTGATTAATTCCAAATAAAAAGTAATTTGTATCAAACCACATAATACTAATTGAGGCAAATAATCCCTTGGTATTTTTCAAATACATATTTGTTTGGCTAATAGGAAACATATTTATTTGAGTCAATGGAAAATTTTTTAAATTCAAATAATTAATTTTATCAGTGTAGTAATTATCTACTTTTACCTCAACTGCATGTAAAGTTCTTTATACTTTACCGTGATAACTGTAAAGAACAAACCAGTTATTTAGTTATCAAATTTTTCGGCATTTGAATATTTTTGTACGTAATGTTCTTGTAAAATTCTAACACTCTGTATCTAAATATATGAACTATTTGTCTTAAAATCGTGCACAGAAAAACCCTCTTTAATATCGACAATCAATTTTGAAACCTCCTGTACAATAAATATTATTTAAACTGTTTCTGCTATATATATCATAAGTAATTTGACATTAAGTAAAATATCTATTTTATTTCGCTACTGTAATGCCAAACAGTTTATTTGTTACTACACATACACAAATGAAGTCTTCTTTTAAAGAAATAATTGCTTTCAAAAATATTTATTTACTTAGAACACTTGAAATGTTAAATAGAGAGAACTTCTTTATTTTAAAGAAACAGTAAGATTTAAAATAAGAGAAAAAATATTTTATCCTGTTTGTTCAATTTAAAGGCATTTCCTTAAACGAATGTACTGTAATTATAAAACGTAATATGCTACTACTCAATACATGTTGGGATAGTAAATGCACAGGATGTTTTTGGGTATTTTCTGAAACTTATGGACATGCACAGATTGTCTACGCTTACTTATTCTTCATATTTCAAATTTCATGTATTTTTAAGTATCAGTATTATTCGCTTTATTAGACATTAATTATTAGAGAAATCTACCAGCATATCGTCCGCTAATGTAAAGTAACGTGCCATAAGACTTGCACATTTTAACTGAAGAACGTACAAGGAGTAAAACAGTGGCCCAAGGACGGATCCCTGGGAACACCAAACTTATTTGATTTTATGTTACTATTGACACTGTTTACTTTAACATACTGGTTTCTACCCTCAAGATAACTTCTTATTAGATTGAGCATTATTCCGGTAAATCTCATATTTTCCAGTTTACTGAACAAAATATCCAAACATACCACATCAAAAGCCTTTCTCAAATCTACATAAACAACAACCACAATATTTCCATTATCCAAGGCTCCAGAGATATAATTCACAAAGTCCGCCGTTGCGCATAAGGTACTACTATTTTTTTGGAAACCATATTGGTCCTCATCTACTTCTATATGCTTCTGTATATGTGATAACATTAGTTTTTTAATTAATTTTTCTACGAAAACACTCACTAAAGATATTGGTCTATAGTTGCTTATACATTTCCAGCTCCCAAATTTAAATATCGGACTAATTTTACTAATTTTTAAGTCCTCAGGAAATAGTCCATTTTTAAATACGTTATTTATTAACTTATTTAGGATTTCTACCAGAGTTTCTCCCAAATTGATCATATCCTTAACCGTCACTTCATCGTCACCTGGCGAAGCATCTTTTTTTAAGACCAACATGATTACTATTATTTCATTTCTGTTGGTTAATTCAGTATCTATTTTATTCTGTGACGTAATTTCCCTATGATGGTCATCAACAATATACCCTCCTATTTTAGAAAAATAATCATTAAAACTATTTACAATGTCAAGTGGATTATTAATTTGCATATTTAAAAAATCCTTAAAAATATCATCACTTAGAAAACCAATTATCTGATAAAATTTATTTAAAAATATTTTTGGTGCATAAAATTGTAATTTTAAATGTTTTAATTATTGTTCAAAAAACTAGAATTTATAATATTGTAGCAATATTGCTAAAATAAATCTTGTTACTACTACTTACTACTACTATCTATTTCGAGACAGTTTACTTGTATTTCATTTTTCCTATTTTTAAAAAAGCTGTTGACAAATTTCCACTGTTTTTTAACATTTGTACCCGATTTTTCCCATTCTCTTCGGAAGTGAATATTTTCAATGATTTTATTTTGTTATTTATTTTATTTGTAATTGTTTTAAGTTCAGTCTTCAAAAACTTGTCATTGGAATTTTTTTTTTTTTCTTTTGTACAATTTATCTCTCTCCCTCATCATTCTCAATACTTCATCCAAGTACTCCTTTCACGAGCTTTACAGACCTTAATGATCTCGGACTTTTTTTTTTTTGATTCAATGATAATCTGAGCCAAACAATGGAAAATAAAATGTGTATGCCTTTTGTTGCTTGTTGAAACTATTGCTATTTGAACCGACATACAAAAAATAGTAAAAGAGGTCAGGGTCGGACTTACCCCTTAGTCCGCCACTGCGGTGTCAATATCCCACTGACCCAAATTCTGAAATAATTTCCAACCACCCCAAAATAATTTACATTTTACAGATTCTAACCATATTTGCGGTTAGTTACTATTGTTTTACAACGTAATAAACTTTAGAGTCCAATATTGCCGACAGGCATTTATGTTTATTTTTCGGCTAAACTGTAAAAGATTTAAACACAATGCCCTAAAAAGGGCACCGAGGGCACGAATGCCATTCTAGTCCTTATCTGCACAGTAAAAAAGGAGTTTATTGTTTGTTGTACACCCGTTTTCAACAATGGTTACCTACTACCAAAACTAAAAGGTTTGCGGCGATTTCTTTTATACATGTTTGGCTACCGTGAGCCTTTCGAAACGATGCGTGCTTAGACTGTGCTCTCCGTACACTACAGACCTCATACTAAAACCTCCTATGGTACAGTCTAAGGACAACATAATAAAACTTCGATCCAATAAAACATAAGTAAGCAAACATTTGTATTT
The DNA here is from genome assembly GCA_963920685.1 of Polydrusus tereticollis. Classification (NCBI taxonomy): domain Eukaryota; kingdom Metazoa; phylum Arthropoda; class Insecta; order Coleoptera; family Curculionidae; genus Polydrusus; species Polydrusus tereticollis. The sequence goes on along the minus strand of OY987333.1, from coordinate 9,889,772 downwards.
GAATCTGTAGCAGCGAAAAACTTGTGCCAATATTTGCTTCGAGTTCATTTATTTTGTAAAATAGGCAGTCGTTTTTGAATATTGGATAAATTTGAACAGAATTCATGCGTGATTTGTCGGATTGAATTGGAGGATTTGGTTGTAAGGGTAAACAGAGGGAGCATTATGGAGTTACGGTAAATAGGATTGAGATTTCTTAGTGGGTGGTACCTTCTTTATTGAAATTATAGATAATGTGAAAGACGGTGAGATATTTATTGGATTCCCTGCTATTTTTATGAGTGGTTTCGAAAACTGCAACAGAAATCCTAAGTGTTTTATTTATTTATAACCACATTTACTAAAAATTTGTCAAAATTTTGATATAAAAAATGTATTGCATTTTAAAATTAAGTATACCACCATCTACAGTTCAGTTGTTCAGGTTATGCATGACACAGTTGAGGGCCTTGAAAGGGGAGAACATAGTATAGTACAATCAATCTGTTATGGAAAAGCGGGTTTACGGGAAAAAAATACCATAAGCGATTTTATTTCATAAATGGTTAGGGGGGCATGTGATTAGCTTAAAACCAAATTGTCGCCTCCCCCCACCCCCTTGGGCGCTTGTGAGAAACTCAAAAATTCAATATTTTCCACAATTTATCTCATGGAGTCACTGTGGTACGACTAAAAGTGCAGAAAGCAGAGGGCGCCAAATTCGCCAAAAATCACTTTTTCCTTATTTTCGACGAGAAAAATATTTTTTTGCTCAATCGCATAAGTACAAAAGTTGTAGAGCCCAAAAAATCCTATAAATTAAGTCCGCGCTTTTTTTTACAATGCACGGTTACGGAGATATAGCGCCTGGAAGTACCAACCAAATGCAGCATCATTTGTTTTATGTCCTGTGATCGTAGCATTTTATTGTTACAGATCCTCACTAATATGACCACTACGCCACAACACATGGCAACTGATTTGATATAACAGTGGTATACTTAATCAGCATTTTTAAATTGAAATATCTAGAAAACGGCTGAAGCAAATATCAACATAATATTATTATATTTTTAATATTAAAAAAAAACCCATTACATGTTTCTAAAATATACTGGATGTTCTACTTAAAGTTACCCACGGTTGCAAGCACGTATCCAGGGGGCGAAATTCCGAAATTTGAAAATTTTTTGTTTATTGTACACCTTGTACTGCATCTTTTTATTGCACTATAAATAATAATAGATTAAACGTCACATAATGATTTAAGTTTTAATGTGTGATTCGCTTTGCTCTGAATTAATTTAAATAAGTCCACATTTTTGAATGATTTTCGTCCTTGAGCCCCCCCCGAAACGAATTTCTGGATACGGGCCTGCAAGGTTGCATGTTAAACTAATTTGCCATATTCATTTGTTTTATTTCGTAACAGTTTTCTGTGATTAGTGTGCCAGATAAGGGTCAATATTAATAGAATGCTAAGACGCGCTGCATTCCGTTCGTACTTCCAGGCGCTAGATCTCCGTAACCGTGCATTGTAAAAAAAAGCGCGGACTCAATTTATAGGAGTTTTTGGGCTCTACAACTTTTGCAAAATATTTTCAACGCAAATGTTATTGGCCCATGGCATCTAAACCTTTGGTCAGCCAGGTCTCCTGACCTTTCGCCAAACGACTTCTTTCTTTGGGGTCACTTAAAACATTTTATCAATATCAGCTCATGCAGTAATGTTAGAAACGAATTCTATGATCGGTTAGAATACTGTTTAGCTGTTAATGGAGGGTTGTTTAAACATTTAATTAATTATTGCTTTTGTGAAAATCTGTAGTCTTAGTTATGTTATGTTAAATTAAAGGCTTGGTAAGAAAAACATAATGGTGTGTTTTATTTTGGATGTGTGATTGTTGGATTGGTGAAACGAAAATGTGCTTTTAATGTGAAATAATCTTGATTCGTTATGTCTAGCTTTACATCAATTTTTGACAGTGGCGTCATACAAATTATTTGCTGGTGTTTGCTGTATTACCTAAAATATGAAAATTTCGTAGTTTTGCAATCACATTTAATTGAATAAATTAGGATTGGCTTAATAAAATTTATTATATCGGCCTCTTCAAAAAACTATTATACAATTTTTCTCTAAAATGTACAGGGAGTCAATATTTAGCCACCTTAAGATTTCCTATAGTAAGATAATTATTTATAAACTCATTATGTTATAATTATTGTGTCCATCTATCGCGCAAATCTGACTTGCTACAATTTGTATTGCATAGAAAAAGTGGTCAAATAAATGATTATTTTTATTATGTTTCAGTTCTTTACCCTATTAGGGGTTGAATAGTAAAAATCTATAGAATCTCTTTTTGGACACTTGCTGAAGAAGAAGTTTAGTAAATTGCAACCCAATTAATATTTCATCAAATATGAGAAATATAGCATTATGTCGTGAAAATATATTTTACCAATATTTCACCCCTTTGAAGGTAAAATTTCAAAAAACCTCTTTTTGTAATATATATTTTGTTTTAACTTTCATTCGTTTTTGTTAAAGCCAAGTGTATTGGAATATAAAAATGAGATACACCTTTCAACAGGATACAATTCTCTTACTGACCAAATTTAATTTATCATTATATAATTTTCTCGGAAATGATCAAAGTACTTTTAGAGGTTTTATGTACCTACCTAAACCAAAAATTGTGGTAATTATTTTTATACTTCTACCCAAATATCTTTGTCATCTCAGGTACTTTTTCAACCATATTAAAACCAATTTTAATAAATAATAATTATTCTCTTACACCTAATCCACTATTTTATTTACCATTTACCTATAATATACCTACAGTCATTAAGATATTATAGATGTAAAATAGGTTTATTGTGGGATTTAGGCATCAAACAAAAAATGGTCACACCTAATCTAGTCCCAAATATATTATTGTATTTCATCACAGGTCATTAAATAATAAGTTTATGGGCATCTTTATCCTAATCTAATTTATAATACAGAAATTTACATTCTTGTAATGTCTTTTTCAACTACTAAATTTTTCATTATTCCAAATCTTCTAAAATTGTATCCATTAGGCCAAAAACCAATTTCATTCGTAAAAAATTATACCGTACTGCTTAGTACGTAGTAGAGCTTAATACCTATTGAGTATCAGTAAATACCCAACATTATTAATCAATCAGTTATTCTGTCATCTATAACAGAGGTTAGAAGTAATTTGATTCATCGCTAGTTTATCCAATTTCTTGAATAATTCATACAATGGGTTTTGTGATGATTGAAGCGTATTTTCGAAATAAGGTTAGGGTAAATGGTGAGTGGCAATACAATCGGCGCTTGTGCATGGACGATTTTCGCGAAAATTTTCTTAACATCCCTTTTACTACTGAGGATTTTTATCATTGCCTGAGAATAACCGTGGCTCTGTTTAGGGAAACAAGTTCTATCAGGCCCGGATTTACCGTGCAGACAGAGTAGGCACGTGCCTTGAGCGGCAAGAATTAAAGCGCGGCAATTTTGGCGGAAACTCGTTTTACTCGTGAGAATTGAATTTCCCGCTTATTTCGTTGGCACGCGTACCAACATTATAAGTGGATAATGCCTGAATCGAGAAAATAATCGGTTTATACAAGTCTCGATATTGGCCTAATATCGAATACTCGATAAGTTTATATAATATATCGAAAATATCTTATTTTCTCCTACAGTGTATTGTGAAAAAACATAACCTTCTCTGTCATTATTACTGAATGGTGATCGATTATTAACGTCATTGTTAATTTATTGTTAACAATACGTGTGACAAGTTTCAACGGCATAAATTTCAGGTTGAACAAAATGATTAGTGATACGCGTGAAGATTTTGATTCGTATGAAGAGAAAGCTATTTCTAAGAACAAAGAATACAAAACGGCTACTACGCGAAAAAAGACAAGAAAACTTAGATGCGATGAATCTTGAGATGGGGAAGTTAAACTTGTTGGTCGGGAAAACTTCAGAATAAATACCTTTAACGATATTTCACACAAAATTTTATACAGTCACTGCAGACATGCATTGTTTGAATGAGAAAGAAATTCGTGAAAAATGTGCTCAATTGATAAATTTCTACGATCAAGATATCGAAGCATCGTTCGCAAATGAAATTATTTTATTTAAAAGTTATTGCGTCAAAAAGAATATGGAAAAAAATTCTCCTATGGATCTGCTCAAATTACTAAGAAGCAATGAGCTCCACATAGTTTTTCCGAATGTTAATATAGCGTATAGAATGCTCGTTTACACACCCATATCAAATTGTAGCGCTGAACGATCATTTTTCCGTACTGCGGCGAGTGAAAAACTACTTGAGATCAAAACTGGATGCAGGACGATTGAACGCACTCGCTTTGTTAACTATAGAGTCAGATATGCTCATGTCTTTAGATTGTGATGAAATTATCAATGACTTTGCCATCCGAAAATCAAGACGTAAAAATTTCAACCAATAAGCAATAATTTTTCCACAAAAACCAATCGCATACATTGTTGGTAATTGTTGAATGACATGTCATATACTTCATGATTATAAGTCTACTGACTATAATAAAATAAAATATTTGCTTCTCAGAAAGGTGCATTTTATTGATTGAAAAACTTTTCGTACCAAACTTATTCCACCATTGAAGAAGTTTTAAGGGGGGGAGTAAGTTTAGTAGAAGTAATAAAATTAATTTTAATATTTAGTTACTATGCGTTTATCTCTCACACAAAGAATATAAATTCTTATGATGATTGAATATGGTGATAGGATTCGTACCCAACAAGAAGTTTGCATTTTGTTGAACGCTAAGTACCCAGAAAGACCAACACTAGATCAACTATGAATAAACTTGAAGCAAAATTTCGAGAAACGGGTTCTGTGGAAGATCTTCCCAGGAAGGCCGTCCAGCTATTCCGTATGATAAAAAATTAAATATTTTATTTAGAAACGAAAAGTTTTGTATTAAGTGTATAATCTTAACTTCAATGCAGAGCGCTTTCGGCCTTAAGCCATCATCAGTGCCTCCTGAAAGTGAGGAAAAAACCTTTGTAGACATCTGAGTAAGTTTGAATGTAGTAAAAATTTTTAAAAAATATTCTATAATTTTATATTATATAATTAGGTTGAATGTATTGAAATTTTTAATTTTGACTAAAGCATGGTGTTCTTAGGGTTATGTACTCACTTTGTCAGGAACCAGGAAGGAAATACTGCCGAACAAACTTTAGTGGACGGTTCGGCAGTATTTCCTTCCTGGTTCCTGACAAAGTGAGTACATAACCCTAAGAACACCATGCTTTAGTCAAAATTAAAAATTTCAATACATTCAACCTAATTATATAATATAAAATTATAGAATATTTTTTAAAAATTTTTACTACATTCAAACTTACTCAGATGTCTACAAAGGTTTTTTCCTCACTTTCAGGAGGCACTGATGATGGCTTAAGGCCGAAAGCGCTCTGCATTGAAGTTAAGATTATACACTTAATACAAAACTTTTCGTTTCTAAATTTTCCAAAGTGTACACAGCCACACTCCCCCCTTAAATATTTTATTGGCTATAGAAGAAAATCTCCATAACAGCGTCCGCCAGATTGGCATAGATCATGGGGCAACTGCTATGACCGTTCATAACCTATTAACGGTAGAAAAATGGCACCCGTTTAAATTCCGACTGGTTCATGAGTTGAATGAAGATGATCCAGATCGTAGGATAAAGTTTTGTCAAATATTAATGGAAAGATGTAACGCAGATCCTTTGTTTGTTGAAAATATCTTATTTTCGGATGAATCTACTTTTAAATTAAATGGTGAAATAAACCGGCAAAACTGTAGATATTGGGTACAAGAAAATCCCAGGTGGATACGTGAGCATCAAACTCAACATCCTCAAAAAATTAATGTTTGGGCGGGTATAGTGAAAAACAAAATTATTGGGCCATATTTTTTTGACAACAATGTTAACGGGCTAAATTACCTTCAGTTTCTTTAAGACTTTTTTATCCCTACGCTAGTGAACTTATATCGGAGTAGAAATAATCCTGCAATTCTAGATGAAAATTTGTGGTATCAACAAGACGGCGCACCTCCACATTATGCAGTAGTAGTGCGCCATTATGTCAATCAAGTTTTTCCGAACAGGTGGATTGGAAGACGTGGGCCTATTGAATGGCCGTCTAGGTCTCCAGACCTTACACCACTGGACTTCTTCTTGTGGGGTAACCTAAAAAATGTTGTTTATAAAATAAGACCTGCCTATATTGACGATTTAAAAAATCAAATAGGAACAGAATGCAGGAATATTTCTGAAGAAACCATAATAAAAGTTTAACAAGAGTTTATTAATTGCTTGGGGTACTGCCAGGCACAAGAAGGAGGACAATTTCAACCCTTAATTAAATAGCTTATTTAATTTTTTTAAATTAAAAATACTTTTTAAAAAAAATTTTTTTTACCCTGTAGCTACGAAACTATCAACTTTAGGCCCTAAGTGTTTTATGTTTTTGAAATCAGCTGTTTTTGGAGATTACGGATCTGAACTAAAATATAGGGGTTTCCATTATTTAAAAAAATCGTCGATAATGCCATATCTACTCATGAGTTACCCTGTATAATAAATTTATAAGTCAAAATATGCGCAATTAAAAGTTATTATATACGTGTCCGAGGATTTTTATGAAATATTTTTAGATTATTAAATATGAATTCGTTCCTTACTTTATGTACACACTGTATATATAATTACCATAGACATATAATATGTCTATGATAATTACCAAGCCCTACGTTTCTCAGTCCAAGCCCTCTCGGATGAAAATAATTTTTGGTATTATTGTAACGTAAGCTGTCTTATATTATTTGTGCCCATAACAAAGCGTACATATAGGATTCAGCATAAAATTCACATAAATTAATTAATCACTGCAAACAAAACAATTTTATAAATTTAGGGACATGCATAATTCGAATTATTGAAAGTGTCGCAGGCAGCCAGTGGACTCACTCAAAATGTAAAGTTGAATATTAAATATTGATTTATAATATATAACATTTATTTTGGATTTAATATTGGATACACATGCAGGGCTTGGACAAATTCGATTTTAGTTGTGTTGCTAAATAAATGATTGTTTTAATCCATGGGCGTAGCAAGGATTTAATTAAGCAGGTGTGACAAATAAATAATTTCACTGTGTACATAATAGAGCCCAAGCTGCGGGCACCAAGATGTAGTTTGCAATTTTTTCTTATGTTGTTGTCTACTTCTACTGTAACCAGTCATAAACCAACAAGAAAACTCAGTGGTCAATAATTTTACGATCCTATGCAATTTGGAGAAAAAATTTTTAAAACTAACCCCTCATTATGTTTCCCTTTATTTATTTTTTTCTAGTACGGAACCAGCCTAAACGAATTTTCGTTATTTTTAAGAAATCACTTTAATATAATAAATAGTTTAGAGCCAATTATGCTTATGGGCCCCTGTTGGGCACCAAAATGTAATTAGGCATAAATTTTAATAGGCAAACTTACAAAAAATATATTTTAGAATATTCTTTGTGTCTTTTTGTCATAATATTTGCCTCAAAAAGTCAAAAAATATTTAGGTTGACAAATACCATCAATACATTTGGGGTCAAAATTTAAATCATAATCCATGAACCTATTATTTATTTTATGTATTACTTTTTTTTTACATAATCTTTTCTACTACTAACCTAAACGAATTTCCATTATATCAAGAAATCACTTTAATAATATCAAATAGTTTATGACTAATTATACATTCAGCCCCCTGTTGGGCGACAAAATAAAATTAGCCCTATATTTGAAAGGCAAACTTAAAAATAATATATTTTTTAATTTAAGAATATTTTTTGTGTGTCTTTTTGTCATAATATTTACCTTAGAAATTGTTTGACAAAGAAATATTTAGGTTGATAAATACCAACAAACCCCTATACATTTGGCGTCAAAATATAAATTACAACCCATGAACCTATTATTTATTTTATGTATTACTTTTTACATAATCAAATAGTTTATGGCTAATTATACATAGAGCCCCTCCCTCTTGGGCACCAAAATATCAATAGCCATTATATTTTAATAGGCAAACTTAAAACACAAATATATTTTTGAGTTTGAGAATATTATTTGTCTGTTTTTTGTTATAATATTTACCTCAGAAATTGGTTGACAAAAATGTATTTAGGTTGACAAATACCATCAAACCCCTATACATTTGGGGTCAAAATTTAAATTACAACCCATTAACCTATTATTTATTATATGTATTAGTTTTTACATAATCAAATAGTTTATGGCTGATTATACATAGAGCCCCCTGTTGGGCGCCAAAATATAATTAGCTGTATATTTTAAAGGCAAACTTAAAAATCATATATTTTTGAATTTGAGAATATTTTTGTCTCTCTTTTTGTCTTAATATTTACCCCAGAAATTGTTTAAGAAAAAGATATTTAGGCTGACAAATACTATCAAAACTTTATACATTTGTCGTCAAAATGTAAATTAGAACCTATGAACCTATTATTGTATGTATTACTTTTTACACAATCTTTTCTACTAAGGAACCAACCTAAACGAATTTTCGTTATTTTCAAGAAATCACTTTAATAATATCGAGTAGTTTATGACTAATTATACATAGAGCCCCTCTTGGGCACCAAAATATCAATAGCCATTATATTTTAATAGGCAAACTTAAAACACAAATATATTTTTGAGTTTGAGAATATTATTTGTCTGTTTTTGTTATAATATTTACCTCAGGAATTGTTTGACAAAAAAGTATTTAGGTTGACAAATACCATCAAACCCCTATACATTTGGGGTCAAAATTTAAATTACAACCCATTAACCTATTATTTATTATATGTATTAGATTTTACATAATCAAATAGTTTATGGCTGATTATACATTTTGATCGCCAAAATATAATTAGCTCTATATTTTAAAGGCAAACTTAAAAATCATATATCTTTGAATTTGAGAATATTTTTGTCCCTCTTTTTGTCTTAATATTTACCTACCTCAGTAATTGTTTCTGACAAAAAAGTATTTAGGTTGACAAATACCATCTAAACCCCTATACATTTGGGGTCAAAATTTAAATTACAACCCATGAACCTATTATTTATTATATGTATTAGTTTTTACATATTCAAATAGTTTATGGCAAATTACATAGAGCCCCCTGTTGGGCGCCAAAATATAATTAGCTCTATATTTTAAAGGCAAACTTAAAAATCATATATCTTTGAATTTGAGAATATTTTTGTCCCTCTTTTTGTCTTAATATTTACCTACCTCAGTAATTGTTTCTGACAAAAAAGTATTTAGGTTGACAAATACCATCTAAACCCCTATACATTTGGGGTCAAAATTTAAATTACAACCATGAACCTATTATTTATTATATGTATTAGTTTTTACATATTCAAATAGTTTATGGCAAATTACATAGAGCCCCCTGTTGGGCGCCAAAATATAATTAGCTCTATATTTTAAAGGCAAACTTAAAAATCATATATTTTTGAATTTGAGAATATTTTTGTCTCTCTTTTTGTCTTAATATTTACCCCAGAAATTGTTTAAGAAAAAGATATTTAGGCTGACAAATACTATCAAAACTTTATACATTTGTCGTCAAAATGTAAATTAGAACCTATGAACCTATTATTGTATGTATTACTTTTTACACAATCTTTTCTACTAAGGAACCAACCTAAATGAATTTTCGTTATTATCAAGAAATCACTTTAATAATATCGAGTAGTTTATGACTAATTATTATACATAGAGCCCCTGTTGGGCGCCAAAATATAATTAGCCATATATTTTAATAGGCAAACTTTAAAAAAATATATTTAGAACTTGAGAATATTTTTTGTCATAATATTTACCTTCGAAATTATTTGACAAAAGAATATTTAGGTTGACAAATACCATCAAACTCCTATACATTTGGGGTCAAAATTTAAATTACAACCCATGTACCTATTATTTATTATATGTATTAGTCTTTACATAATCAAATAGTTTATGGCTAATTATACATATAGAGCCCCCCTGTTGGGCGCCAAAATATTAGCCACATAATTTAATGGGGAAACTTAAAAAAAAGTTAATATTTGGAGAATTGAGAATGTGTGTCTGTCTTTCTATTAGAACATTTACCTCAGAGACTCTGAGGTCTTAGAGATCGTTGTAGGTACGTACTCATAGGACGTTTTAACTTACTACGCATAATATTATAATAATAATACTTGCTAAGTTAATTATTTTTATTTTAGGTTGATAAGAAAGTGTTGGGGTGCACGGGGCTCAATTGCCCCACCTCGGCTGCGCCTCTGCTCTAGTATCTATGCATTGAACTAAAAATAATTTTAAATATAATATTTAAATTATGATGGATCTTGTGTCCTTTTTTGGTGTGCTTTTTATATGAATCGGTGGTTTTAGTTAAAAGCTGCACATGCACAAGGAAATACTGTTATTTCTTTAGTAGGTATAGAAAAACTCTAAACAATTTTAAATTTGAAACTCCGCAATTCGTCAAAACTCGAAAGGAACATTAACCTGCATCTCTTCTCGCCGTCTTCAGTCGCTCTAACTTCACAGGAAGTTATCTCTGAAAACAGCTGAAAATCGGTTTCAGTGGTGGGAGTAGGGGGTGACTCGGCGTCAGGGGAGGGACTAACCGCGTCGAGGCCTCAAAAACCGCGTCGGATTGGCTATATACCGTCTCTCTCTCTAATTTCGACCGAATTTATTCGGTCCTCTTTTTCTAACGTTCAGGTTTTTATACCGGAGGTTCTCTTCCTAAACCGTCTCTCTCCGACTCGGTAGAGTTGCATTTTTCCGTCGCTTTTTAAATTTACTTCCTGAAAGCAGGGGGGTATTTGTCTTTGTTTCGGAATGTTTGACTTGGATTTATTTGACCGCATGTCAGGGCGGTCAAAGGAGATAAAGGAGTTGTTAGTGACCTTTGTTCTAGTGAAGATATCAGTTAAATGATTATAAATGTGAATTAAATAACACGAAACTAATTTTATACTGTTATCCTACCTAGAAAACTAAGTTTGATCAAGTTCTGTCTCGACTCGGGATATATATAAGTGTGAATTTATTTGTATTGCCTCTGTTCTGTAATTATTTGCGATTTCAGGGTTAGTTTCCTATCCATTGACTTTTTATGATATATTCAAAAAATTATAAGAAGAGTGCAACTCCATCCCTGTTCTTCACACATTTAACTCTACCAAAAAGTACATCTCACTTCTCACTTCAACAAACGACCCGCTACGCTTTGATCTTCGTCAAATTTAAAACATCCACATGTCTCACTTTCATTCACTACCGCCGTCTATTTTTTTCTCTTTTCGTTTCAAAAATCCCTAGAATCGCGTCTCTATCGCACCCTCTGCCGGGCGCCTCGACCCGTCTCTGTCTCGGGCATTATAAAAGTTCGGAGTCCCAAAGACTATCGCCGTCCCTTTCCACCATCTATTGTAAGAGGACAAATCGCACTCTACTATTTAAAAACTACCCTCCTTTATAGATACGGAGCGGGGGTGCAGAGGAACGTGTTAATATTCCGTTCAGAAAAAGTGTGCCCGTCAGTCGAAGTTTAGGATTCCAAAGTGACACTTGCAAAGAAGTTTGGTTTAAGTTTAGTCGGTGCCAAACACGCGTCTTGAACGCTTCGAAACTTTTAACGCTTCGGTTTTTTTGTTTGTTTGTTTATTTATACTTAAAATCGCGAACCTTTAAGTGACGTTTCCTGCTACAAATGCATTTGCCAGGCAATAACAACAACAACATTGTGCCAAAAATGACGGACGTGTACAACCATTATTTGGATACGCTGCAACAGTACCATGGGGAACTAGTGCAAACAGGAAGTCCTGCAGTGCTATGCAGCGCGTTACCAACTCATTGGAGGTCAAACAAGAGCTTACCGATAGCTTTTAAAGTGGTGGCCCTGGACGACGTTCCTGATGGAACCATGGTGTGTTTGAACGCGGGAAACGACGAGAACTATTGCGCGGAGTTGAGAAACTGTACTTCCGTTATGAAGAACCAAGTGGCTAAGTTTAACGATTTAAGGTTCGTGGGGAGGAGTGGCAGAGGAAAGTCGTTTACCTTGACAATTTCCATTAATTGCACTCCATACTACCAAGTGGCTACTTACAGTAAAGCTATTAAAGTGACTGTGGATGGGCCTAGAGAACCTAGAACCAAGTCAAGTAAGTATCTACCTGGTGTATATGATTAAAAGGAATATAAGAGACGTGGAAGCCAAAATGTGAATATAGAGTTACAATGAGTTTATGTAAACCAGTTCCAGCTCCAGCTCGACATTAACTTCTTTTACGCTTTGCTAATGATGGGACCAATGTAATATTAATTACAGAGTTATTGGTCGGATGGCTGAACTTTACATAAACTTAATGAAGACTTTGTTGAATTCTGTTTGCAATTAGAATAGTTAGTTTTTTTCCAGGCCGTTATAGAATAGTTACGTTAGGCTTCCAAATTGCTTACAATATTAATTAATCCTAATTTGTGTACCTACTTCAAAGTGTTACTTTTAACACCTCTCTCTATCGGGAGTTTTTTTTATAAAACCGAATAAAATTAAAAGTTTCTTAAATCTAAATTTAGCGCGGCCATGTTTAACATTTTTTCGTAACGTATTTTAATAACATTCCATCTAAACATAACCCCCAATTTGTTGGAAGCCGAATTAAGAGGATCAAGGAGATTAAGAACTTTATCGCGAGGATTATAAAAAGATGAAACGGTACGTTCGAAAGCAAAAATTGTAAATAAAAGTTAATTCTAACAGTAAATCGACCAAATGCCGAGCATATGCTGCTAAACAGTTTGATAAACATAAAATATTTTACGTTTGTTGACTGAACTTTATATGCCGACAAAACCCACCAAACTATTAAAAGTTTTATTTGTTTATACCGAACGCGCATGTTTATGTACGGTTTAATAGTATTGTTCTGGTTGTTTATTAAACATAACACACATTAAAATGGTTTACACCCTCCCACAGGCTGAATTTACGGGCTTATGTCTATCGTTGTCAATTTTATTAATCCGCGATATATTATACCAGGATGACCAAAATTAGTGCATGTTATACATTGTATCGATTTACTAACAACGGTGGCTTTTATTTCAGACTTTCAATTTGGGTATGGACTTCCAGGACTACCGGGTGGATTTAATCCCTTTTTATTTAATCCTGGATGGCTGGACTCTGTATATACGTCATACGGCCTACCAGATTACCTAAGGCAAAGAAGTAATCCACTGATAACGCTGAATGATTTGCATCCACCCCTTGGTAAAGGTAGGTGCTGCATTTATGTTTCAAAAATATTTAAAATTGTGGGTATTTTAAGATAATAGTTAAGAAAGGTTAAAGGACTTAAGGCCGTTGAACTTTCTAAAGCCAGGGCAGAAAAAAAGTAGCTAGTTACAAGCAACTTTTATTTTAATTAGTTGAGCTACCTTGTAATTAAACTACTTGTAGCTAAGCAATTTTTTTTTAAGCTAGACGGTTCGAAACGTTAAAGAACGTTAAGTCGTTGAACTTTCTAAAGCCAGAGCAGGAAAAAAGTAGCTAGCTACAAGCTACATTTAATTCAAGTAGTTTCACATTGTACCTAATTAAGCTACTTGTTGCTAAGCTATTTTTTTTTAAAAAGCTAGACAGGAAGAAAAGGTACATAAATGAATTTAAGTCGTTGGACTGTCTAAAGTCAGAGCAGAAAAAAAGTAGCTAGCTACAAGCAACTTTTGTTTTAATTAGTTGAGCTACCTTGTAATTAAACTACTTGTAGCTAAGTTTTTTTTTAAAGCTATATACGGTTCGAAACGTTAAAGAACGATAAGTTGTTGGACTTTCTAAAGCCACAGCAGGAAAAAAGTAGCTAGCTACAAGCTACATTTAATTCAAGTAGTTTCACATTGTACCTAATTAAGCTACTTGTTGCTAAGCTACTTTTTTTTTAAAAAGCTAGACAGTAAGAAAAGGTACATAAATGAATTTAAGTCGTTGGACTTTCTAAAGTCAGAGCAGAAAAAAAGTAGCTAGCTACAAGCAACTTTTGTTTTAGTTAGTTGAGCTACCTTGTAATTAAACTACTTGTAGCTAAGTTTTTTTTTAAAGCTATATACGGTTCGAAACGTTAAAGAACGATAAGTTGTTGGACTTTCTAAAGCCACAGCAGGAAAAAAGTAGCTAGCTACAAGCTACATTTAATTCAAGTAGTTTCACCTTGTAATTTAAGCTACTTGTTGCTAAGCTACTTTTTTTTAAAAAGCTAGACAGTTAGAAAAGTTAAATGACTTTAAGACCTTGGACTTTCTAAACTCAGAGCAGAAAAAAGTAGCTAGCTACAAGCAACTTTTATTTGAATTAGTTGAGCTACCTTGTAATTAAACTACTTATAGCTAGGTTTTTTATTTTAAAGCTAGACTGTTCGAAACGTTAAAGAACGTTAAGTCTTTGCACTTTCTAAAGCCAGAGCTGGGAAAATGTAGCTAGCTACAAGCTCCATTTAATTTAAGTAGTTAAAGCTACCTTATAATAAAGCTATTTGTAGCTAGGCTACAAGCTACTTTTTTTTGAAAAGCTACTGCTATAAGTAACTCTGAAGGTTACTTTACTTTATGTCAGTGAATATAGTTTTCAAAAACTGCATCCTTTTGCTTGTGGTTTTCAAATATGATGTCCGATAATTTATTTCGTTTTGGAGTATTAATGTAGGTAGCAAACGAAAATAATCTCTCTACTAGAGTTGAATCTTACGAATATTTGTTTATAATGATTCTAACATAGTGATGTGCTGCCTTTTGTGGTCCAAAAACTTCAATTCAATTTAATTTATTAAAGAAATATCCCTTTGGTTAGCGTTAAAATCTGACAGCATCTTCTCGGTAAAGTAAATATTTGCAATAGATATCTAGTAAAACTATAGAGTGACTAGCTACTTTTTAAAATAGCTTCATGGATACACTAAATAATATTGTAGAACCTACAGCTAGCAAGAAAGTAGCTAGCTAGTAGCATAACAGCTCTGTCTAAAGGCAGATTTTAATTTTTCGTTGAAAATGATTTGTCTGAAAACTGGGTCCTTTTATATGAGTATCATTTACCAGACAAGCCGACTTCCATTGAAATATCTTTCAGTTCTCGTCAGCAAGTCAGCCAGCATCCAATTCACTGCAAATCTATTCATTCGAATATGGCTTTTAAATCAACCCCACTTTGATTAAAATCCAGGATCAAAAGAATATTTAATTCGGGTCCACATATGGCCGGCTAACATTTTAATTACAATATTTTAATTGTGGCTTTGTTTACAGGTCCGGACTTTTACATGCCCCATCCGCCAGCCGGATTTCCTACGCCGAACTTTCTACCAGCAGTGCCGGGGCCTGGTTTAGGCAGTGAGATACCGAAAATGTCACCCATGTCGCCTATGAAGGATATTCACCATAGTAATTTTGCACCTGCGACGCCTATGGAGCAGTTGTCGTTGAGGATGTCTCCGGTGTCCACGCAAAGTCAAAGTCCTCCCCAATCTTTACCTCAAGAACGGAAGATTCATTCTACTGTAGACCAGTCGTCAACGGATCAATCTGACGATGAAGATATTGATGTTGTACGATCGGCCTTTGTTCCTATTAAACCAGCTAATGTGCTGTTGCAGGAAACACAGCATCCTGACTCAACAGTACAAGATAAAGAACCGACTAGAGTAAAAAGCCAACTCAAGGCACCCAGTTCGAGGTCGGTGAAGAATCTAGTGCATTGTCCGAATAACACCAAAATTCATTCGTCGCCATCGATAAACACTGCTAAATCGGTATGGAGGCCATATTAGCTCTCAAGTCTTTTGTTGTTATTGTTGTGAAAGTTTATTTATTTGTATATAATATTTCGTTAAGTGTAAATATGTATAACTATGTAAATATCGTGGACAAAATAATTATAATTATGTTAGTTATTCAAAAGTCTATATACAAACGTAACTGCACTGGCAATTGTGATAGCAGGCATAAACTGTAACTATAGAATTTTAGATATTTTTGTACTATAATAATTATTGATGGTAAACGCAATTGAAAACATAATAGTCGAATTAAAACAAATTTATTACTATATGCAATTGGTTTTGTTTTTCCTTTTTATAATCTTTTTAAGCTTTTTGTTTCAATTTATAGTCAATACTTTTTAAGAATTGGTATAAGAGGATAGAGATACAAAACTAATAATTTACAATGAAATTGACACTACATATTATAAAATCAAATAAAAAACAATACGATACAAAGGCAACAGTGGCGTAGCTAGCATTGAATGGGCCATGTATCAAGAGCCAGGCGGTGGGTCCCTCGGCTAGAGAGGGAAGCGGTTAAAATAGAATTAAAACAAACTGAACATAATAGAATATAATAATTTCTAATGAAAGGTAATCATAAAATAGAAGTATAAACTTACACAAATAAAATATGCATAAAATAAACATGATTTTTAACAAAAATACAAATAAAAACATAAAAACATAACAATAAATTCAAATAATAAAATAATAACAATTATAATAACATTTCCTATTATAAAGATCTCCTCCTAGCTTTTTTTTCGACAAAAACATTAATTAATTTGTCCATTTTTGGGGATGATTTAAGGTTTTGCATTTCATTCTTTTCTATGAACTAACCTGAACATTATTGTTAAATCTGTCAACCTATTTTGTGACATTGAATTGCGTAAATAGCTTTTTATTAATTTTAATTTTGAAAAGCTTCTTTCACATGGCGTTACTGTAACAGGTAATGTTAGGAATAGCAAACAAGCTGTAATAACTTCCGAGAAATTAGAAGATACGCTATTGAATTTAATCAAAATTAATTCAGTCAGTTCTTTAATACTTGCAAGTTTTGTAATTTCTGTACCGAGACAGAGTTTCAAAGAAATTAGTTGGCCAAAAAAATTGTCACTTATCGGTTCTGTATTTATTTACGAGTTCTAGTGCTCTGCTTTTCAGAATCTCTTCTGAAAGAGAAGTTATATTTTTCGGTTGTAAAATTTCGAATGAAGCATTCATTAATCTGAAATAAACTTTAAAACCTTTGTTTGGTATGTGACCAAAAATATTTTTGCTGCTTGGTGCCTTGGTGGGCCCCCAGACCAGTGTGGGCCCTGTATCATTGATACAGCTGATACAGCGGTAGCTACGCCACTGAAAGGCAAAGAATATTACAAACAAAAATACCTCGGGAAACTCTAAATAAAACAGTGCACTAAATATAACTATTAGTTTCTTTGGTTTTAGTAAATAAACTATTCCTTTTCAATATATGCTGACTTGGCATCGCGACTTAAATACAACATCATATAAAGGGAAGCACCGGAACCAATTGTAATCGATTTACTTGGATTTAGTTTTAGACCACGTTTATGAGATTCTTCATTTTTTAATATTATTTTTGTAAAATACTAATTCTTCAAAGCCTAGGTCTAGCAAATACTTCTGATATAGCAAAATTTCAAACAGATCCATCAGTTATTAACACAGATACAGGTTTATATACCAATAATTTAAACAGGGTGTTTGAAAAAAGAACACCATGTTTTGTTATGGTAAAATACCAATGACATAAATAATCTACGTTTGTAAAATAGCCGTAGCCAGAGCTATACTTGGATGCCTTTTTATTTTATCATTTTTTTCTTAAATATAATCCCGAAACTAGTCACTATTTGGATATGATACGAATGTGACTATATATTAAACCCCTTACCGCATGACTTTTTTTATTTTATAAAAAAAAATATATAATATAAGTTATACTGTTAAATGCACTAAAAAAATATTGAAAAAAATATTGGAAGTTTATTTAGCCAAAAAAAATACAAATTTTGACGTGTGCCACATTTGGCACAAATTGTAAAACAGAAAAGAAAAAACAAAAAAAATAACGAAACTTTTTATTAAGTAACTATAAGAAATTAGTCAAAAAT
Organism: Polydrusus tereticollis; assembly: GCA_963920685.1. Classification (NCBI taxonomy): domain Eukaryota; kingdom Metazoa; phylum Arthropoda; class Insecta; order Coleoptera; family Curculionidae; genus Polydrusus; species Polydrusus tereticollis. The sequence goes on along the minus strand of OY987333.1, from coordinate 9,871,666 downwards.
AGGTTTTATTCGGTATGAAATCTATAAAAACAATTACGGTCTTTATTTAGGCATAGAAAGACTACATTTGCCACAAGAAATCTGGGATTTTCCCTTGCATTTTGGATATTTGCACCTTTGTCTTTCCTCATTCACTACCGGTAAGTGATTTAGGTTATCAGTCCTTATCTCTTGGGCTGGTATTTGAGAAAATGGATATTTTCTCTTTTTCAAATCCAGTGCTGGTTGTAAGGATGTACTTGGTCTTCCCCTTTTTTTCTGTAGGCTATTATTTGCTCTTGTCAAAACTTCCGCAACGGCGAGCTTGAACTCTGAAAGTGGTAGGTATAAATCCGTATCTTTCAAATTTCGTCTCCATAGTAACCAGCTGTTTACACAAATCATATCAAGGAAATGGAAAAATACCCTCATGTACTATTTTTTTGATCTGATCTGAATTCTGTAATAACCCAACATGGAATCTAAGAGATCAACGCCCCCCATATAAGCGTTATACACAGCAATACTTTGCGGACGGGAGATCTCTATGTAGCTCTTAGATTTTCTACAAAACCTCCTTACATCAGATGTGGGTTGACTCCCAACGTACGTGGATATGGTGTTCACAATTTTATTGTCATACCATGAAACAGCAGATATGTCGACGCTATCAACATTGGCCACTTTTTCTAAAACCGCACCTCTGCCCTTTTTTTTCATGTCCGATTCCTTGGGAAATTGAAAATCCGGTACACGATTAGCTCTTACTGTACCCAGGGGTAAAATACCGTTCTTGGTTAAATAAGTTAGTAGTGGAATGCTCGTAAACCAATTATCGAAAAAAACTTTGTAGTTTAAATTTTTTGGAATGGTTTCTGAAAGTTTTATCACGACATTACTACTAGCTCCAAGGTCCAGCTGATCTTCTTCGAGAGTAATAAGTCCACAATAGAAATCAAAATCATAAGAAAAACCTGATGCTCCACTTAGGACAAAAACTTTATATCCCCATTTATGGGGCTTCTGGGGATTATACATTTTCAGAGATGATCTTGCTTTTGTTGGAATTATTTGTTCATCTATGGCCATGTGTTCTTCCTTAGGAACAAGCAAAAGTCTCTCTCGAACTTTGTTTAAAAATGGACGTATCTTGAAAAGTTTATCATACCCTGGTTCTCCGTGTGGAATTTGCATCGTATTATCATTGAAATGAAGGAAACGTTTGATTTCTTCAAATCTATTGCATGTCATAGCACCAGAGATATTGGCAATCTCCAATGATTGATTCCAATAGGACCTCGTAGAAGGCAATTGAAGAATAGACATATATGTATAGGCAAATGCCACAAAATATGCGTAATTCTTCTTTGGATATATTGGGTGGTTTTTCCGGCCTACTTTGTACACCGAAAAGGTTTGATTGTGCGATTATAAAATCGAACATTTCATCGGTAAATAAGAAATGGAAGAACTGGAAAGGGTCCTCAAGCTCTTCGATATTTTTCGGAAGTATTTCAGATCCTTTGAATTGTACGAAATCTTCTGAAACAGCTAAATATTTTTCCTGCCAGACAATTTTATCTTTTGGCATTTTTTTACGCCGTGCTGTTAGTTTCTTCGGTATACCAGCCGATGTTGAAGGTATATTGGTATCGATCTCAGGATTTTGTCTATGTTCAGGCTTTTGAATTTGTAGAGATTGCTGTATTATAGAAGGTGGTATATCGCTGTCGCCTTCGCTATCAGTTTCATCAATAATAATCTCCTCTATCGTCGAAACGCTACTTTCGCTGCCAGATGATTCACATAGAATTCTAGGTTTTGTGAGAAACAGCAATTCATTTTTCCGGTGGTCGTCATCGGATGATAAATTTTCATCGTTGCTGTCATCAATTTTTGGAATTCGCACATTTTTTCTACCATAGAATTTTCTGGTATCCATCTGAAAGCATATATTGCAATAATAATTATTATGTCTATACCTTACAGTGTTCCAAATACGGCACAAGTAAACAAGATCATTTTTTGCCATAGTGACATCGAAATATTATATTTATATTATTTCAGTAATAACACTAAATACATACCTTTACAACAATATTTTTTTTACAACAAAATTTGCAAAAATAAACCAAAAATTGTCAATGAAAAAACGTATTGGACAGGTGTTTACACGCTTGCAGTCAACTAAATGCAAATGGTGCGGCAGACGCGCGAGATTCGCTTGTAGGGGGGATAGATATTTTCAGCAACATAGAAGCGAAGGTGCCAGATATGGGACAATTTGAATTATGGTCATATACTGTTTGAACACTTAGAAAAAATTAAAGAGATTTTATGTGCCAAATATGGGACAGTATGCGGTAAGGGGTTAACAATTCCGAACAGGACAACGGTAGATGTTATGTTATAGTTTACATATAATTTAAAAAATATGAAAGAAAACAAGGTCTGTCTATACCACCAAAATAAAATATATTTGTCCTTTTAGGGTGAAATAAGGATTAAAGAGTGTACATAATTTAATTTGACATTAGGTTGTACTAGTTTCGACTTTAGTCAAAGTCATCTTCAGCAACCAAGTAATTAAGAATTATGGTTTTTAGGATGTACTTAAATAAACAAACTAAAACAAATTAAAAGAGGAAACGAAGTGGTTCAACAATACATAACGTGTACCTTATGCAGCCAATGGACTCGACAGAAGATAATCACTAACATGATGCTACTTTTAGCAATGAAGGATATTAGATGTAAAAATTGTAATAGAGGACAAAATTCTAAATGGAATCATTTATAGTTATGATATGATGTATAGATGTCTATAATGAAAATTCAATAAAAACAACGTTTCATGAGTCAACTCCAAGAGGGAACATGATTTATATTTGGTGGGTCAGAATTTTAGTAAGAAAAGTAATAAAGTAAAAAGGGGGGGGGGGGGAGAAGGAAATTAAAATGAGTTAAAACCATTTACGTCATTGAGTAAGTTGGGGTCATCAAATTGTCCATATTCAAGGCTTATTATTTAGAATTATATAGTAAATGTAATGAAGCCTACGTTGCAAATTTTCTTTTTTTTCTTTTTGGTAAAAGAGGCACAAATTAGGAACATGACTCAAGAATTGATGCTGTTCATAGCGAATGTTGAACTATTTATTTCAACATTCGCTTTGAACAGCTTCTCCCCCCCCCCCCCCCTTTTACTTTATTACTTTTCTGACTAAAATTCTGACCCACCAAATATTAATCATGTTCCCTCGTGGAGTTGACTCATGAAACGTTGATTTTATTGAATTTTCATTATAGACATCTATACATCATATCATAACTATAAATGATTCCATTTAGAATTTTGTCCTCTATTACAATTTTTACATCTAATATCCGAGTTTTGCGAAGGAATGATGATCAAATAGTTTTTTTCGGATGAGGCAACATTCATGTTAAATGGGAATGTCAATCGACATAATTGTCGTTAAAGTCTGTGCGTTTTCGATATCGGATTAAATCACCAAGGGATGTTATCACTTTTAAAACAGTAAGTCGGTTAAGTTACAATATCTTCGCACCTTCGCTATACTTGATCACACCGAACATCCCACTGGTTTACTGTATTCTATTTCGCCCAGTAATGCAATACAGTAAACCAGTGGGATGTTCGGTGTGATCAAGTATAGCGAAGGTGCGAAGATATTGTAACTTAACCGACTTACTGTTTTAAAAGTGATAACATCCCTTGGTGATTTAATCCGATATCGGACTTCTTAAAACGCACAGACTTTTTTTTTTTTACTGGGCTGATCAGAACCCACATTGGATGAGAGAAACACACACTCAATACCCCCAGAAAGTAAATGTGTGGGCTGGTATTATTGGCAATAGATTAGTGGCACCTTTCTTTATAGAGGGGAATTTGAATGCGGAATATTATCTCCACACGCTGCAAAATCAAATTGTGCCAGCAATAACCAATACAGTAAGACCACTATTACGACATACGTAGTTTCAGCAGGACGGAGCTCTTCCTCATTTTGGGCGAGCTGTAAGAGTTTACTTAAATAATACTTTTCCTAACCGCTGGATAGGGCGAAGGGGCCCCATAGAATGGCCCGCTAGGTCGCCAGACTTAACGCCCCTTGATTATTTTGTCTGGGTACAACTAAAAAATAACGTGTATGTGACAAAACCTGCAGATCTGAACGAATTGAAAAGAAGAATTATTGAAGAATATAAATCTTCAACATTTAATTAAATAACGACTTACTTAAATTTATTTTTGTTCTTGTAAATTTGTTATTAATTTTACTGCTTGTATTTAATTTAATTGTTATTAAATTTTTGACAAAACTTCCGTGGGTACATTTAGTAAAATTTTTATGTTTTTTTTACAGTTTTAACGCAAAACATTCTGGTACCAGCTTGTTAAAATGCAAGATGTAGGTAATATCTTGTTGTATTTATGTCCTTAAACTCGAATTATTTCTTAAACTAATGAGTTTAGCCATATGACATGTTTCATAATTGTTGTTTGGGATGTTTAGAGGAATCAGAAAACGTGATTAAAAAGGGGTCATTCCATTTAAATAAACCAAAATTTTGTTAACCATGACTGTTTGAGGCACCCTGTATAATTACAAGTGTTTTTACCATTTCAACTTTATGGTATTTTCCAGAGCTTCGATATTAAATTGCAATAGTGTTTAGAATCTGGGATTTTTTGGCACTTGCGTACTGATAAGTAAAACTTTTAACCAAAAGAGGGCTTTTTAAATAAAGAATAAAAATATTTCTCCCATTTGTTTTTAGAAACCCTGTAAAATAAAATTTGAGTTTTGAAATATTGCTATAAACTTTGAAGCGATGGGCAAAATCATCATATCCTATGGGGACAAGAAGTAACAGTTTTTATATCCCTTAAAACAAACCGCGCTTTGGCCAAACCTTCACCCCAAACTTTCCGTTGAATCGAAGTCTTCGCGCGTCTCCGACTGTCGAAAGGGCTCCCGCCAGGAAAGTTTTGATACGAACCCATCGATGCGTGCTCGTATAAAGGGCTGGATGGTATAAACACACACTGGGCGACGGCCCTACATTAATCATAACACAAACTAGTCGAAAGGGCCCTAAATAGAGTCATTTCTGAAGTTCGTGGGGCAGAATCACAGCGGATTCGGTTGCACAGCTGTTACATGCATGGTGCAGGAGATTTCGGGGTCTTTGTTTGGCGCGAATATAGCTCGGAGGACTATGCAATCAATTCAGTCAATTTAAAATATTATTTTCATTTGTTGCAAGATTATGTCTATTGCACTGGAGAACAAATTTTTTTTTTGTCCCATGAGATAAAGAAGGTGAACTTTGTAGCACTTTTTACAGTTCAATTCTGTTTTCAAAATTTTATTAGTTTAGAAGGGACAAAGCAGTTTAATTTTTGGCAATACCGATGTTATTTATTTATTAATAAATGATTTTGTACGAATTGCTAAATTTACTTTCACCACTGAGAGCTACAAGACTTTCTCTACATAAGTCTAAGTTTACGATTTCCTAGTCATTTCTTGCTTTGCGATTTCCTCAGAATCTGCTTAAAAGACAACCATGCTACTTCTTTAACTCCATTTAGCTCCCCATTGAATTCTTTATCACGAAGCAGCTGTATAATCTGGGGTCCCGGAACCTGAACTAACCTGAACCACCGTATACGAACAAGATGAACTAACCCAAGCTGGAAAGGGGCGAATACCCGACGATATTACCGATATTTTCGAAACAGGGTTTGAAGTGTGGCAATACAATTATTGGCGTGGACGATTTTCGCGAAAGTTTTCCTAACGTTGCCTTTACTGCTGGGGATTTTTCTCATTGCCTCGGAAGAACCGTGGCTCTGTTTAAGGAAACGGGTTCTATACGACATAAAAAAAAGGAGCTGGAAGACCATCTGTATAAATAGAAGAACTTGTTGCAAGCGTTCGTGAAATAATGCAAAGTGAGAACATCTTATGGAACTATTCTTAAAAAACAGTTAAATTTGTTTTCTTATAATGTGCAAGTGTTCCAGGAAATACGATCTGCAGCTTTTGAAAGGCGCAGGAATTATTGTCAGTGGTTTACCCAAAATTCATTGGAAAGAAATGATTTATATATATACCTGACATTTTTTTCTGATGAAGCCTGGTTCCACCTTACCAGTAATGTGAGTTCTCAGAATACACGCATGTGAAGTGGTGAAAAATCTCCATTTTTTTGTAGAGTCCACATTGCACTCTCAAAATTGGTGTCTGGTTGGCGCAGAAGATTTGTTAATCCTATTTCTTCTCATGACACAGTTAGGGCTTGCCCCCCCTTCCCCACAAGAATTCTCTAGTAACGCCTATGCCACCAGCATTATCTAAACTAAACCTTAATAATTTCCTTTTTGTGGATGGCGTCTCAGGCAATGAGACCGCGAGGCGTACATAAAGAGATTTTTGATCGTCGAAAATGCTACAGTAAATAATGTCAACTCTGGTAAGTATTCATAGACTGCATCACTCTCCGCCCCATCTACGCGTACAATACGCGTAAGAGCGTAATATATGGGGTTTGATTTGAGATTTTACAGAGTATTGATTTATCCTCGTGCATTTTCTGTTTGCCAAAAGGACTTATTATGACGATGTTATCATCGTCTGACATGATCTGATCGAAATTACAATCTGTAGTACGCGTAGAGTAGAGCGCGAAATATAGAAAAAAGTTTGATGTATTGCTGTAGATTTGAATAATGGCGAACCGAAATGAGTTATCGGTATTACTCTTCAACATTATACGATTTTAAAGGAGCTAAGGGGTCATTTCAAATTGTTTGTATAATATTTAAAAATTAGGAAGTACTTAGCAAGGTTACAAATACAGTGAGAGTTTGTAACTATTTTGCATTTATAATAAAAGTTACTTGTTTATATATTTATATTTATTATGTAGTTACTATTAGGCAATAGGAAAGACAGTATATAAGGTATTTTTCTTCCAGGGACAAGTTTCACCGTGACAATAAATATTTCATCAAGATGGACCAAAGTCAAAAACAAGTGAGTACGATCATTTTTTTGTTTAGTTGTAATTATTGTAATTCATTTAAGTGTGGGGTAGTTTCGCCTCTTTAAAGAGGCGAAACTACCCCACATTTAAATGATGTAATTGTTTACAACAAAGTAAAGGAAGGGGCAATAAATTAATTGTTATTAAAACAGTGCGAGTTTGTAACTTGGAATAAATTCAGTAAGTCCAGTATGGTTCCTTTTTTGGAATAATGCTGGGACACAAGTATTGATATTTTAAGGTATGGTCTTTTCTGTTTAAAATGTATTGATACACTGTGTCCTAAATTAGAGATATGACGTCATCGATCATTCTTCTAAATGGCAACCCTAGTTTTTTACTTACTATTTTTAAACAGCATATTAAAATATATATAATTGTAAAATTTCAAATTTTTATTCCTTGCGATAAATGGCCGCTCATCGTATCGCGCCCTCATTTCAATTGGAAGAGAATTATTTTGCTCTCATCAGGAATTAAAAAATTTTACGGAAATTATTATAAATAAATTTTCGTAGTTAGGCGTATTAAGTTAATTTATAGGAAACAAAATTTACTTTGCATTTACTTTGACATCTTCATATCTCTGTTACTTGTTAATATTTTTGTACAATGGTGTACCTAATGTTTATAAATTAATTTCTGATCTGGCGTTCTAAGAATAACAATCTTTACTGACTGGGTATTAGAAAGGGTGTAGGCGAGAAGCTAACCCTTTTTTTCGATACTTAAATTTCTGTGTTATTTACTAATGCCGAATTAAAAAAAAAATTACCTAAAGAATCACACCCTGAAATATTAGTACGTCATTAAGGAACACCCTTTAACCTTTAAGCTGCACCGATATACATAGAAGCAGTGCATCCTATGAAAAATGCAAGAGCTTTCGGCCAGTCCCTCTCGTCTTCTTTTTATGTCCAAAAGTTCGCCAGTTTTTGCGTATAATTACCGGGGCCCATTACAGCATGACGTGCAGCAAAACGTTTTGATTTATTTACGGGCTTTTTATTGTGTGTATATATAGACGTAGTGGGCTTATGTGGTGTGTATTCTGACCTGTCCCAGCGTTTTATTTCATTGAGAAAGAGCGTGAGAGTATTTCCCTGGTCATTCAAAGAAATGATGTAGGATAGACTGGGGTGAATTCGACCGGAGGGTAAATATCAACCCGAGAAATGAAGACGAGTTGGTAAATGCCAAACTCGTTAGGTTAGGGTTGTTCTGCTTTATGCAATACATAACCATAAATAAATACCTTGCGAATAATTGCTAATGACATCGTTCCTATATCTGAGAATGTCGATGAAATTGGATATTAGGTTAGGTTCGGTTAGAGTGGCAGACTGCTGGTATGTCCCGACAGTCTCTCGTAGTCCTATAAGGACCGTTATGATACCACACATGTTCCGCAAAACCTATCAGATCAGCTCTCCGATGGCTAGTGCGACGTAAAATGTAGAAGAATCTTGGCAGCTCACTCGAACCAGCCACTATTGTTAATAAATCTAGTAAGCTGACCCAAATGTAAGCTGCTTACTTCCTCCAGATTATTGAAGAATGGTTCGCCCAATGCATTAAACTTTTTGCTTGCAAGACCAGGGCATTCACACAAGAAATGTTGAATACTTTCCTCGTCTTCTTCGTCTCTACAGCTTCTGCAGGAGTCGTCACTGCTTGACTATCTATATAGATAGCTATTGACGCAGCTGCTCTGAGGTCTGGATGGTCCTTCACGATTTTAACTGCTTTATCTACTGCCGCAACTTCTACTTGAAAAATGCTGCAGTCGTCTGGAAGTCTATATGACCTCTGTATTTTCATGCTCTCAGAGAAGATACCATTGGATGTATGAGAGACACATACATAAGTCCGGAGAAATAGGGCTTAAGATAAACGTCAGCAAAGGCAAGATAATCAGAAATATTCCAGAGCACGCTAATTTTGAGGTTCGTTAACGAAAAAGTCTGGTGACAAAGTTTAAATAGCTTAATATGCAATATTATAGCTTGGCATCTCGCTTCGGGTGAAGAACAGCGAGATAAGTCGGAGAGTCGGAGAACAAGGGTCATCGATGTAGTAATAGAACTATAGCCATGCAAGTATAAATTGAACTGACAAGGACAACAGATAATGAGTGAACAAAGAATATTTTGGAAAATAGCCCCAGAACTTTAAAGCGACCACCTGGTTGTCCGCCAAAGAGATGGAATGACGACATTACCAGCATCCTGCACAAGTAACGGCAGTGGAGATATATTATAGGGGAGACCTTTACCCCACCAGTGAGTGTATAGTAAAGTTCACATTATACCGTTTTGATTTTGATACCAAAAGATAAAAGAAAAACCATAATGGAATCTCAGCGTTAACTTGCAGTGTTGCGTGTTCCACCCTGGTATTGTGTTTCCAATCGAACTAATATGGCAGCAAGTAAAATTAAATACGAGAAGAAATAATACCACCCCCACATTAAATACATCTGTAGTAGAATTAGTAAAAAACCTAATGAGTAACATTTCTGCAGACAGTTGGAGAAACTGTATACAACATGTAATTAAGGTGCAAAATTTTTATATGTACATAAGTACTAATATTTAATCCAATCCAATAATTATCTCCCAGAAATCACACTAAACGAATTTCAAGCTGCCTTATCAGAGATGAAGGATAACAAGACCGCAGGCGAAGACGAAATCGAAATAGAAGCAATCAAACAGGGTGGTAGCACTCTACATAAAGCCATCTGTAAACTCTTCAACGCTTGCCTAATAAATAGTACAACGCCTTCTCAGTGGGATCGAGCAACCATAATAATCCTCCACAAAAAGGGTAACATAGAAAAATTGCAGAACTACAGACCTATAAGTCTTCTGTCGCACATGTACAAGCTATTCATGAGAATAATTACAAAGAGGATCACCAACAAGCTAGACCTCTACCAGCCCTGCGAACAAGCGGGCTTCCGAACAAGATACGGCACTAACGATCACCTACAAGTTATAAAAACCCTCATTGAAAAATGTGTCGAATATAACAAACCCCTTTTCCTTATATTTGTGGACTACGAGAAGGCATTCGACACTATAAGCCAAAGTAAAATGTTACAAGCTCTTACAGAATGCCGAGTCGACTACAGATATACGGCTATCATCAAAAACATATATGAAAAGGCCACAGCCAGAGTCAAAATCCACGAGAACACACAGGATTTCCCTATTGAAAGGGGAGTACGGCAGGGGGATGTACTATCTCCAAAACTATTTACAACCCTCTTGGAGTATATGTTTAAAAAGATAGGTTTCGACGAAATGGGTATAAACATAAATGGCGAAAAATTAAGCCACCTAAGATTTGCTGACGACATCGTCATTATCGCGGACCGCATCGATGAAGCTAAGGAAATGTTGCATAGACTACAACGAACATCGGAAACTGTAGGACTGAAAATAAACTTCAACAAGACCGAATATTTGACAAATCTCGTAGTGAGCGAAGAAATAACAGCAGAAGGAAACCCTATTAAGCAGGCAAGCTCGTATAAATATTTGGGCCACGAGATTTGCATTGGACGGGACAACCAAACTTGTGAGATAAAACGCAGAATCGGCCTAACATGGGCAGCCTTCGGCAAGTTAAAATATATTTGGAAATCAAACATCCCAGTATGTCTAAAGAGAAAGGTTTTTAACCAGTGCGTATTGCCTGTACTCACCTATGGAGCAGAAACTCTCACCCTCACAAAGCAATCCGTGAACAAAATACGCGTCGCCCAAAGAGGGATGGAAAGATCAATGTTGAACCTTTCTCTCAGAGATAGGGTACCAAATGAACAATTGCGGCTGATGTCGGGTATAACTGATGCCATAGAACGTATAGCCATTTTGAAATGGAACTGGGCTGGTCATGTAGCTAGATTTACGGACGGGCGGTGGACCCGAAAGATCTTGGAATGGAGACCGCGGCAGGATGCATATCGTAGTAGGGGACGCCCACCAACAAGATGGTCCGACGATATCAAGAGACTCCGGACAAATTGGATAAGTGCTGCTCAAGAACGGCATGGATGGAATCGATTGCGGGAGGCTTATGTCCAGCAGTGGACGCAGATGAGCTGATTGATGATGATGATGATGACTAATATTTAACCCTTAAAATAAGTTTAGATGAAGATAGTGATAGTAACACAGAATTAAATTAAAAATAGAGTAAAGTAGAATTAAGTTGAGAAAACTGATTATTTTAGAACTTTTCTGTGTACACACATTGAACTTTACTTAAATCTTAAACCTAATTTTAATCTTGTATTAGTGATTAGTGTGTAGTGTAAATCGTAACATTGTAAATTTTAATCATAATAACTTGTAACAATCTTTTTTATATACCTAGTATACTATGTTGACGACTTATCTCAACTTTATACTTTATTTTACGAGTGGATTGAAATAGATTTCCACTGAAATGAAACAAAAATACAAAAAAATTATTCGGTTAACTCTTGTCTCCCCTCTTCTTGGTTCTATAATATATTAAAGCTACAAGAACCAAAATGTATTGGATATAGGATCAACATTATAAATACAAAAATTTTTGGTTGTCACTGACGTCCCAACATTTTCATTTTTATGCGGCGACATGATTTGGCCACAATACAAAAATAGCTGTCAAGATTTTTTTTTATTTCGAGAGAGAATTTAATTCTGATTTATGTGTGTTTTGTAAAAAGCGGCGGTCTATCTACAATTTCTCGTTTTAAATTTAAAAACATAATATTTTTAAAAATAAATTTAATTTCGTGTCACAAGAGATTAGATAACAGAGTTTTTGTTTTGAGTTTTGGGTCAGTGCCCGTCTATGTTTTTTAATATTCTCAGACGATTAATTTCAATAATAATAAGAATTCATTGGCGGCTCCTGTGTAAGGGCTGCAGAGCTGCAGAACCTCTAAACTTATAAACCAAATAACCAAGTACATCAGTTAAAACATTTTAAATCGTATTATAATTATAATTTGAACATCGATGTCGATACCTAAACTATACTAAACACCAAATGCCCGAAGTATCAACCGAGTACGGTGCAATAAACCGTAGGTATGTTCGAGCCATCCGCCCATTCCTATTCTATGCGTGCACTGAGTACTGGTAAAAGGGGTTAACAGCGCATTTTCTCCTTGAAATAGCCATTGGCACAGTGAGCTGGATATATACCGCCGGGTTTGTTACAAAATACCGATTATTTGGGGTTCAGTGCTGCAAATTATTTCAGTTTCGGTTTGTTCAAGGTATTCATATCAACGGGATAATGTTTATATTGTTTCTTGTCATTTGTTCTGCTTGGAAAGTAGGGAGTGAAATTAAATTAGGCAACACTAAGTTCCACAAACTTACGTATGAAAAACAATTAGTTGTGGAAAAGTGTGGTCGCCCTATGCCCGAATAAAACATTGAAATTGTGGGTAAAACTAGTTGCAAAATCATGTTGCGCAGTTTAACAAGGACACCTATATAAAAAACTTAGTTGATTAATGGTTGTTCAGATAAAAAATCCTTGTTTTGTTTTGCGTGTATCTTGTTTGGGATTGATCGTGAGGATATGGTATAGAGAGAGGACAAATGAAAAAGATGAACAAAGTACAACTAACAGTAACAATTGAATGCGATTCGCATTATTTTGCAACGTCAATATACAGGCTCCAGGACTGTCGCAGCGTCATTTTCATCATTTTTGAGATCTAAAAGCAGTGCCATGAAAATTCTTTATTAAATTGCTAATAGCCATTTTCGTTACCTATATTGACTTCGGGAAATCTTTCGTTAAACTGCTCGACAACATGAAACTTGTCCATTTCCGAAACACAGTGCTACAAAACTCGTTGTTCAATAGTTAACATTTAAACCAAATGCTTTGTAAGTTGTCGATCACACAACTGACAAACTAAGACAGTTACGTGTTAATGGAATGTGAATTATTGATGCTAATTCAATTCCAAGCGACTTTTTTTTTTATCTTGCATCGCATTTTTCAAGTTTTTGGAATAAAAATGATACTTTTGTGAAGAGCCTGTAGGAATTCTTGAATAACAGACGAGACACAAAAAGTTCACTTATACACCAAATAAAACATAATGTATAACCCTTTAATATGAAATTTTAAATTTTCCAACACGATATAGCCGAATAAAATGGAGGCTAAAGCAAACACGAGATCAAAACGTATAAAAATCGATTCATTACACAAGAGCAAGCCGCCAATATTTGCAAGGGTTTGATTGACCAGGTAGCCTAACTTGATTAGCGATTAGGGTGATTGTGACGCTCACTCAAAGGCCTAATTAGCAGAGTTGTTGGGAGTAGAGTGAGGCCTACGAGGATAAAATACAGGCCGAATATTTTTTTTGCAAACATTCATATTTTGAAAACAAATATACAAGAATTGTCTCAATTCGAATACACAATTGAGTTATTAAAACCGCATTAACTTTTTTTTGTCAGTGTTGACTTCTGTATCGTTATAGTCACCTTGAAACTAAGCCCCAGTCATAATAGCTGGTGCCATCAGGAATACTTTTCCTGTCAGAAATATATGGACCATTCAGATTGCAAATAAAATAACAGAAGCCCTATAGTAGGCGCGAAATAGTGCCTGGTTTTACCAGTAACTGACTTCTGGCAAACCTCGTTATCCAGAAAGAGACAAAAGCTATTTCACGCGAGGCCAACATTTTTTGATTGCAACATATAATCACGTGTCAAAGTTCAGAGAGTTAATTTCACCATCGACTGCGATTTTAAAGCTAAAGAGCATGGTTTTTTATAAAAGCGGTGATGCAAAACCGGCTGCTTTATTAAATAACTGGCACTGTGCTAGGCCAAAGCGAACGATAAAATGATTTTAGTTTTAATAAAGTGCTTATTCCTACCTACACTTTACTAAAAATTAAATAATAGAAGACAAGGATGGTGAAATAAATTGCATTTTCTTTTTCGCATTTGATTCTAGTAGATTCGTAATCAATAACTACTTTGTTTACTGTGAAATTCTAATCAGCGATCTCAAAAACCCCTACAATTTACTGGCTTTGGTGGAACTGAAACCGCAACTTACTTGCTGTTATAGGCAAGAAGTTACAATATACGCTATTATCTCGTCTAGTTTGTTGTTGATATAAATTATTATCGAATATTATAAAAGTTTTATATAAACAAAATTTTAAAATGACCGGCAAAACAAATAAAATATTGAAAATAAAAGCATATTTATATTCGTTGCCCAAAAATATAATTGTGGACAAATCTAAACAAAATAATGCATTGTGAATATTAAAAAATAATTGTTATTGATGTTTTGTAAGCTTTATTTTATATCACAGTGACTGTATAGTCACTCGGTATATGCACATTGCAGAATTATTAATATTAAATATTTGTTGGAATATTTTTTTAAATTCTAGACGAGCCCAATAAAATTTCAACCACAATTTCTAGCTACTACCGTTTGAAAAGTACCGACAGAATTTCTTTTATTGCAGCCAATTACAATTTTATAGCATTCCAGTTCACTTTTAGGGGCTTAAACTGATTGAATATTTATAATACTTTGCCAAAATGGGCTGCTTGTTTATGTCAGGTATAATGTCAACTTGGACTACCTAGGAATTATGAAAATTATATTTACAAATATTTTATGCGTTAATAAAGAGATTTTCGTTTTCGGTCCACCCAGTAATTACTTGCGAATCATACCTATTTTTGGGGAAATTGATTTTGTAGCTATAAAGACTTGCAGGATTAAAAAAAGAATTCAAATTCCAAAAATTATGGGGGGTAATACCAAGGGCGGTATCTAGGGAGAATATTTCTTGAATAAAAATGTTGGTATTGACTTCTAATTTTCAAAATACTCTTTTGGTGTGGCCAATATCATATTTTTATGGAAGAAGTCCATCTCTCAGTGGAGTGAAATTTTAACGTAAAGTAAAACACACAATCTGCTTCACTAGTGTAATGTAAAATTTTTTTAAGCCATACATGTTTCGGAGGCATAAACCTCCATCATCAGTGGGATTAAATTAAGTCAAGTTGAAGAGAAAAGGGCCAGAAACATTGTGAGAACTAGTGTCGCCGAAAAAAACTTCATCATTTTCATAAATAAAATAGAGAATAGAAAAGTTGTTATTATTTAAAAAATATATAAAAAGTTGAAATTTTAATTAAATAGTACATATCTTTTTGTATCTTTCACTTATACAAACATTGGACAAAGATTTTTGGTTTTTGTATAAGTGAAAGATACAAAAAGATATGTACTATTTAATTAAAATTTCAACTTTTTATATATTTTTTAAATAATAACAACTTTCCTATTTTCTATTTTATTTTCATAACATACTAAATACAAAATGATGAAGTTTTTTTCGGCGACACTAGTTCTCACAATGTTTCTGGTCCTTTTCTCTTCAACTTGACTTAATATAATCCCACTGATGATGGAGGTTTATGCCTCCGAAACTTGTATGGCTTAAAAAAATTTTACATTAAACTAGTGGAGCAGATTGTGTGTTTTACTTAACGTTAATATCATATTTACTGGAAATGTAGATTGCCATGAGAACAGAAAAAGTTTCTACAGTAATTTCTATAAAATTGAAAAAGTAGTCCATACTTACAGTGGAGTCAATGTAATGTAAATAAAACAATGCAGTCTTCCTCCACAGTTTAATTTTAAAGTCAATTTATATTCCCAACATGTTTCGAATGCTTAAGCATTCATCATCAGGGGATACTAAAAGGATATTACATGATTGAGAATGAACAGTGAATACAAAATAAAATTTAGGACTGGATGTTAGGTAAGTCCTAAATTTTATTTTGTATTCACTGTTCATTCTCAATCAGGTAATATCCTTTTAGTATCCCCTGATGACGAATGCTTAAGCATTCGAAACATGTTGGGAACTTAAATTGACTTTAAAATCAAACTGTGGAGGAAGACTGCATTGTTTTATTTACATTTCTATACAAGTTTTCAACGATTAATCCATTGAAACTTTCAGATTTTGTAAATAACCTTAGTTTTCGGAACTGTATAGTTTTTGGACACGATCGGAAAATGTCAAGTATTTATTTTGATCGATTAAAAATCAAAACAGTACAATAATATTTATGATGCGGCTTTTATATTTTGCCCATAAGGCTCGATTATATAAGAATGGGCCAAATTTATGTAGTAATATTTGTCTTCCTTCAAATTTAAAATTTTTAATTTATGTTGGTCAAAAGCTACTTCTTAACTGAAATGAATGAAGATTCCGGATTTGAAAAGTGTGTTATTCTTAGATGCCTTTAGACTATTTGGCTCATTTCTATGTGTTTATTTTATACATTAAATCAATAAATTAAAAATTTTGTAAGTAAGTTCTAAGCGTAAGTAAAAGCGTATCAAATTTCGGTTTATACTTCCAGTATGAGTGGAATATCTATGAAATCGTATCAGTGAAGGCGAGATAGCATGATTCTACCTATAGTATTTTTGATAAAATAGATGACTAATGTCAAGAAAACATTAAAAATCGCCGAGGTGGATTTAAAAGAATCTCTAACTTTTGTACGAAAAAAAGTCTTTTCAAAACGCCTGAATGAAGCGCATAAAAGCCAAGAAGCCAAGAATCAATTCGACCGCAGTTGTAATGAGATTTATTATCAGGAATCCCCAAATATTTATTTCAAAAGTGACATGTCAACAATTCAGGTGGGAACACTGGCCTCTTTTTCAATAAAGACGTGAAATTTCTGTTTGTCGATTTCGAATGAAAGGCGTTGCCGCTTCTTTACGTATGTAATACCTTGGATGAATGAGAATCAAACCGAGTGTAGAAAATTTATGTGTTTTTTGACAGTTTCGAACGGGGCATTTAGGTCGGTGATTAAGATGTTCTCGGCGAAAAATGCTTTTCGAGTTGGTAGACTTTCGGGCGTCGTGGAATACTTGGCGGTTATTATTGGGAATAGCTGGAAGCACCAAATATTTCGTAATTTTTCGTATACACTCTATTTTGAATGTGTGTCCACTCACATCTTTATTTTTTTGCCTAAAGTGCAACAATTTAAATTAAACCCAACAATGACTACCTAACAATATTAATTTTTTTAGTCAGCTGCTAATGCAATTTTGTCTAAATGTCAAGGGTTCCAAGGGTTAAAGTTCGAGAGTAGCAATAGTTTTTACTTTTATCTCCAAGCTTTATTTTTAAAACGGCTTTTTTCTTTTCCTTCTTATAGTTAACAGTGTAGTAATTGTGTTTTTTGCAGTTTCATCCTTTGCTTGAGCAACGTCAAAAGATTCCTCTTCCATATACAGGGTGAGTCGGGAGGAATGCTCCTAATTCTAAGGGTGTAATATATGCATCAAAATAATAAGAAAAAACTCAAATGTTGTTATCCAATATTCATTTGTTTTCAAGTTACAGCGTTAAATAAAATAATAATATTGTTAAAACAAAATATCAAACATTAACATTGTTATAAATAAATTATTGGTTTAGTAAATTTTCAAAACTACCGCCATTGACTTTCAAACATTTCCTGCTTCGTTTACGAAGGGCGCGCGTGGATCTTTTAATTTATTCGTGCCTTTCTTTAATATTGAGTACAGCATTTCTAATGAGTCTGATTAATGCATCCCTAGTATCTACTTTTACTTTGTAAACCTCAGTTTTTAACCAACCCCATAAATTGTAGTCCAATGGCGTGAGATCTGGCGATCTAGGAGGCCAACTAATAGGACCACCGCGACCAATCCAAACCCCTGGAAACCTTTGGTCTAAATATTGCTTGACCCGACGATCGAAATGGGCAGGCGCTCCGTCGTGTTGATAATACATTTCAATTCTGATGTTTAAAGGAATCTCCTCCAGTAGTCCTTGCAATTCATTTTGTAAGAAACTTAAGTAGTGATCCCCTGTAAGGCGATTTTCCAAAAGAAAAGGGCCATTTAAATTATTATCGATCATGCTGCACCACACGTTTACTGAAAACCTGTGTTGAAAATTACTTTCGACTATTGCGTGAGGATTTTCGTCCGACCATACATGGGAGTTTCGATTACTATTGATGCCGTCGCAAGTGAATGTAGCTTCGTCAGTAGAAAGCATGTGCGGTAAAAGATGACGATTATTAATTATCCACTCTCAAAATTGCATACGCTTGGCGTAGTCTCCAGGTTGAAGATTCTGTACACGCTGTACATGGTACGGGTATAAGCCTTGCTCGTGAAGCGTATTGATCACTCTTTTTTGGGGAATCCCTGACAGAATTCCAATTCTTCGTGAGCTTGTTGTCGCATCTTTTTCTACTAAAGCAAGATAATTTTCGATTTCTTCTAAATCCTGTTGAATGGCTCGTTCGGATGTTACATTAGCACTTGGAAGTGTTCCGGTCTCGCGGAGTTTGTTGAAAACTCTGATAAAGGCCTTTCTGTTCGGTGTTCTTTCATGTGGACATCGTTTACGATATTCTTCAGCAGCCGCTGTAGCATTCCCATTACACAAACCATAAATAAAAACCATATTGGCGTATTCAAAATGTGAATAAATGTGTGGCATTTTATAAAATTAAAATGATACAAATCCGAAAATTAACGGTGAATCAATGTAACATTTTATACTGACACTAATAGGATACAGCACAACAATCAAAAGCAAACAATAATAACATTTATTACAGGAAAGCTAAATTAATGCAATATTTTGTTTTTGCCTTATAACTTGAAAACAAATGAATATTGGATAACAACATTTGAGTTTTTTCTTATTATCTTGATGCATAGATTACACCTTTAGAGTTAGGCCCATTCCTCCCGACTCACCCTGTATTAAGCATAAACTTAAAGAAATTTTATTTCCTCTGAGGATTAAAGCCTTTCGAAGCATGTCCGGAATAAATCTGTAAATTCAATTTTAATATAACAAGTGGAGTAGACTGAGTGTTTTACTATCCCGCTAAATATATTGACTACTTTCACGAAATTTATTTTTTTACATATATTTGCAGAATATTCATATTTTATATATAAATTGTGCATTTAAATAAAATAATTATTACATATAGTCTTTAATAAATTCTTATCTCAAATCAAACGCAATTGAATGCAACACAACACACAACCAGTAAATGTATGATTGTTTATTTTTTAAAAGTGATTTAACATTTTTTTAGGAAATTCTGATTGCCTACTATACAGCCTGCACTTACGCAGCGAACCATCAACTAAAGATGTCATATTTCTAAAAGTACAAGATATAAAATTGACATCAGATGAGGGGAATTTTGGAGTTGTATCCCTCCTCAATGCCTTTATTTTAAAATATAGATGAATCCATGAACAAGCACAGTAATTTAGAATATCTTACGTCAAGTTATATTTAGTTTTCTTCACCAATGTATCGTAATCGGAAGCATATACAATCTTCATCGAATTTGGTAAACCAGCTTCGGGTCGCGACCCACTAACAGTCACTACAGCATCGCCCATTTTTATGTATCCCATATGTTTTCCGTACGTCACCCCCAGCTGAATGCGTTCCTCCACATCTTTCTCCCAGTTACCTTCAAACGTTTTAAGATAAATGATTGGTTCGATGCCCTTATGCAACCTGAGCAATCTGGCCACTCGCGGGTACCTAGTCAGCGTTATAATAGGACATCTCGGTTTGAATCTTGCTATTAATTTCGCTGTTCTTCCAGATGTTGTCAAGCAGATTATCGCCGCAGCGCTGGTTTTCAAAGACGCCTCTACAGCCGAAATGCACAGAGAGTAAATGGCTTCGTTGGGCGTCGCGACGCTGTAGATAAGCTCGTTGAAGATCTGTCGTTGATATACAGCAGGTTCGGCTTCTCTGCAAACTACAGACACTTCTTTCACGATTTCTTTGGTGCATACCTCTTGGTTTATTAAAAGAGCATCAGCGCCGTCGATTATAACATTGGCGATATCACAGACCTCCGACTTTGAAAGCGTGGTGGTATCGTAAATGTTCGTGGAGCAGATAACGGGCTTTCCAGTCAGACTGCATTTGGCTAAAAGTGACTTTTGTACGAGGAAAACTTTTTCTTTGGGAATTTCGACCAATAGCCGTTCACAATCGATACAGATGCCATCGGAGTTTTCGATGATTTCATCGATGTTTTCAACCGCCAACGAATTTTCTATTTTTGATATTAGGTGAATTTTATCTTTGTCTGGCCCGAAGAGTCTTCTTATATCAGCAAAGTTTTCTCGATTGTATATCCCGGAAACTATAATGTAGTCGATATTATGATCTATGGCTATTTGAACGATTTCTTTGTCCTCCTCCGAGACAATTGGCAGATCAATAGGCGCATTAGGGATGATTACTGAAGAATGACTGATGAGCTTTCCTGCCTTATCCACTATACACCTGACTATGCTCTCCACTACCTCTATCGCTGACAAACGCAGTCTCCCATAATCCAACAGCACCTTGTCACCTGGCTGGATAATCTCGGGAAGTTTCTGGTAGTCGACAAATATCATATTTTCGTTGACGAATTCTTCATACGCTTCGTCTACCGTAAGCGCCGTAACTTTACCTTTGGGAAGAAAAATCGAATCTTTTTGATTCTCCAAAAGTCCCGTTCGTATTTCCGGGCCCTTGACGTCCAGTGCGAAAGCCAAAGGGTAAATCCTGCCGATTTTTCTGCTGAAACTTTCCACTATAACCCGCACTTTAACGATCAAATCTAGAAGCTTCTCTTTTTGATTGCCTGTGATTCTGGCTACCGACATACCTAAGTTCATGAGTTCCTCGATTGTGTTACACGAGGCGTTCAAAGGGATGGTACATACCAGCTGGGTCGATTTAAACTTGGGAGTTTTCGATTTTATGTTTAAATTGCTGAGGTGTTCCAAGGCCGTGTTAGCGAAGGCCGCGGAGAGTTGATTGTTCATCACTTGACCATCATGCGTGCTAAAGAACTCCAACATCCAGGGCAACTTCGGACAGTCCGGGTTGTAGGGATCCATTTCGGTGAAGTGTCGTGATTACGTACAATTTTGCAAACAAAAATGAATGTGAAAAGACGTTACAAATGATTTCTCTACAATGACATTTTCTTTTTACGTCATGTTTTTGAAGGCTAACCTCAAATATGTATGTAATTTTTTTTTAGATGGTGGCAATATAAAATATGATACCTGAGGTAAATAAGCCTTAATACAGTCATCCAGGGCCCTCCGAAGAAATCTTGCTCCCGGCACCACGATGATTTGCAAACTCCAAAACAGGACGAGCCAAACCACATCAAATAGAAAAGAGATTGTAAAAATAGTGGAAGAGTTCTATACCCAGTTTTATAAAGAAGAAAACTCCTCCCCCACAGAAAATATGCCTCGCTTACCTCACGTCCAAAACCAGGGCTCCGAAGATATACCAGATATGTAGTTTTCTTCATATTTAATAACTCTAAATATTGAAAGTGTTACCAGTGTTCCCTTCCTTCCAAGTCATTTAATTGACAAAGATTTGTCAGAAATATTAGCTACATGTTATATAGCTTCAAAAACTTACTTATGCATCCCAATTGCTAACTATGAAAGCGAAAGATCATTTTCAAAATTAGCTCTTATAAAAAACAAATACTTTAATAGACTTTGACGATATTACTGATACATTTTCAACTTTAAAAGCACGTAAAAATGATTATTTTTTGTTACGGTAAAAGTTTACATTTTTTTTGTTTGTTCTTGGTTATGTCTTTGTCTTTGTTTGCATTCTTATAGCAAAATATAATACTGTAAATATTTTATTTATCTTCATTAAGGGCCCCTCCAGGTTTTTTAGCCCCGGGTCCACATCTTCCCTAATCCGGCGCTAATTCGACCGAGTAAACCATCACAAAATGTTGTTAGCGCTGGCGGACGCTCGTGTTGATCATTGATATACCTCACTGTTGAAGAGCATATATGAGCGTGTAACGGCAAGTGTAAGGCTGCACACAAGCACAAATAAATTTCAAATTGGAAGAGGAGTCCGTCAGGGCGACACAATATCCCCAAAACTCTTTACTGCTGTATTGGAATATGCCTTTAAAAGAGTAAACTGGGAAAAAAGTGATATAAACAATAATAAACATCAATGGAGAGTTCCTAAGCCACCTTAGATTCGCCGACGATATTGTCATAATAGCTGACAGTGTAGACCAGGCGCAGAGTATGCTCAAGGACCTTCACGAGGTGTGCCAAGATATGGGATTAAAAATAAACTTCTCGAAGACACCATACATGACTAATCTCGTCTTGAGTGAGGATATTTCGGTGGGAACAGGTGTATTGAGCAGGTGGTTTCTTATAAATACTTGGGGCATTAGGTGCAGATCGGCAGAGATAACCAAACCTGCGAATTGAGGAGAAGGATAGGCTTAAAATGGGCGGCATTTGGCAAGCTTAATGATGTCTTTACCTCAAGGGCGGTTTTAGCTTTTCAACATGGGGGGGGTAATTTGAAATCCGAATTTTTTTTTTTTTAAAAAGTAACCAGAAAATAAGTTTGGAAGGGGGGGTCAGAAAAAAAATAGCGCCGCAGGCGAAAAATTTTTGGGTGCCACGCCCTTTTTTCAATGATGATGCTTAAAATTCTAAATTCATGGAGGGGGTAATTACCCTATTACCCCCCCCCCCCCCCGTAAAACCGCCCTTGCTTTACCTATATGTCTCAAAACAAAAACATTCGATCAATGTGTCCTGCCAGTACTGACCTATGGGGCAGAGACGTTGACGCTTACCAAGAAAACAGCGAACAGATTACAAGTCGCTCAGAGGTCTATGAAGCGATCGATGCTGGGTCTATCCTTGACAGATAAGGTGCCTAATACGACTATACGTCAGAGAACGGGAGTCACGGATGTGATAGAACTAATCGCAAACCTGAAGTGGAACTGGGCGGGCCATCTTGCAAGAGCAACAGATGGAAGGTGGTCAAAGCGCACCCTTGAATGACATCCCCGACACGAGGCATACAGAAGCAGAGGCAGGCCACCAAGTAGGTGGACAGACGATATAAAAAGAATCCGTACAAATCGGATGCAAACAGCACAAGATGGGGCAGAGTGGCATACAGTAAGAGAGGCATATGTCCAGCAGTGGGCGCAAATGGCTATTTGATGATGATGATGATGAGGACTTTTTGGTTACGGCTAGGGTGGTCTAAAATGAGTTTAAATTTATACCACTTGATAGAAGGCCACCATCTTGGTTTAAAGGGGTGAGGTTGTTTTCTTGCAATATCTGATTTATTATTAATTTCAGCAAAGAAAGTGTTTACAGCATTCTTGTAGGAAATAAAATTCTCTACAAAAGAGTTTCTATACATTTTTTGAGTAAATCGATTATTAAACAATCTGCAAAAAAATTAGTTGAAAAATTTAAACAAAAAAAATTATTTTTTGCAATTTAAACGTTTCCAGCAAAAGAAATGGAAAATAGGTCCAGATGAAAGTAGGCAACATAACGGGCAATAATTTTTGTTCACACAAGTGTTTCTTATGATTCATAGTTTTTGCGCCAGAGGTCGCCAAAGTGGCGAACTTCGGAACAAAGCGCATTCTAAGGTATTGAGATGCATGCGCGTATATACACCCAATAGCGTGGTTAAAAAAATGTTTTGGATTGTTTTTCTTGAACAGCAAGACTTTTCTTCTTATTATTGATGATTGATACCTTCAACGTCCACGCCTCAACACCGTACAGGAGAACGGACCAGACATAGCACTTTACCATCCTATATCTAAGGTTGAAATTCAAGTTCTTGTCTATAAGGAATTTTCGAAGTCTTATGAAAGTTGCTCTAACCTGTTTGATCCTGCATCTTATCTCTTGATCCGGATCCCATTTTTGGTTAATCATGCATCCCAAGTATTTAAATTGTGTTACCTGTTCGATGTTCTCTTCGTTAATATGTATTCGAGTGTGTGGAATATCGTTCTTACTAACAATCAGAAACTTGGTTTTACTGACGTTAATTTTTAAGCCTAGACTTTGACTTTCTTCATTGACCTGATTTAGTAGATTTTGGAGATCATGTGCATCATCTGCCAATATCACGGTATCATCCGCATATCGGATATTATTAATGAGGATTCCGTTTACTAATTCCAAAGGGGCTATCTGAGGTTGCCTCGGAGAATGCTCTTTCCACGTACAGGTTAAATAACATTGGGGATAAGATACATCCTTGGCGAACGCCTTTTTTAATTTCAAAATCTTCAGTTGTTCCAGCGTTGCTTATTCGAATCTCTGCCTTTTGGTGCCAATACAGATTACCGATTAGTCTTATATCTTTTCCATCCAGTCTCAAATCTCTGAGGTATGTTATCAGGAGATTGTGCTTAACGTTGTCAAAAATGCCTTCTCATAGTTTTGGATCAATGTCTGGAGACTGAATATGGCTTCTCTAGTTCCGAATTCATTACTTAATTATATTTTAAATGTTTTAATTTTGCAAATGTAAAATATGAAACATATTATACTACAGAAACAAGTGTAAACTTGGATTTTTGATTAATTTTTACCTTGTAATATTGGACACTGCATTATCAAAAATAGAAGAAAGGTTCGGACAAATAAAACAACATCATACAGTTTTCAATTTTCTCAACAACCTAGATAATTTCCTTAAAACAGATAAATCTAATAGGTCTACAAAATGTAAATCTGTGGAAAGTATGTTACATGATCAATCTAAAAATGAAAAAGATATTATAGCTGAAGACTTATGCGATTTTGAAATTTAGTGGTTGCCATAAGAATTTTCTAGCATTACCTGTGACAGTGGCTAGCGGGAAAAGAAACTCTTCAAAACTTAAAATAATAAATAATTATTCGAGATCAACAATGGGACAAGAACGGCTTCCAGACTTATGTATTATTAGTATCGAAAAGGACATTTCGGAAGATATAATATAGATCTCTCAGAAATTATAACAGAATTTGCATTGAAAAAGGCAAGAAAAGCAAAGATTACTTAAGCTTTTTGACTGACTTGTATTAATAGATATGTGTATGTATTTAATAAAACGTATTCTTTTGGTTATTATATCAATAAATTAATAATTATTATGTTAGGTTGTAGAATTAAAAAATTAACTGAATTTATTATATTTTCTGTAATTTGTTGTTGCATTTAAGGTAAACATATTTCAGAGCAATTTCAATTAATTCATACGGTATGCGGACGGGGGGAGGGGGCAAAATTATTCTCGCACACGGGCGGCAGCTACACTGAAAAAACGAAGGAAAAAATAACCTAATAAATATTTATTTGATTGATATTTATTACAATTAAATAATATTTTTTTGAAACAAATATATTTCTG
Organism: Polydrusus tereticollis; assembly: GCA_963920685.1. Lineage (NCBI taxonomy): Eukaryota > Metazoa > Arthropoda > Insecta > Coleoptera > Curculionidae > Polydrusus > Polydrusus tereticollis. Next base: position 9,846,218 of record OY987333.1, on the reverse strand, counting down.
TTGAGTCAAACAATTTGCCTTGTTTGAATTTTTTCGGCTATTTATTTGCCTACCGATTTTAAAAATTGATTAACAATGAATAATTATTTATTTAAATAAAACTAAACGGGTTAAATAAATCAATAAGGTTTTCGTTATTTTATTTAAATAACTGAACGTCGAAATCAAAAAATAAATATTTTATTTAAATAAGGAGCAAGTAAAATAAAATAAGTAAATATTTAGGCTTAATAAGCGTCACACCCTTCCACTACCGCAGATCGTGGACCGAGATCAAAGCGGCGCGACGCGTCGAGTTAGAACAAGTTAGGAAACTACTCTTATTTATTTTATCCTGTGTCATAATGGCGAAAATGTAATTAATTAAAGTATAGACATGGAAGACTTGTTAAAAGAGTGGAATTTAGATCATTTATGACCTGTGTTTCAGGGTAAGTCTAATTTCACGTATATTAGGTAGTAGGTATAATAAATTGTTGCTGGGAGTCCTGAAATCAGTGTTTTTTTGGTTAAGGAACTCTTGGATACAAAAGTTTTGGGGAGTTCTCGCATTTAGTCTAATGCCTAAAAGATTTCTTGTTGTATGCATGGTAATTTATTGTTTTAAATGCGAACAGTTATGTATACTAAAGTATAATCAAATCCAATAGGCCAAACGTAAACATCGCGATCTCCACCCGCAAAGTTTTCGTCAAACTTGCCGTAAATTCTAGGGTCTGGTCGGATACCTGATGGCGGTGATTAGACATCAGGGCCATGTGCTGACAGCGTGCATTTGTTTACATTGTTGGTCTCTTTGATTTAAGTAGACCATAGGTATATTTACTTCTAAAAGTAGATACCCATGGTAAATATACCGCTCTGCAGGTACTTAACCAAAATTCTGAAAATGGCCGAATTGTTTTTCCTTTTTATTATCGTTTAAGTAGCTGCAATCAGAATTATTCAACTGAAATAAATTCCTATTTTAAAGAAATGATTATTTGTTTGACGCAAAAAAATTAATACTTTGATTGTAATAAAAATTATTTAAATCAAATAAATTCTTATTTTAATGAAATAAGTAATTATTATAAACAAATAAAATATATTTTCCCTGTAATAAAAGTTATTTAATTTAAATATTTTTATAATTTCTAGAAATAGTTAATTGTATAAACAATAATATTTAATAAGATATATTTTTGACTTATTTTAATGATGTTTTTAATTTTAGGGGAATAATCAAGTTTAAGTCAAATCCAATGTATAGGCGGAATCACTCAATAATGTATTTTATTTAGATTTATTTATAAATAATTTCATTTGTAGAACATAAAATTGAAGACACAACTCTGTTAACAAACCTGAATGATTCAGAAGTTGATATACTTACCCAAAAAGTTGTTGGGGATTCAATCAGATTAAAAAGGGGCATTCGAAAATTCATGGAAAGTAATGTAAGATTAAATAGAATAGATTATTGATATATATTATGATTGCCACTGTATATATTTAGTATATATATTTTTTATTTGGAATAACTAATATAATTTACTGAATTTTAATAACTGTTTATTTACTCCAAAAAACGATGTATTCGTTAATAAAAAATGCATTTTTTAAACGAAATAAATAATTATTTGTTGCAGATAACTATTTATTTGTTGTTACAAAATGCGGTTTTAAAATGAAATAAATAATTATTTTGTACAACTAATAGGGTCGTTAAGTAAAATAATGAATTATTTGCATTTTGGTCAATCGTTAATAGTCAAACATGCATATTGAATAAATATTTATTTATTTCAAATATAAAAGTAATTCCTGGTTTAAATAAATATTGGAATTTATTCAAATAAATAATTGTTTGGCATATACGAAACAAATATTTGTTTAAATAAACTCCATTTTTTTTTTATTCAAATAAATTTTTTTTTCAGTGTATCCTAGGAACGGTCCTGATTAACCATTGCAAAATTTCCATCGATTACATAAATTTTAGGGATAATAGTGTTCCTCGTGCAATAAAGCCTTTATAAGCGAAAAAGCACACAAAAAATATCTTTTGAAACTACGATATATACGCTAATCAACCTAAAGCATTTTCACGGATCGCGGACACACCAAAAAAAGACCACAGTATCGAGCAAAAGTTCAGAATCAAAGCTGTAATCATCGATATCTACTAAAAATCGGCGTAGTTGATTGGCTGTCACATAGACGCGGTCACATGTGTGGAGGCCGTCACATTTCATCGAATTTCACGGCTGGCTAGGCCTTTTGTGTTGTCCGGAGCGAAGCTGAATCGAAATAGGGGTGTCGTTGTCACACACATACAGATCCGCACATGTGCTTGATAAAGAATATCGCAAACAAGGAGAGATTATTGGCCATTATCAATCATCAAAGGTAATTATTATTATGCTGCATCATGAAACGTACTGTTACAGTTAAAACGATGAAAAGTTACCTATTTAGGCACTTTACTCGTTGGAAATGGACAATTTTGAAATTGATATGGTTGAATAGGAACCTATATAAGTATGTCACGTGACTGAAAACATTAAAAAGGGCACCATAGTAAATGTTGGTAATAATTTAATTTTTAATTTAATAAAAATAAAAACAAAATAATAAACACAATCCAAAGAATTTAGGAGAGAGACTAGATGCAATCGGGTTCCCTCTACAACCAAACATGAGGTGCATTTGAAATGAAACAGGCATCAACCATTTCTTTAATTATTATTTTTATATTAAATTAACCAGTCTAATTAACTTAGTTTTTAATCTCTTTTATATTTCTTTTCAGATAATTAAATTAAGATTTTTATTTTTGTGCGCAATTATGTTTTTATCTATCAGAGCGAGTTTTGAATAATGTTTCTATTTATAGTCAATTCTATTTTTTTCGGGCAAAACATCGTTTTCATTCCAAATTAGTTATTTTATATTTTAGAAGGTTAACAAGCAAATCAGTTTCTTATGTTCTCCGATTTTTAATATCAACTAAGCTTAATTCAATCATAATTTGGGAGCCCCGGTACACTAAAGCCAGTCAAAAACCTTAAGAAATATATTAAATGAAATTATTCAATTATTTTAATATAAATACCTCTTCTAAAAGAATTTAGACTTTTTAATATTGCTCTAACAACTGAACTAAATAATTCACATCCAAAATGTACTGTTGCTATGTCCACCTTAGGAAAACAGTGTTGATTATATTACGAAATGTATTGAAGAAATACAGCGATTTTCCTCGATATTAGTCTTAACAGAAAGTAAACATATTTTTAAAACATACGTACCATTTTTGGGTTCCAAAACCATGCAATATAAAAAATATAATTTTAAATTAAAACTCAAGTTTTCTGACATCTTGACGTCTATCGTAAATTTAATCTTTACGAAATACAAACTGCTTTTTATGGCCAACTCTTTAAATTTGAGAATGTTTAAAATCTAGATAAATGGAAGAGATACAAATAAATGAAGAAAGCAGGGAAGGTACTTAGTAGAATGATCTCGGCATTTTCCAGGAAGAAGAGATGTTAAAAAAAATTGTAAGGCCCACAATACTGTACAGCAGTAAAATATGGACACTAGTAGAAAATAAAAAAAAAAAGAATAAATGCAGTAGAAATGAAATTCCTGAAGAAGATAGAAGGAAAAATGAGAGGAGATTATATAAAACCGTTCAGAGAAGATTTAAAGAATATAATCTAAAAACAAAAAATAGTGAAGAACCAGCTAAGGTGGTTGGTTAAAGTATGTTAGTTTATAGATTCGAATGCTAAATAAAAGACAGTTCAAAGGAGTATTTGTGATAAAAACGATAGGAAAGAATAAATGAGGATGACCTGGGCAAACACAAATAAGGAAGAATCAGAGAAATGCTTATGAAGTTGGAAAATATTAATAGGTTAGCAATAGATAGAAAAAGTCAAAAAGAAAACATGAAGAAACAAAGTAACTTGACTCCAAATAATAATTAAAGGTAAAGAACTAAGAAAAAGAATGAACCTAACATTCATGTGGAAAAGTTTCAAAATATTGTAAGTACTTGTATCAGTAGAAATAATGTCCTTGCCACCATGTGAGTGATTGGCAAGTTACTTAGCGATTAACAGTGTGATTCATTAATTGCGACAAAAATAACAGTTTATTTATTGAAACTACCCTGAAAAAAATAATATTTAGGTCATAACGATTGTAAAAAAACAAGCCCCGTCTATTATTTACGACATTATTAGCCATGTTAACGAAAAGAAAGTTGTATTTTCTACGAAGGAGACCCGAAAGATAATTTCACTTTTATGGTGTTCACAGAAGCCACGCGGATGGCCTGACTTATCATTGTGTGAGATTTACGGCCGTCATCAGACTGTAAAATCGGTCCTCGTTTCAAATATTATTATTGCAGTCTTATAAGGGAATTAGGGTGTGCCTAAAATGTTTTCAAATATCGTATTGTTTCTCCATGGGGGACCGCTGTCTTTTTCGAAATATTTAGTCAACATATTGGGCGTGTCTAATTTCAGATTATAATTTTTGAGAAATCATTAATTGTCACAAACTTCTAAGATATGCTCCATAGCAAGCTGATGTCAGTTCACGCACTTTCCCAGTACATTACGTATGCGTTTATTAATTTTCGTCATATTAACGTTATTTATTGGTTAGTTCAATCACGAAAAATTATGCACCGTCAAAATGACGAAAGTTTTTTACTGGGATATTAGAGGAAATATCTTTATATTGAATGCTTCTGTTAAAATCGCAAATCATTTAAAAAATCTTCACGCTTTTCAATCAATTACTTACCCCGTCAACTTGATAAATTCTCACGTCGTACGCCCGTCAAACACCATCAAAAATTCAAATGAGATTACAAAAACCATAACCAGATTTATCACGGTGTGGAATTTTTAATAATGCGGACAAGTCGCTTTACATCGGTTTGGCAAAGTTCTTTTATTTCACTTTGAATTGAATCAGCTCTGTCCTTGTCATTTGTATCTTAAAAAGAGACAGCTGAATCAGGCAAACAGCCTAATTTTTGAGTTTTAATGGATCCCGATAAAGATGTTAAAGTGATATGTGCCCTCTTGCTACGGATAATGTGCGAAAAAAGGTATCGTGTATGATTCTTTATATTCATAAATGGGAGGGTACGAGGTTACCATATTGTGTAATTTTTGATTTTGACAAGGATGTTAAGTTGGTTTGCGTGAGCTCGATGGGAAATGGAAATGGTTAGAAGTAGGGTCGTTGTTCAGAGCTAGTATATTATGGGATAGGTTTGTGCATAGCCAATTTCTTCTGATGTAAGAAGCAATTCTCCAGGCTCTGTTCAGTTTTCAGTTTCTCGGTTTAGTTGAGAGGTTGACATGATTGTGTAGCAACTGTAGTCCACTCACGAGGCCTTTAAATTTATGTTGCTTACCAAGTTCGTGTCAAGAGCTCATTACATTGATGGCCTCTATTACATCATTACATCTATTTATTCCCGGTCATATTACGATCATAATTCAGAGCGAGATATTTCAATGTGTTTACCCAATGAATTTAATCCGTTTCAAGGAACAGATTAGGTCAGTTCAGATTTTGAGTATGTTGCCTACAGTAGAATGTAAAGTACCACTCCTGGCCCACCTAGAGACTTTTTTTCGAATTTGAGCTAATTTCAAATAAAATCAACCAGTTTTAACTAAAAACCAACCTCAATTACCAGAAAATAACATTACTTTTATAAAATAACTCACTTTGACCATTTTCAAACCTTCAGTAAAATTTATTGCATTTTAGGCTCTCCTATTTATTAAAAATCATCTAATTTTAAATAAGTGGACTCCTTAACTATATAATTTTCATTTAAAATCACCTAAGGCAGATCAAAATTTTAGTCAAATTAAGTGGTTTTAATTTTTTACCAATAAATGAATAAAAATATAGAATCACAACCTTTAAGTGTGGACAAAAAGAATCCAACACCTTATTTCCATTACCTTTGAAGTGTTTAATTTTGGGAAAATCAGGATCAAGTAAAACAAAAATTATATGGAATATTATAACAAGATATTAGATTCCTTATGAAAATTTATATGTTCTTACTAGATCGAATGATCAACCAATTAATGAAAATTTAAAAACACTTTTTGAAGATTTAGAGGATATAAATACTTATTTTTATGATAATTATGATCGTATAATTTCTGTGGATGAATGTAAAACAAAAAGTTAGGTAATATTTGACGATTTTGGAGAAACAAGTAAGTATTAAGAAATATTTTGTTTGATTAAGACCAAAAAAAAAAAACATTTCTTGTATTTGTATTAGTCAATGTTACAGTTCAGTTGATTTACAAGTCATCAAGACAAACTTGAATTTTTTAATTATGTTTGAACAAAACTCCTACTATATTAAAAAAAATGTGGAAAGATCTTATTGGTAGTGTTAGAACACTAGAAGAGTTTAAAGAACTTTGTAACGAATGTTGGAAAAATAAATAATATGGATTCGTATCGATGGATATAAAAAATAGACGTTATTTATATAGGAAAAATTTATTACGAAATGTTATTTTTAATTCTCATTATCAGGACAAGTCAATTCTTCCTTATCAGAATCAAAATAATAGTTTTTTTCACCTTTATTTTCCACAATAAAATCAAAATCTGTATTAAAATTAATTTCAAAATTAACCAATTCTTCAACAGTAAAGCTGGATTTATAAACTCGAAAAGTTGGCGAGGTTGAAGTTATGTTCAAGTTGGTTAGGTTCGATATTCGACAGTCCAGAATAAGGCATTTATAAAGTCAGTAGCGAAGTTCAAAAAGTTGTTGTTTGATTCGTTGAAATTTTTGTCCAATAGAATGATACAGAATACTGACATTAAGTTGTAGCTAAATTCATAATTTTGGATTAACTCGAGTAACAATAAATTAGTGTAATCATTCTCTATACTATCCATTTCTGGTTTTACAGTTTCTGACACAAAATACAATACTAAGCTTACAACAAACAGAAAATCCAAATACAAATGACGGTAGGGCGACGTAAACAACAAAGACCGCAAACGCGACAAATAAAGGACATTTGACATTTCGCTGTAACCACATGATTTTAAAATAACGTCTTCATTGGTCGAAACGAACCTCTCGAACTCCGAACATAAAAATTGGTTATCTCGAACTACAAGGGAACTTTTCGAAACTTACGAACTTTGCACGAACTTAGTTTATAAATTAAATTGAGTGTTCCCTTTAGTTTAAATTGAACTCTTATTTCCAACGCAAACTTAACCTCAACTTCGCCAACTTTTCGAGTTTATAAATCCAGCTTAACTCTATTTAGAGTTTCACCATTGGTTTTCACAACAGAATCAGAAGCTGTATTCAAATTATTTTCATTATCATGATTAGTCAATTTTTCTTCACCAGAATCAGAATCTGAATCATAATCGAAGTTTTCTGTATCTTCATAGTTACGATTAACCCATACTTAAACTGCTTCATCTGCTTCACTCTTTTCAATAACTTTTAATTTTGGATAACACATCTTTATTTTAGGGAGAGGAAGGAAAGTCAAAAAGTCTTTCTCCACTAATTTAATAAAAGAGCAATCAAAGGCTAAATATTTTTTTCATATTAATAGGTTTTTTTTTCAAAATTTTTTAAACCTTTATAAATGTGACTTTAACAAAATGGAAATCGTACTTAAATTCTAACAAAATCTTTCTTCCATTCTGTTAAACAAATATTATTATATATTAGAATGTTCCACAAACCCTCTACTTATATGTATCCCTATCCCTTCATAAAAACCTTCATAGAAAAAACCTCATTTTCTTTCATAAGCTATTAAGGGTTACAAACCTTGTACAAATAAATTTGAACTAAATTTTATCTAACGTTTCGGTATGCTTATTGCTTTCATGAAGTTTCGTTCACTGCTTAATACATTTTACAAATTTTAAAGCTCCATCAACGTCACCTTGCACCTATTTTTCTCTACTGCTAATACTAACAGCAACATTTCATCAAGACTTTCTTTCCTTTCCCTATAATTTCTAAACCTAAACTAGATCACTTTTTAGCAATTTAAACTCGAACAAACGGTCATAGATAAAAACCCTCCAGCTTCGCTGTCGCGTTTTTATCATTTCGTTTGTTCTCGTTAAATTTCTAAGCAATCTAGTTTTCGTAAAAAATAAATGTTTATCCGATGAAAAAAAGCTCTTGTGGTTTTACGTATGATAAAAATGTTATGGTTATTAATTTGACTAAAATGTTGATCTACCTTAGAAGATTTTATAGAAAAATTACATAGTGAAAAGTACTTACCAAGGGGGACGTTTCCACACCCCCTTTGGAATGTCAAAATATCAGAAAATTGGATGAGTTTTACATGTTATTATTTTAATAGGAAAGCATAAAGTGTAATATATTCAAATGAAGGTATGAAAATGGTCAACATGAGTTTTTTTATAAAAGTTGGGTTATTTTCTGGTAATTGAAGTTGGTTGTGAGCTAAAACTGGTTTTATTTAAATTTAGCTTAAATTCAAAGAACTCTCTAAGTGAACCAGGAATGGTACTTTACATAGGTACTACTGTCTACATCCTTTGGATAATAGGGTTGAATTGGTCTTGTCTATATATAAAATACTACCTACTTTAGGTAGCTAATGTTTTATTTTACATATCTAATATGAACACATCGAATACAATCTATTATTTTCAGCATTCAAGGTATACATATCAGTTTTGTTTAGTGTCCATTTATTTCTGAGTATTGCGAGGGTCATCGAATCATTTCTAGTTGAGTAATTTTAACGCAACTGTGCCCTTAAAAACTTCACACAATTGATTATAAAATATATTCGGCCCTTTCTGCCTTTCAGTAGTATTTTCGTTTTTAAACAGCTGTTCGGCCGAATCCATTAACGCGGCACAAAAAACTAGAGTAGGTTTGTGCACCACGCTTGTGCCGTCGTTTTTATTTATTTGTGTGATTTCCCGAAAAAATCGAGAAATACATGCCAATGTGGCCAAGTGGAATAATGAATAATATAAAAGGTCAAGAAAAATGCAGCCAACTCATATATCAAGAAAGCCATTGATGGTATATAACAATCGAATGTGGCAAAAGGGAGAACGACAGGATGGGCTTTCATTGCAAATATTTAGAATGTGTGGACAGACATTCTTCTTTTAACTGCAGTTGATGATTAATGTATTCAGTTTAATGACTATATTTTTAGGGATGTAATTGTGCCACGGGTCCACAAGTCGAATAGATAGAGAAGCTATACACAGAGTGTCTGGTATGTATACCGGGTGTTGCATCGTCGAGCGGGACATAGGAAATCCCATGTAATTTTAAATGGGGTCAATTATTGGCTTCCCTAATTATTTTAGAGAAAAATTCTATTTAGGTTTATTAAAGAGCACTAAAACCCACATTCAAAAGAATAACTTTAGATATTTTTGATGAGCCCGTTTACGGGTTATCGCCGATTTCTTTTTAACTATTTCTCCTTTTTATAGCCCCGTATTTGCGGGCACCAGTCAAGGTTAAAGATGACTGTCAAATAAAGTTGTCATTTTGAGGAATATTTGAACATCTTCTTAAATCCTAAAGTTCTAACAATTTAATAGTACCTACCTATTAATTAGTAAAATATTGAAACATGTAAAATGTCATAATTAACCTTGTAATTGGATACTTTATTTTAGTTTTATTCAGATTAATTTGTACTCATAAATACACCTTTAATATTTTCGATGTAAGAGTTTTTATAACAATAAAGCACACATTTCAAAATGACAACTTTATTTGACAGTCATCTTTTACCTTGACTGGTGCCCGCAAATACGGGGCCATAAAAAGGAGAAATAGTTAAAAAGAAATCGGCGATAACCCGTAAACGGGCTCATCAAAAATATCTAAAGTTATTCTTTTGAATGTGGGTTTTAGTGCTCTTTAATAAACCTAAATAGAATTTTTCTCTAAAATAATTAGGGAAGCCAATAATTGACCCCATTTAAAATTACATGGGATTTCCTATGTCCCGCTCGACGATGCAACACCCGGTATGTACAGAACTTTTGGTATGTAATTAAAAGTTGTAAGTTTTCAGCCCGGTATACTATTTATTGGCATAGTAACCAACACGTTGTTTCGGTTTCTATAGTAATAACAAATAAAATAGAGTGTCAGTAGTACAAGAGAGAGGACGTTTGTCTTGTTGTTCCCTGTTTGGTGTCCCGTTCTATATAGAAAATTAACCCCCTTTTGAGGCCCCAATGTGGAGTTGAGGTGTCCAGGTCCCCCCTCTACTGTAAATAATATTAAATTGCGGCTGGCCCAGATCCGATATTCAAGGTGGATAGCAACGAACACTAACCTTAGTGGATAGCCGTGGCATTTGGGCAGAATTTTGGCAGATTTTTGGCATTGACTGTCATGTCATCCCACACCTGAACACCTGACCGCCCGATAGATAGAAACAGGCCGTCGAGCAGAGTTTTTTGTTCTTGTTGGCAAAGCAGCAGTTAAGTACTCTAGTGATAGTTTTTGTGATTAGATTTAAGTTGTTCTATATTAAAAATATAAAAGATTTACTCAGATTCACAAAAACGCCTTTTTTTAGATCTATTATTAACAACTGTCAGGTTTTATACCTATCCAAATATAAAAATCTCCAGCAATTTGCAGTATTTATTACACTGGCTTAAAATGTATAATTTAAAACAATTTGTTCCAGAAACTTAAACAATTTTCAAGATTAATACCTATCGATATGTGGAAATTTTTAATATTTTGTAGTATTTACTACAGTAGTTTAAAATGTGGAATTTAAAACAATTTGTTGGAGAACCTTCAAGAATTGTAATGGTTTACACATATCGAAATATAAAAATCTTCAACAATTTGTAATATTTACTACACTATAATAAACCAGCATACGGTATTAAGTACTTTAGATTGCTAGAGACTGCTGGAAGATGGCGCTGCCTATATTGTACTGCCTACGCAGAACAACATCACAACTTTAAGCTGTTTCAATTTTCAAACCGTGGGTATTCGGTATGCTTACTTGTCATAATTGTGCCCTGTGCTGACGAGAACCAAAGAGTTCGAAACCGATCTAGTCTCTAGTATATTGAAATATATCCAAAAAAATTTTGTGAAATTTGTAACTATGTAGTAGTAGAAGAAACAAGATTTATTTTAGCAATACTGCTACAATATTATAAATTCTAGTCTTTTTAACATTAATTAAAACATTTAAAATTACAATTTTATGCACCAAAAATATTTTTAAATAAATTTTATCAGATATTTTGTTTTCTAAGTAATGATATTTTTAAGGATTTTTTAAATTTACTTAAGGAATTTTGTTTCTTAATTAAAGAATCTAAATTATTATATTCGTGAAGTCCTTTAAAAAAGATCGATTTATACGTCAAATTTTTTGTCACTTTCCCTAAACAAAATTTTTGATTGTTTCTGGTTTGATAGTTATGATTTTCAAAGTTTTGCGTTAAAAAGTCTTTTAAATGAGATGGTAATAAATTATTTTGAATTTTATAAATAAAAATACAAACTAGGAAAAATATTAAATTTCTTATATTCAACCATTTAAGTTTATTTAACATATAATTTATCTTTGTGTATTTATCAACATTTAATATTATTCTCATCGCCTTATTTTGTAAAATTTGAAGTCTACTAAAAATTCCTTCATTTGCAGTAAATAAAATTGTAGAGCAATACAATAAATGAGGTAAAATTATTGTGTTATATATTGTTTTTCTTGAAAATAAACTTAAACCTTTACTTACTCTTTTAAAATAATTAATTTTTTTTTCCAATTTTAGATATAGTGTTTTCAAAATAAGCATCAAATTTTAATTTAGAATCCATTATTATCCCTAAATATTTAAAAGACTGAACTATTTCTAATTTTTGGTCATCTATAAAAATATTTATATTTTCATAATTTATATTCCATAAATTTCGTTTTAGAAATATTTAATTTTAATTTATTTCACTTTTAGCCAGTTTGATACCAATTTCAATTCAGAATTTAGACTATCTATGCAACTTAAAATATTTTTATCTTTTACGTATATTAAAGTATCATCAGCAAACATTTGAATATTAGTATTTGACAAAATATTTGGCATACCATTTATATATAAAATAAATAATAAAGGACCTAAAATACTTCCTTGTGGTACACCGATATTATTAAATTTCCTTTACTATACATTTTATCTTTTTCTTAATACATGTATACATTATTTACAATCGGTGTCATTAATAATTCCCGTTTAGTAGATTCAATAAACCTCTTTTTCTGAAATGGATATGAATATTAATGGTACCTATTAGTCATTCATTAAATTTTATTCTTTGCATAAATCGGTATGCAAGAGCGAAAGTCTTTCCTTCACACTTTATACAAACTTAGGACTGTCAAAGGAAACGATTGTGAATATACTGTTTGTTAGAAATTCACAAACTGTTACTTTGGTGTCTTTAAAAGTTCCAGTTCCACAGTTTTGCTTCGTCATAATAATCTGTTATCATAATAAAAAGTCAATCTGTAAATACAGATTTTGTCAAATTTGGGCTGGTGCAGCTTAGGCACAATTTACTACATACATTATTCTTCCAAGAGTTTCACCTACTATTGCACGATCATCCAAAAGATCTTGTAGGATCTGGAATAGTCTTTGATCCAAATCTCGATACTTTCTTTGTTGTTTCGGCATTGGCATGTGTTGGTTAATCTGCTGTACAACTGTTTTGTAATATTCGGCCTCTTCCCGCAGACCATTCAATAATTCGTAAAAATTAGGTGCTTTTCAATTTTCCTGTTTAAGCGATTATGCCAGCCCTCGACAGTGTTGGTAGTTCTATGTCGGTCACTATAGCGGACAAAATGACTTAAAAAGTTCCATGTGCCGTGATTTAACAAAACTGGATCTTCTGAAAATTCCAGAATACGGTCCTTAGCATCATTATCCAAGAGAACGATGTCCCTAAATTTTTCCAAATAATAATATCTTGGCGGCGAGTTGGTTCTGACTTTTGAACGGACCATTTTTTAAACTACGGCATTGTATGATACTTATTTTATAGCAAGGGTTTTAAAGGTACTGTAAATCCAATAGAATTTATTTATTTAAAATAGGGTGTTCAAAATAAGGTTTGAAAGATGACGCATTTTAAACTAATACGGTCCATACATTTTACCCAGGCTAATCATTAAGGATTGCTTGACTTATGGTTATCTTGTATTTAGATTTTTAATTAAACCAAATCCAGGGAAGAGTAGTCCTGCTGTTTTTTTTTTGCAGGATATTGATGTAAGTGTTATGGTTTGTCTATTGTTCTCATCTTACTTTTGTATTATAATAAAGACAGTAACTCAATAGATTTAAAAAGAAAAGTAAGTAGAAAATCAGCTCAAAAAATTGAAACGTTTTAATATTATTTTATTGTCACATACCTACCTAGGTTTAATAAGAAATTTGAGTCACGAAAATCCCATGCAAATCCTGCAAATTTAAAATTGTATTTATCTGTCCGCAGTTCGAAGAGTGCTTTTATTAGAAACTCAAAGAAAAGTGCCAATTTATTGAAGTGGTGGAAAGTTTATTCAATTCGGGTTTTCCATTTTCATATCGCAGGATGTGTATAATAAACTGTAAAGAATTTTTTTAGCTGAATTGAGTCTAAAAAGGATCAAAAACATCGTTAAATCCATAGAACAAAAAAATTAGTTTAAGGAATAACATTTCTTAATACATTTTTTCTATATAAATAATAATGGAGTTCCTGAATGATCTTAGCTATGACAACTATAAATTCAAAGAAATAAAGAGTCTAAAAAAATTGAAGATAGTAAAACATTATAAAATTTGAAAAAATAAAAATCATGTATGTGTTATACTATTTGTGTAGAATTAAAGGAATTTAAAACACATAAGATATTTAATTCAAAAATTGATGAGAAAAAGATTGAGTGAGGAACTTAATAAAGAAAATTTAAGTTTGATATTTAAGGGTTTAAAAGATAAATAATTTTCTCTACGTCAATTTAAAAATAATTAAATTCTTCTTACATAAAATCATATACCGTGTGTGTATAAAGTCTGGAAACGACTTAATAACATCACAATTTATTGGTCGATTTAAACCAAATTTGGTACAGTTGTGTAAAAGGATCTGACGCACCGAATGACGATATTGACGTTGTCGCCAGCTTTTTAGTTTGTCTGGAAATCGAACGAATTTTATATTTTTAAATGTAACACCCTGTATATTTTTTCATTTATAGTTTTTACTTTAAATTTGTTACACTTTTGGTATAACATACTTTGTTTCTAATGTCAGTAGTTTTCGAAATAACGAGTACAATTTAGAAAAAATATATTTTTTATATTAAATGTTCAAACTGTTTTCCCTGTACAGCTTGACAGTGTGCTAATTGAAAATAAAATTTTTCAATTGTGTTGTAAATCATTTCTGGCGTTATTAATTCAAATTCGTCCAAAATTCGACGCTGCAAATCGGCCAAATCTTGAGGTTTTGTGGTATAAACTCTGTTCTTTAAGTGTTCCCATAAAAAGTAGTCGTTAGGCGACAAATCAGGGGACCTAGGTGCAGTGGCGTAGCCACAGGGGGGCGATCGCCCCCTCCCCCGCCCCCCTTGGCATGGCGCCCCTTTACTACTTAAAAAATAATTCTTAAAAAACAAGATCTGTCTTATTTTATTTTAAGTAAAGAAGAGCGATGGGAATAAACTTAATAAATCCGGCTTTGAGAGCGTCCCATCACATTAAATTTATTTTTTTATATAACGGATTTTAACTTTATTTGGGGCGAGACCCCTGTTCCCTAAGGAGCATGAAGAAGGTGAATTCCTACAAAATTTGGGCGTGGTCCCAAAAATTTTTTGTCGGCGGCGCTTTACCTCCACCCTCTGCAACCCTCCGCTAGTTCGCCCCCTCCGCCCCAAAATGCTGGCTACGCCAATGCCTAGGTGGCCACTCGATTGTACCCCCTCTATTCCTATATCCTAAATTCGCACACATTTCGACCAAAATGGGGAAGAGCTCCGTCCCGTTGGAAGAATGTACTTGCATAATTTGGACCCATCACATTTCGTATAGTAGGCACTATTTGCGTTTCCAAGAGCTCAAGGTAAAGTTGTGATGTCAAATTTCCATCAATAAAAATGGACCGATATTGTGGTTACCCAGAAGCCCAGCCCACACATTCAATTTTCCAGGGCGTTGTGTATGACCTTCTTTCATCCAGTGGGGATTTTCATTTGTCCAAAACCTACAGTTAGTTGTGTCTATTGACTTTACCATTTAACATAAATAGTGCTTCGTCCGAAAATATTATAAATTTTAAAAACTTGTTATTCTGGTCAAACCTTGACATCATAATATCCCAAAATTCAATTCTTCGCTCATAATCATCTTCTGATAACTCTTGAACCACATGTATTTTGAAAGGGACAGATTTGAAGCAGACGGCACTTACTTGAAAAGTTTTCCTCAATGAAGAAACAGGGGTTTCAACAACATGTTGTAAAATTTCTAAACTTTTCTCTTTATCTTACTACTGCCGGTTCTGATCGTCACCTATCTTTACAATTTCCAGTTTCTTCGAACCGTCGGACAGTTTTTAGAACAGTTGCTTTTGAAATTGGATTTCGGTTTGGAAATGCGTCATTAAATAGATTTTTAAGCTCTTCGTAAGGCCTGACCCTATCGCCATAATAATATCCTCTCATCATAAGAATTGTAATTCTTTCACTTTCAGTAAAAGACATTTTCGCATGTAAAAATGACAGCTTTTATGACTTTACATCTAAACTGATGTTTTATTTATTAATAAATAAAACACAATTTGTTGATATTTTCAAAACACGTCGTTATTTCGAAAACTACTGATATTAGGAACAAAGTATGTTATACCGAAAGTGTAACAAATTTAAAGTAAAAACTATAAATCAAAAAATATACAGGGTGTTACATTTAAAAATATAAAACTCGTTCGAATTCCAGACAAACTAAAAAGCTGGCAACAACGCCAATATCGTCATTCGGTGCGTCAGATCCCCTTACACAACTGTACCAAATTTGGTTTAAAAATCAGCCAATAAATAAATTGTGATGTTATTAAGCCGTTTCTAGATTTTATACACACACTGTACCTATATTAAAAAATTGTTGATCACATTAATATTTAATTTTAGACTATTTTTTACCTCCATTCAATTTTATTACACTTTATGCTTCTCTATTTAACAAAAATCATCTATATTTCAAGAGAGATTTCCTCCCTCTTGATAAGTGTCTTTTACTATCTAAAAAACACTCATTTCTCTTTAAAATGGTAATCAAATATATATTTAATTTTTGACTAATTTTTAACCTTATTTTTTTTTAAGCTGATTTTTGGTGATTATATGTTTTTTTTTATTATATCTATTATACAGGGTGTTCTTTAAGTACGTGGTCAAACTTCAAGGGGTGATTCTTTGAGTGATTGTAAGACGAAAAGTTTATATAAACATAGGTCCGGTAATACTTCTATTTCAAGATGGGGTCAAACTTTAAAAAAAAAATCGTTTTTTCGTAAATACCTTAATGATCCTTTAGCCGATTTTGGTGGCGTCCCTTATTTTTAGCATTATTTTCGTATCTTGCTTCATTTTTGAGAAAAAATATAAAGTTCACTTTATTGCTTAATCAATAAAAAAAATTTTGTGTTTTAAAATTGTTTTTATTGTTGTCCATGGACATGCAATAAAGTGATTTTTATTTCTGATTAAGCAATTAAAATTAAACGAAATATTTCAACATCCTGTAAAAAACAATATTTTATTATGTTGTCCTAGGGCACAGCGCACAGCTTCCTTTACTTCTAAGCTATGAAGGACAAAGTCTGGCAACGTTGCAGGTAGACCGATTATTCGCTATTTTTGTTTGTGCTCTTGTGCTTGTGATTGTGAAGTGCATCGACAAGTCTTGACGCATACGTTGTTTGTTATTTTCCCGAGTTTCAGTTATCAATGTTATCATTATAGGAAAATCTTAAGGTTAGTTTCAATGTTTGTTTAACTGGCAAAATGCTTTTATTTGCGTACGGCAAGGTTTAAAAAAGGGACGATTGAACTACCCCAATATATTTAAAAAATGATTTGAAGGTAAACTAGCTAAAGAAATTTGTGACTTGGCTTGATATATGGCATAACGATCCAGAGGGGGTGAGTTTAACTAGGGACACTTATGATGCTATTAAACGTAGTAGATACCAGTACCACAGTTCCAATAGAAATTATAAAATACTCATTTATCCATTTTGAAACAAAATACATTTTAGCTGGTAAATTTCAAACAGGTACCCTTGAAAAAAGATTTGACCGATATAGGAACCTTTCTGGTTGTAACTGCCATGTATCATTTAAACAGATCCTCGAATCAGAAAAAAAAAATTAGACTTCAAAGTATTGTATTCAGGGTTAAAAAATTTTACAGTGTTAAAATCAAATACTCTGTTAAGCATGATATTAAAAGTACAAAAATATTAGAGTTTCCTTACATTTTTCAATCGGATTATCTTAAGGATTACCAGCTGGATGAGTCTGTTTAAATGTATAGGTATATGTATTATATAGCCCATTCTATCTACAAAAATAAGAAATTAAAACGCATGGATTGCAAAAACCTTATTATAAATAAAACAATGCAGTCTTCCTCCACAGTTTAATAATTAAACTGTGGAGGAAGATTGCATTGTTTTATTTATATTACATTGACTCCATTGAAAGTATGGACTATTTTTTCAACTTTGAAAACCTTATTGTTCGAGTCATAGGTTTAAATGTGGGGGATGAATATTTTGATTCTTTGCAAAGGGGGGGGGGGGTTATGTCTTGCTACCAATGAAGTAAATATTATGTACTTTCATATATTTGCAGCTTTTCAGTTTATTATAGCTACTAAAGAACTTAAGCTTAAATTTTTGAATCGGCAAAATCACAAAGTTCTTTTAGCTAAACTGGGTTTGGCTAGTTTAGAAAGTGGTAGCTTTCTGATACCGCTTAATGAGACATGTCCCTGTGGAGAAGGCTATCGAAAAATGTTTTATAAAGTAGCACTTACTCTTAGCAATATATTACTAAAAAATTACACAAATAACAGAAATGACCTTCAACACCAAAATACATCATCAAAAAAAAGAAAGCTCTCTACTTTAAAATAGGTTTTAAAATCACTAATTTTTTTAAGTTAATTTAAATTTCCTATTATTATATTATATATACCGGGTGTTGCATCGTCGAGCGGGACATAGGAAATCCCATGTAATTTTAAATGGGGTCAATTATTGGCTTCCCTAATTATTTTAGAGAAAAATTCTATTTAGGTTTATTAAAGAGCACTAAAACCCACATTCAAAAGAATAACTTTAGATATTTTTGATGAGCCCGTTTACGGGTTATCGCCGATTTCTTTTTAACTATTTCTCCTTTTTATGGCCCCGTATTTGCGGGCACCAGTCAAGGTAAAAGATGACTGTCAAATAAAGTTGTCATTTTGAGGAATATTTGAACATCTTCTTAAATCCTAAAGTTCTAACAATTTAATAGTACCTACCTATTAATTAGTAAAATATTGAAACATGTAAAATGTCATAATTAACCTTGTAATTGGATACTTTATTTTAGTTTTATTCAGATTAATTTGCACTCATAAATACACCTTTTAAGCTGGATTTATAAACTCGAAAAGTTGGTGAGGTTGAAGTTATGATCAAGTTTGTGAGGTTAGATATTCCAAACTCCGAGCATTAAAATTGGTTATCTCGAACTACCCGGGAAGTTTTCGAACCTTACATGAGCTTTACATGAACAACATGAACGAGTGTATAAATGGAACAGAGTGTTTCCTTTAGTTTAAATTGAATTCCTATTTCCACCACCAACTGAACCTCAACCTCGCCAACTTTTCGAGTTTATAAATCCAGCTTTAATATTTTCGATGTACGAGTTTTTATAACAATAAAGCACACATTTCAAAATGACAACTTTATTTGACAGTCATCTTTTACCTTGACTGGTGCCCGCAAATACGGGGCCATTAAAAGGAGAAATAGTTAAAAAGAAATCGGCGATAACCCGTAAACGGGCTCATCAAAAATATCTAAAGTTATTCTTTTGAATGTGGGTTTTAGTGCTCTTTAATAAACCTAAATAGAATTTTTCTCTAAAATAATTAGGGAAGCTAATAATTGACCCCATTTAAAATTACATGGGATTTCCTATGTCCCGCTCGACGATGCAACACCCGGTATATTATTATATTATATTATTATATTCTTATTACTTATTAGACATAATATCTATACTGAAGTAAAATGCAAAAAGTTCAATAAAAACCGTAATTTTTATCGCCTAAACGGGCGAATCTGCACGGAAGTTGCGTTAGTTACTTATTAAAAATCGGTCTACTTCTGACAGGATTTGCGACGTTGCCTTTCTTACTTCACGGCTTGGAAATGTAGGGGGCTATGCCTAGGGACATGCAAAAATGAACCAAGATACGAAAAAAATGCTGAAATTAAAAAAGTTGTAGTTTTAGTGGCCTAATGGGAGAAAAATATAAAAATTGTAAAGTCAGTGGCGCGCATTTTTTTTGTCAAATATCTTTGTTAAGGTGCCTTCCGGGACGCCACTGTACTTAAAAAATTTAATCAAGCTAGGGCTAAACTAGCCCCTTACTACCCTAAATAACATTGTCAGATTTTAACAAAATTGGCTAAAGGATTATTAAAATATTTACGAAAAAACTATTTTGTTTTAAAAGTTTAACACCCTGTATCTTGAAAACGAAGCATTACCTATGTTTATATAAACTTTTCGTCTTAGAATCACTCAAGGAATCACCCCTTGAAGTTTGACCAAGTACTTAAATATCACCCTGTATAACTTAATAATTGGATTATTAGAAAATATTAAAATTTGGTGTGCATTATAAAATTAATAAGGGAGCTCATATTTCAATGTGGCAAAATTTACATGGAATTTTTACTTGTTCATAAAGATCCAAATTTTAAATATTTTGAAAAAAATACGCGTGTGTCACCTCGTAAACTCTTCCCCGTTTTGTAATATATTATTTCGCCAAATCACCCCAACGAGTGGCGACCTTCCGAAACATATATATACAAATCAGTTTTTTAACAAAGCCACCCTCTTGTTGCCCTAATATTCCCGATTATATCACGATCTGCCACCCTTTTTCCACCGAAATGTACTGTATCTAGACAAGTCTGGCCGTGGCGTGGTTACATTAAAAGGATCGATTTGACATTTGTTTTGTTTTTGTTGTCCATTTTCTGGCGCGTTAGCTGACTTTTTAATACGTAATATATTTCTGAAAATTTTACCGAACGATTCTGCAGACATCGTCTTGTCAAACACCAAAACTTTACTGCAGGAAATATCACAATTATTATCCAAGTGTTATGTTAAGTTTCATAGTTCACTTTACATAACAATGATATCTTGTCTACACGAATCTGTCTGAGGCACTTCTAATAGCCTGTAACACAGTGTTAATCAAATCGTTTCACCGGTGTAAAGGGTCATGTAGGGAAACACTAGCATTAGGGGGTATAGATTCCACGAGGGGAAGTTAAGGGCATGGCGGCCTTCTTATAAGGGTTTGCATTTTCATATTATCAGACAGTGAATAATTTTTTTTAACTCAATATAGTCATAAATTTGCCTATTTTCCTTAAATACCATAATTGACTCAACGTCAGTTAAATATTAACATACCACCAGAAATAAATATTTCGTTGCTCTTCAAACGTCGAATGTAGTCCTTACTATGTGTAACAAAATTTGCCCAACTTTGTGAAGGGATGTTAAAAACTTCAGTTTTTATAAGTTCAAGTACACTGGAGTTAATAGAAGGGCAAATATTGTTACGACGAATGGCAGATTTCAGTTGGTGTCAAACATGTTTGATGGGATTAAATATACAATGGTATGGTGGAAGCCTTAAAACTGTATGCCCTAAATTTTTTCCATAATTATCACAGAAGTATTCCTTTTGTAGTTTTAAACTTTGTAAAACCTCAATTTATTGACTTTTGGTGTAATCTTCCTGAAAATAAATGTCATTATCATACATGTAGTTTTGGATTGTTGCTTTTGCGTCATTTGAGGAGGGAGTCTTGGTCAACTTCCTACTATGGTAGCTTGCATTGTCCAATACAATTAAGCTATTCGGAGGTATATTTGGAATTAGCCTGTTTTTAAACCAATCTTCAAATAAATCAGCAGTGGTGTCCTCATGGTAGTCCAGAGAAGAATCTTTAGTGTTTTTTTGCAGACAGAGAAAGTCCATTTGGAATCCATCCGTCTTTAGATCCAGCATGCAAAATCGTAATTCGTTTACCTCTTTTTGATGGCGCGCTTGTTTTACACTTGCCGCTTCAGTCATCTCCTGAGATATATTGGGCTCGCACATATTTTCCATGACTCACACACGATTAAACAAACGCTGTATTACACATGAAGTAAGAATAATTACTAAGCTTAAAACTAACTAGAGTGGCTATACCGGGTGTTGCATCGTCGAGCGGGACATAGGAAATCCCATGTAATTTTAAATGGGGTCAATTATTGGCTTCCCTAATTATTTTAGAGAAAAATTCTATTTAGGTTTATTAAAGAGCACTAAAACCCACATTCAAAAGAATAACTTTAGATATTTTTGATGAGCCCGTTTACGGGTTATCGCCGATTTCTTTTTAACTATTTCTCCTTTTTATGGCCCCGTATTTGCGGGCACCAGTCAAGGTAAAAATGACTGTCAAATAAAGTTGTCATTTTGAAATGTGTGCTTCATTGTTATAAAAACTCGTACAAATAGTTATCAAAATGTGTCAGACATGTTTGCTGCTCTGTATCCGAATAGACCGATACCTTCAAAATCTACAGTCGAAAGGACTATCAAGAAATTTGAGACAAAAGGCACTGTAATAAATAACTGCAGATGTGAAGAAAGGCAGGAACAAAGAAGAGATGCAAGAATTATTAATTACCTATTAATTAGTAAAATATTGAAACATGTAAAATGTCATAATTAACCTTGTAATTGGATACTTTATTTTAGTTTTATTCAGATTAATTTGTACTCATAAATACACCTTTAATATTTTCGAAGTACGAGTTTTTATAACAATAAAGCACACATTTCAAAATGACAACTTTATTTGACAGTCATCTTTTACCTTGACTGGTGCCCGCAAATACGGGGCCATAAAAAGGAGAAATAGTTAAAAAGAAATCGGCGATAACCCGTAAACGGGCTCGTCAAAAATATCTAAAGTTATTCTTGTGAATGTGGGTTTTAGTGCTCTTTAATAAACCTAAATAGAATTTTTCTCTAAAATAATTAGGGAAGCCAATAATTGACCCCATTTAAAATTACATGGGATTTCCTATGTCCCGCTCGACGATGCAACACCCGGTATATGCAGTCTTTAAACCATAATTTATTTTATGGGATTAACCCTCTCATTTTAAATCAGGTAAAAATCACCAAACTATTACTTTAATAATCAAATTACGTCTTCCGGATTTGCAGTTTACTTTAAGACATTTTTAAATACGGACCATAATTTACCTGCCTTTATTCATTTATTGTTTTTTATGGCCACCCTTGCATGGATAATCACATTCAAAGGCAAAGTGTAACTTTCTTATATCTCTGGACAGGCTTTACCTCCTTGTATATTTAATATTTACAGAAGCGCTTCTTTAAAAGAAACAAGAAACAAAAACGCTCTTGTATACTTAAATAAACACATAGAGAAGCAAAGAATGAGCACCCACTCAACCCTTACATCGTGAATAATAGCTACACGCCTTTACTATTTTCGTTCACTTTTATCATGGTTCTATTTAGGTAAATCCACGTAAATACCCATAATACCGGATTCGTGATCTTTGTCGCTGGCAGCCCTAAAAAGGATTAAAAGTAAGCTCGTAGGAAAATATTTTACTTATTTATTAAAGTCACAAAAGCACCAAATTGGATTAACCCTTTCGAGTTCACCGAGAGGGTGGGTCAACTGCAAATTTAGAATAATGGAATGGGCTCAGTGCCGCAGGGTGTAAAAAATCTTCTATAACGTTGAATAGTGAAACGTTTATTGTTCAGGTCAATGGGTAATTCTGTATTATTAATTAAACTGTCAGAAATCTTGGTGGTGGTAATAAGCTCCGTATAACTACAAGTAGGTAATCACTTGCTCAACCCAGCTAAAATATTGCAATGCTATGCTGCCGTTTTTACTAGAAAGTAGTAGAAACGCTGATATTTTAAATACATCACCCACAATGTTACCTTATTTCTACAATATATTTTGGAAATTGGAATTTATGAAATTAAAAAAAAACATTTTTCCAAGTCCGCATTTTACTACTTTCATATTAGGACTTTTATACCTGTACATTATTACCTGTTGTTGTAGTTGTTAGTGTCAGTGTCAAAATAAATATTCTCGAAAATGCTGACCGTAGAACAAAGAGTTTTTATAGTGCAATGCTATGGAAATGGTCAGTGCTCTTATCGCTACGTAGTGGAGGAATTCCAACGCAAATTTCCTGGCGTGTACGTTCCGAAAGTTGGTGTACACAAACTGGTGACAAAATTTCAAAGAACAGGATTAGTTATTGACATTAAAAAAGAGAAGAAGCAATATAATGAGGAATAAGCCTGTACAGTTTTAATATTGCAATCTGTAAATGAAAATCCATTGCTTTCCTTGAGAAACAGGGCTAAGCATTTAGAGGTGGTATACAAACCTACCATTCAACTTTACCCTTACAGGCCTCATTTCAATCAAACCTTAGAGGCTGGCGATGAAGCTAAAAGGCTAGAACTTTGTTTATGGGTTGGTAATGAGATTTGTAACAACAATAGAAATTTTCACAAGCTTATAATGTTTTCTGATGAATCAACATTTTCAACCAACGGAACTATTGCTTCTCAACATGTCAGATATTAGTGTAAAGAGAATCCTGAATTTAGAATTCCCGCAAGACGTCAGTACTTTAAAAAAGTCAGTGTGTGGTGTGCTCTTTCATATTACGGTCTTATTGTTTCGAAGGTACTTGTAAGAACGAGCTATTTGCAATTACTAGATACATTCTTTTGCGATCATCTTGAAGAGTTGCCCCTGGATTATCGCAACGCAATGTATTTTCAACGCGATGCACTTTACGCTGGAGAGGTCAGAGAATGGCTGAACAGAAAATTCAGTGTGAGATGGATAGGAAGAAATGGGCCAGATTTATGGCGTCCAAGAAGCTCCGATCTGACATTAGCCGATTCATTCCTTTGGGGCCGTATAAAGCAGCTTACTTTTGCGCAACCAATGGATAGTAATGTCGAAATTTTAAAACTAAGAATTAGGCGAGCAGTGGAATCATTATCAGTTGAAGAGATTCAAGCCAGTTTTGATCACAGTCTGTAGGAAGCAGTTGGAAAAGTGAGTTGAATATAGGGGAGGGGTTTTTGAAGTATGACTATTGTGTATTATGTTTCGTCCATTGTAAATCTATTTTTATTAATGTCTAGTCATGTAAAGGTAATAATCAAGTAAAAAAAAAAAAAGTGTTTAATTTTTTTTCCTATTTTATAAATTCCAATTTCCTTCAGTAAGTTCGGAGTCAGGGTTAGGAGTAAGTTTGGAGCATTTAACCGCATCCAAAAAATAAAACTTTTTAGATTAGGGGACTAACCCCCCCCCCCCCTCCCCAAGGTCTGATGACCTAACTTCGCCCATGCACACTTCATTCATTAGTCTCTTTTTGCATACCTGTCTTGGGAAATACTCTATTTCCAACAAAATTTAGTTTCGCCTAACTAAAAACCTATTAATCCTAAAAAGCGAGACTGTAAAGAATCAATTTGCAGTTTTTCTGAGGAACCTTTTACAAATCAAACATTAAATTTTAAGGTAGACTATTTAACCTAATTTCAAGCCGACCATGCAAGAAGTTTAGCCAATGTGTTCCAAATTCTGGTTTATGGTTGACCCAGTAAAGCACAATAAACGTTTATTGTATTCTCTACTTTGTAAAATCATCCCCTGTATAGCTCTTTCCTTCGCTAGTACCATGCCCTCGCATATGATGAAGAAAGATCGATTATTCGAGGAGTTCAATTATTGAAACGAAGCCAGTTCTTTTAGTAGAAGCGTGTTGGGTGATAAATTTGGTATCTTTTTCAATAGAAGGGGGTGGTCATAAACATTATTGTCGGCTGGGTCCGGCCAAATAAAAATTGTAAAAGTAATTTTATAGTATTTTACTGGGCAATATGGCTATATGGGTTCTTGGAGCTAGGGAAGAAATTGGGCCAATTGAATGCTGAGGCGTAGACTATGATGGAAAAACAGGGAATATTATAAAAAAAGTAAATGAAAATTTTGGATCTTATTTTTCAATCTGTATTGAGAATTACGCCTCGAAATAAATGTCATTAAGAATAATTAACCAGCCACTTATTCTGATCTTTCACCTATTTTTTTAAGTACAAATGTAGGGAGGTTCATATTTGAGAGGCACTTAACACACTGTTTAAACAGTACTACTGTCCACAAATTATTTTAAGCGTTTCTTTCTCTAGAATAAAAATTGATCCGAACTATTTTTTTCCGTACACCCCTGGGTAATATCATTTAAACTACCAAATGGACGCGAGTCCTGGTAAACTTTTGACCCATTATTGCCATCATTAAACTATAAAGTTACCTTTGTAAAAATGGTAAAATATTTTATTACCAGTGATGTTGCAAATTTTTTGTTGTTTCTAGGAAATTTCGGTCTTTCCAGGTTACATGAAGGATTTACTGTAAATAACGGTGATAACAAAGAGGGATAAGATTAAATTACAATTATTTTTTAAGATTGCGGGGACTGTATGTAGTGTGACAGAAATTATTTACTTGGTTGAATATTGAGTTTAGTTTCAAGGATAAAGTTAAAAAAAAACGGATCAGACACAAAAGAAAACTTATTCTAAAATGGAAATTTTCACGTGAAAGCTTTAAATTTCTCATTTCACAAAAATATAATGATAAAGAAGCTATAATTAAAAAATTATAACCATCAAAATTTTCTTTTTTTTACCAACCTAAATAGTCAGCCAAATAAAGGAATTTCAGTCACTCTGCATAGCTGGATGTCTTCTAAAATGGTGAAAAATAGGTACTTATGGGAATCAAGTTGTATTTTTAACTCCCAACATTAAAGGCTTTGGATTGTCCTCATATCCAGGTTATTTGACTGGTTGGTTTTATATACAGTGAGGACCAGAAGTCCTGCATAAATTCGATAAAAAATTAGTGATGCATTTTTCGGAAAAATGCTTGAATACGTAAATTTTTATTTTCATTTGCGCATTTTTTGACCTGAAAGTTTAGTATACAGGGTGACACATGTTAAAGATATGACGTAATTTGTTATTTTTTCTTACGAAACACCCCGTATATTTTTCGATTTTTCAATTCTAGTAAACATTCTAAACATACCCTAGGTCTAAAGTGAAAGATTATCGAGAAATTTTCGATTGAATAAAAAAGACTAAAAAGTTATAAAAATATTTATTAAATTGGGGGTATCAAAGCTTAAAATATTAAAAAGTACTCTAATCATTAATTTAGTAAATGTTCGAACTGTGTTCCATTGACTTCCTGACAGCAAGCAAGCCGCAATTCAAACTCTTCAAAAATGTTATGAATCATTTCACGGGTTATTAATTGAATTTTATATCTGATCTTATTTTTTAATTCTTCGATATTGTTGGGTTTGTTCATATACACTTTATGTTTAAGATAGCCCCATATAGAGAAGTCCATTGGAGTTAGGTCCGGCGACCTAGCAGGCCACTCTATTTGCCCCCTTCGCCCTATTCAACGCCCCGGAAATACGTAATTTAAATATTCGCGCACTTCCCTACTAAAGTGTGGAGGCGCGACATCTTGTTGAAACCAAACAAAATCTCCAGGAATATTAGGGTTGTTTGCATTTGGAAACAAACGGCATAAGGCGGGGATCAATTCATTTCTTAAAAACTCCAAGTAACGTTGACCTGTTAGCGTGCCATCGAAGAAATACGGTCGGTCCTATGACTCTGTCGCCCACAATACCCGCCCAAACATTAACAGACTGTTTATACTGGGTTTGAGCTTCAACAGCCCAGTGTGGATTAGTAGAAGACCAGTAGCAACAGTTTTGTCTGTTCATCACCCCATTCAGACAGAAGGTCGACTCGTCAGAAAATATAATCCTACGTGCAAAAAAATTATCATTATTGCAAATATTCATTAGAGTTTCGCAAAACTCTAAGCGACGATCTGGATCATCTTCGTTAAGCTCGTGGATTAATTTTATTTTATATGGATGATATTTCTCTTTTTTTAAAATTCTTTTTACAGATGATTTTCCAATTTCGTTATCCAATGCTAGCTCTTGAGTAGGTTTATGTGGATTTTCTTCAATGGATAATATAACGTTTAATTGTTTATCTTCTGAAATTGAAGGCCGACCGGACCTAGGAAGATTTCGTACCTGTCCCGTTTCTCTAAATCTCTTCTCGATTCTGCTTACGTTGGACTAAGATATCTGAATGTCTTGATATTTTATGTTAAATAGTTCACAAACTTCCCTTTGAGTCCTAATACGATCACCACATCCTATCATAATTAAAACATCTATTCTCTGAGTTTTAGTCAATTTAACCATTTTCTTTTGTGAATTTTCAATTTTATTTAGTTAAGTAGTACGAAATGCTGCATGAGACAAGATTACTTAAATGTTACTTGATAGCTGTCAGCTATAAACTGACAACTAATGACAACACATTTGAAGGACTGGTCTATACCTATTTAAATAATAAAACTCAAGGTGACCTTAAAAATACTATAATTCAATCGAAAATTTCTCGATAATCTTTCACTTTAGACATAGGGTATTACATTATTATTACATGTTTACTAGAATTGAAAAATCGAAAAATATACGGGGTGTATGATGCTTCTGATGGCAGTCTTTTCATCCTCATTTATTACAGTTTTTTTTCTTCCTGTACTTCTCTTTGGTGACCTGATGGGGCCGCGTTTATCCTCGTGCACAAGTCGGTATATTGTGGACTGTTCGACTCCAGTCATATTCGAACACATTTCAACTAATTTTGCAACTCCGAATGTTGAATTTTGGTGACGAAGAGCGTTGAACACATTGAGAATAATACTTTTCTCATTTTTAGAAAGCGTAGTTTTATTAATCCGTTTCTCAGCAACAAATTCAGAATCATCAGCCATTTTCAAGAACGACGTTCTCCAACAACTGCGGGAAAGTAACTAAACATTTCAAACTCTTGGAACAGTGCACCTACCCGATCTCGAGACCTCGCATTAAGCAACAGGCTATACGTTAATTTGTTAAAGTTGACATCACCCAACAGCAGAGGAAGATAACAATAAATTACAAGAAAAAATGCAGGTTCCACCGAGATTTGAACTCGGATCGCTGGAT
This sequence comes from Polydrusus tereticollis, assembly GCA_963920685.1. NCBI lineage: Eukaryota > Metazoa > Arthropoda > Insecta > Coleoptera > Curculionidae > Polydrusus > Polydrusus tereticollis. The sequence goes on along the minus strand of OY987333.1, from coordinate 9,817,572 downwards.
TCAAAGTCCAGAGTGCTAACCATTACACCATGGAACCTTCATGCTTGCAAAAATGGATAACATTTGTTACAATTAACATGAAACAACAACAGATAACGATAACAACAAATTATAAGAGAAAATTTATTGGATACCTATATAATATATTATTTTGAAATGTACTGTGACTCTATTATTATTGTCGTATTGGATATTGGGGGGCAGAGGGGGCAACATCTTGCGGATCTTATCTGGATTACTCTTGTTTCATGCAACTAATTTATATTCAAGGAGGAAGGTCCAGTTCTATAGTTGTATGGCCAGATAAATCAAAGCTTGAACGAGGGTATGACCCTAAATATTCTAAGCCAAGCAAAATTATCAAAGCCTGTTCAAAAGCAAACCATCGATATAATGTTAAAAGGATCATCTTAGTTTAATAATGGTAAATACCCTACCTCGATTTTTTTTTAACTTCTTCACTAAATTAGGTATTATGCACTATATCATTAAACTCCTATCGAATTGCCCTATTGCGCAGTAGCGTGGGAAAAATATACTTAAACATATTCCATGCATATACACTATTTAATGCCAAATAAGGCAACAGCACAAAAATATCTTCTGGAATTAATAGGAAAAAAACTACATCACACAAGGCAAGGCCAAATATACATACATAAAAATAATGTATTAAGGTAAAGCCGTTGGTTTCTAATCAAGAGCATATTGACGCTCATAATATGTGGCAAAGAAATAGAACCTTACAAAGAGAAAAAAAATGTTTTCGTATTTGTGTGTTGTGTTGTTGTGTGTTTTTATATTAAATAATACTTTTTCAGAATAAAAGTGATGGATTTCGGACATAAGTTTTGACTGCTCTTATACTAACAGAACATGTTCTTAATGAATGACATACAATTTCATATTAACAAGTGTGCGCTTTCTTAAAGCTGTTTGAAAAAATATTTACCCAATATCTGAAATAGAATATCTCAAACGAAGAGATAGTTTTCCATTTAAGTAAGAACATTTTTAATTCTGAACTTAAATCTAAAAATAAAACTATTTTCTCGCTGTATAAGAGCAAAAGTATTTCACTGCGTATATATTAAATCTTCCAATGAAATCGTTTAAAACAACAATAATTAGGCATTCAAATTCTATAACTTTTTTTAAAATCAATTTTGCATAATTATTTTGATGTTAAAGTAACTGATAATGTAGTACAATCCTTCTATTATTCGTTCGATGAATGCCGCGACCTCTCAGCACTGGCGAAGCTTTGGCCAGGGTGGTTGCTCAGTGGGAACGTTGCGGCCTGCCCCGAGGCGAGTCCACGCGCCCCGGCTCTCACGGGGTGACTCATGTGCCATTGTGCGTCCCAGAGGAAAAAAAGGGGATGATCGCCGGGAACATTAGGGTAAGGGGGTGGCTTTGTTAAAAAACTGATTTGGATTTGTTTTTGTTTGAGTCTGCGGGCCCTTTTCAATCACAAATATCCCGGCTGTGGAGAATTAACATTAATACGTCGGTCGATCACGTTCTAATTCCACTTCTGGATTCGCAAAAGTTTGATATTATTTAGTTGGTTACTTTTGGTTTTAGAATGTTTGAGGTTGCTGAGGGTGGTTCGGATGAAATAGACCCAATTATGAAATGACAAGATAGGAAAGTATACTCCTCCTCCCCCATAGAAGCTTTAATTGCGACCAAGCCAAGTTAAAAAATATTTTGGTGTGATTCTTCTCCCGAAATAATAAGAAGCTCATAAGCTCTCTGATGATGGTTTAAACAAATAAACCGAAACGTAAGAAAAAATCTTTATTATTTCAAAAGTGACCGAAAACCCAGGAAATCCAGTAAATGTTAATAATAACTATTAACAACCATAGATTTTTAAAATCGGATCGCCAAGTGCAATTTACTCGTATGGTTATTTATGACGGTTGTCATTTAAAAAAAATTAAAATGGGGTCGTATCTGTCACTTCTTGACATCTGTCGGATTTGACTATAGCGTAGATCGCTTGGTCAGGGGAAATTATGTTACTGTGAAAAGGATTGGGATTCAGCTTAGAAGGTCTATTTATCAAAATCGATAAAGGCAAATTAGGAACCCCCGTATTTTAGAAACGGCTGAAAATAAATATTTACAACTATAGGTTTTTGAAATGGGATCACCAAGTACAATATACTCATATGGTTATTTATAAGGGTTGCCATTTAAAAAATATTCAATATATCGTCGTATCTGTCAAATTTGTGAATCTATATATTTTTTGACATTAAATTCGGCTTCCTTGTCAAAAATTATTGAAAAATATGTGGTTTGTTTTTTATTATAGTCAGCAGGAAAATCGCTAATCGGGTCAGACACTTAAAAACTCCCTGTACAATCATAGGTAACACAAATATTTCTCAAAAAATCCCTATTATTATTAGCTCTTTCCATTACCTCAAACAGAATACCATTCTCCGTTCTTCATCACCTTGCCGTAGATTTTGATGTTTTTCATAGTTGTAAGGAAAATATTTATATTTTTTTAAAGTGCACAACACTGTGGTTTGATGTTTCCTACGGCTTGCCCAAGAATCCTCGTTCTAATCATATTAGTTTCTTCCACGTGCAGTAAAATGTTAAGATCTCAATTATCCCTTTCTTCAGCTCTATTGACATTCTAAGTTGAACATTTACAGTTATTTATTAAAGTACCTTTGGACTCAAATTTACTAATAATAAGTTTAATTAATGAAATGGAAGGGATAGGCTTGTCAGGGTATTGAACTGAAATCATTTCAGACACTGCTCTCAAACTGTTACCTGTATAATACCACTTAATTATAGCTACTTATTCCTTAATGGAATAGCTCATATTTAGCTCTAATTAAAGCGCCTTCAATGAAAATGTTGTCACTGACGCTACTTTTCGTTTTGTCAATGCCAAGTAATAATTTGCTGGTGCATGTTTGCTGTTGTATTACTTAAACTATATATATGCAAGGATTGATAGAAAATTTTTCCAAAATATCTTGAAGCAACAATCAATTATTTTTGCATATTTCCATTAATCTAATACATTTTGTGTTTTAAATCTATAAAAGATGCTAACTTAAACTCGCGAAAATTTCAAAAAAACTGAAATGGAATATTGCTAGACGGAAAAATTCTCAAAATAAAAAGATTCTTTTTTCTTGCATTTTACATATTTTACCGATGTAGATTTAATTATTTTCACCCCCTCGACACGCCATTATTCAAAATAAATTCCGCATTTGGCACACACGCGGCCCAACCTTAAATTATAGCCGTAGATTTGCAACCCTTAAAATATAACAACTTCAAATACATATTAGTGCATAGGCCTATGGCATTCCGTTAATATGAACGTTTAAACTCTTTATATGCGCCTAACTGGCCGGATTATAATAATTTCTAGGTAAGGTTAAATTAAAATAAGATAATTTTAAATGTTGAGAAATTCCCCTATAGCAGGTATTTTGAGAGATTGAATGTCAAGTCTTTAGTTCTCACGGGAAGTGTTCAGTTGTATATAGCAATAGCAATATCATTTTACGAAATATTATATTGTACGTATAAAACAGCATCATGTGGCGTCTTTGGAAAACATTTACAGAGCATCTTCAAATGTTCCGGTGAAGAAACTTAATAGGGGACTTAACGGTAGTACTGCTGCGAGTGAAACTAGCAATTTGACTTAGATACCTCCGACTACAGTAAAAAGAATCGTGTCAAATCCCATCAAATCGCGAAATGTCTACACCATGTACGAGGAGCAACGCGTACCTACATTAGAAACACTGAAGCAACGGCTCACTAATAACGAAACCCAAATAAGCTGTAGCATCACTAGCCTGGAAAGTTTTGTTTAAAATGGGCTTCAGATATCGCACAATTGACAAAAAACAAGTACTTAATAATATAGAAATAAATATAGGACGAAAATATCATTCTGAAAATCGTCCAATAATTTACCTCGATGAGATATGGTTTGACACATATAAGGGACCATCTAAGGGATGGTCAAATTCTTCCGTCAGATGTAAAACAAGAGCACCGTCAAATAAAGGGAAAATAATAACCATTTTACATGCCGGATCAAGAAACGGTTGTATCCCAAAGGCCTTGTGCCCCTCTGCAAAAAATATTAAAGACTCCTGCGTGTACTGCCATAAAGATACAACGGCAGAACTTTTTGAAGAATGTCAATAAATGTAAATAAAACAATGCAGTCTTCCTCCACAGTTTAATATATTAACGTAAATAAAAATAAAAAGCTCCCTACATGTTTCAGTAGTGCTTAAGCACTCATCATCAGGGGATACTAAAAAGGATAGTACGAAGTTAAAAACTACCAAACAAAGTTTAAAAAGGACTTACCTAACATCGAGTTTAGTAGAAATATAAGTTGTCTCAAATTAATGAGTACAACTCACAGGATAATACATGTAAAGGTTGAAGAGTTGTACGAACTGGTTAATATCACGATTCACACATATCACGATTAGTGTGAAACACAATATTCGACAAATATCCACCGCAGCTTTGCTGGCAGGCCCTTGCCCTTTTGACGAAATTATTGATAACATTTTCACATATTTGTGGACGAATTTCATCAATGACGCGTCGAATTTCGTTCTTCAAGTCAGAAATTGCGGCTGGTTTATTGGCATAAACACGAGATTTAAGAAAACCCCAGAAGTCGCACGGTGTTATATCGCAGGATCGTGGTGGCCAATTCTGATCATCATTGCGAGATATGACACGACCAGGAAACTTTAGCCGTAACGAGTCCATTGTTTCACGCGCATTGTGACAGGTCGCTCCGTCCTGTTGAAACCATAAGTTTTCCAGATTAATTCGGTCTAATTCAGCCCACAGAAACTCTTCTAACATTGCAGGATAACGTTCGCCATTCACTGTTAGTGCACTTCCAGCCTCGTCTTCAAAGAAGTATGGCCCAATTATTCCGCCGAACCAAAAACCGCACCATACGGTGACTCGTAGAGGATCCATTGGTTTTTCATGAATAACGCGAGGATTCTTTTCCCCCCAAATTCGACAATTCTGCTTATTGACGTATCCATTTAATTGAAAATGTGCCTCATCACTAAACAGGATTTTCTTCAAGAAATCTCCGTCATTTGCCTCGTTTTTCAGAATTTAACAAGGCGCAACCCATGCACAAATGCAAATCTTTTGTAAGAACTTGCTGCATACTGCTTTTGGTAATGTTCACTTGCTGTGACCAACGGCGAATCCACGTGCCTGGATTCTCACCAACACTTTCCGATACTGCTGCAATATTTTCAGTAGATCGAGCAGTACGCGGCCGCCATGTTGATTTTATGTTTCCAACTGAATCACTTTGCTCAAATTTCTTGATCAATATTTGCACTGTCGTAAATTTTGATGCATTATTTCTTCCAAAAACGGCTCGCACTCTACGAACTGTTTCCGCATAACATTCTCCACATTTAAAATACGTTTTCACGATAACAACGCGCTGTTCTACCATGTAGCGTTCCATGGCTATCTTTATACTTTACATATATATTGTCCACACAATGGGAACTTTACCAGATCTAACATATCGTGCTCTCTTTGCTTCTACAACCACCTTCCCTTAAAGCTAACGCAAATGTATTACCGCCATTTGCCCCCGAACTAATACGCGAGTAACCCCAAGCAAGCGTCAGCTTGTTTCGGATTCGGTTGACCCTGGAGGCCTTCGTTTGATCCGGAGAGGGTCGCGATCACCCCCTCAATCATAACGCACCCTCTAATATCCTCTGACGGCCTTGATAATGCAACAACACCCCCGCACGTACCCTTCCCGTATGCATAAGTAGCTTTTGGGGGATGCTGCAGCAACTGTAGCCTCTCGGATGTTGCGTAAATTATTGATAAGCGATGAAATCTGTTAAGCATTCTTTGATCTTAGACGTTGCTTAGTATTCGTAGAATGTATTTAATATACAGTTGGGATTATTTGCGACACAAAGTGAGGAGAATATCGGTTTTTAACATTAAATTCTTAAAAGAACTTTTTCTAGAAATTAACAGAGAGGTAGCATATACAGGGTGGCCGGTAAGTATATTGCATACTCTCTGGAGCGTATGAGGTAAAAATAACCCTATACAGTAAAAAATTAAGTGTTAAATTTTAAACTCAATGGTGGTACATATAGGACCATACTCAATAGGGTATATTACCCAATGAATATCTTGTAAAAAAGACACTTTTGAATGTTTTTTTTTACTTTTTGATGAGTGTTTTTTCTTCTTATTTATTGGTAGGTACATTTACACTATCGAGTGTAAATTGAACTCACAGATTGTAAACCTATCCTCTTTGGGTGTAAAAGAAATAATGAGAGGTGTAAGTAAACCATTTTTTAATGGTAATTTGTGATTAATTAGTGTAAATATCATATTATTGTAGTGTAAATTTTATTTTATTTGGGTGTGACTTTACTATAGTGAGTGTAATAAAATAATCTACCCAGGGCTAGAATACTTTCCACTTTGTTTAGGTCATTTAATCCCGTATCAAACTAAGCGGGCGTTAATAACTAAAATGTAAAAAAATATGCATTCAAGATGTTTTACATTATTAACCTCTGCTTAGTTTGATACATGATTGAATGACTTAATCAAAGCCAAAAGTAGTAGCCCCTAATATATATAAATCTTCAGATCGCTTGGAAAAGGTTTGTTAAATGAATGAAAAGATTGAGTATTATTTATCGTTTATTTATAAACAAAATGATGGTTACAACAGAACCGGAAAAACCTGTGTTTTTTTTTCACTTATTATTATAACTAGTTGAACAAAATGACACACCTATTATATAGTTTACAATTTAGTAAATTAAACTAATGTATATCTACGTTTAATGTACCTCATTGTTAAGCGTAACAAAGCAAATAACATAATAAATACATGTATACTTAGAACACTAAACAATTAAATAAAAGTATGCTTTGGAACCATATAAAAGAATGAAAATGACGAGTATTATATTAATCGTGTATTTATTTAGAGATCTATGAAGTAAAATATGTAGGTAGGTATCTAAGTATTTATATAAAAAAGGAATTCATTTATATAATAAGCTTATATCAGAATAACTTAAAAGCTAAAGGGAAAACTGTAGCAATGTAAATACCTACTTAGTTTCTTAAAAATGGCGTACTTATTAGTAAGGTTTCTTTAATTTCGTTAATATGCTTACCCAATTTAACAAGATCCTCATAAGAGGCACTCTCATTTGGCACTTTACAGAACTTTGCTTCGTTTCTATATTTTAATTTAAATATAACATTATTCTATATCACGTTCAAAGAGCACAATCAGACTGACTTGAAAGTTGAATTTGCATGTAGCGTCGGCGTCATCTGTCAATTCCTAGAATTTCACACCACTTGTTGCCGCCTGTCTTTTCGGTAACACGGGTTTAAGTGTTTTTACCCGGAGCCGTATAAAAAACAATTAAAGAATAAGTTTTACACTCAATGTGTTAAAGTAACCTTCTAGCAGGGTTTATTTACACGCTAATATGGTCTTATTAATTGTCATTGTATTTAATTTTCCTGATAGAGTGTGAAACGAAATAAATAACACCCATTCAACAAAATTAACTTTTTAGACAGCTAAATTCTTAGGCTAATTTAATACAACAACTTTGGTCCCATATGAGTGTAAAAATGTGGTAAGTTATGTTGATCCGGGTGTTAACATTTTTCTACTTTTTTTTTACCATTCCTGAAATTACCAGGTGGATATTTTTTACTGTGTAATTTGTCATAGATAACACCGGTCAAAATTTTGGCACAACGAGTGTGGTGGTTTTTATTGGCTGTAATGAGCTTGAAAAACTAATTTCTCTAGTCGTAGCTTCATTATCAGTGTTAAGTTGCTCTTTCTTATATGCATAAAAATCAAAATGCTTTCAGGTGCATTCCAACAGTTTTGATTTAAGACACAGACACCAGATACGCATGCTGCCTTAAACTAAAATCATATATCTCAATTGAAAGCAATTTGACTTTAATATATAGCAAGGAATTTTGATCTTCATTATTAAACTTTGCTACATTTAATGTAGCCTATTAACTATTCAAGTTATTCCTCTGTATATTTTAGAAAAACTGTAAGAAAGGGCCCTGAGAGAAGCATCAATAAGCCCGTCACCTAATTCTTTTTGGAAGCATTTGCAAACATCATTAACCCGACCAGCCTCCTTACCCCGAAAATCGTTTGTCATTCTAACCCTTCTGTCCCTTATTTGCATATTACAATTTCGTGCAACTTTTCAATAATAGATTCGTTTAAAGGAAGAGAACAGACGGACACACTTTCATGCCCTGGTTTAGAAAGGATTTTAAAACCATTTATATTGTCGCAGGTATTGTCGGAGATTTTGCTACTTTTGTGTGCCGTTTTCTTAGACATTATTTGTCAATCTGAAGAGTTACTTTGGCTAGTCGACGATATTTTTATAGTCACTGCATGGAAAATCTTGTAAAGGGCGCTCTGCGAGTAGGGCGTATGCGAAGGACGTGATTAGCATTGATCCTGGCTCTTTGGAGATTAGTTATTTATTCGACTTGGAAATGTCGTTTAACAGTAATGACGCTCTCCAGATAAAACAGTTCTTCTAATCAAACCACAGTCGCCAACAAGATGTGTGGTTACTGCAGAAATTCAGCAGAGTCCCAAGTGTAGAAGCATCAGTATTCCAGCAATAGTCGAATTTGGACTTTGAATAGCGTCAAAATGTGTTGAGGTGTGAATGTGTATAATAATATCAGGCTGCATTAGCTTTGACCTATATCCTACTTATAAAATCGATTTATTTGTTTTTTTATAGTAATAGTAAACGTGACTTCAACTATTTTTCAAAAACAGTAGCTGTCGATTTCATGCTCTGTTAACCAAAAAGTGGCCGCCGTCAATTTTCACTTGTTTTATTGAGGCACATAGAAAGCAAATAAAAGTGCCGCTCCGGTGCTATTTCCAATTTTATAATGGGGAATCACGACTAAATTGTAGTCCCACGGTAAAGTTTTATGTTATCTGGTCTAATTTGCGGCATTTCTGACTACCTGGTGCAATAAAACCAGCATTTCATCCACAATTTTATTGGGAGAAAGTCAGACAATTACATTTTTGTATTTTTAAGTGCATTGTAAATTTTAAATATGCAAAGGTTTGAAGTCATAACTGGAGCAATACCTAATGTTAACCGCTCGGTCTGACCTGATTTTATTGTTAACTGGTTGGAGCTTCGTTGTATAATTGGCTTTTGGCTGGTATAATTTGCAAAAAAGGTAATAAATAGAATAAGAAAATCAATGATGCTCCTATGAGCAATGTGATTTTAATAATATTTTTAAATTATTTTTGGTTGCTTTTAAACGTACAACACATAAAGAAAAGGTGCCCTGCACTTAGGACCCAATGCCTTTTAAATAGAAAAATAATGATGTCATACCAAAATGGTTATTAACACATTTGAAATTTCCTGTTCTTTTTAGGTGTTTTTGAAGCTTTAAGTATTTTTTGTACAAATAACTACTTTTATAGAGGCGTGTTCATAAATTCTTGATCTTCTTTGGACGCTCCAACAGAACTTGTTCAATCTTTTTGCTGGTGACGTATTTGTTTTTGGGCACAAACGCAAATTTTATAGAAAATATAAAATTATCATTGTTTCTGCTTCTTTTTGTCCTACCAGCATCTACGAGAGCAAAAATCAACTTAGTGATATGATGATTGGCTTTGTAGCCCATCTCAAGGAGTTTACTTTGCAAAAACTGAAGCTAAGAAACTTTTGTCAGTGGGATTTTAAAGTACTATAAATTCGTCATCTTGGCACTTAGTTGAAAATCTTTAAAGTGTGACTATTATAAATTTGTTATCTGGAAAGGACTCTTACGGTTAATCTTCAACAAAAATCGAAGCAGTGAAAGGGGAGACGATATAGAAATTTGCAATTGTTTTTTAGTTTGCAAATTAGCGTTGTCTACAACTTGAATGCAAGAGTATCCTAGTAAGAGGAGAGTTTTATAATAATGCTTTAAATGTGTCTAATCAAAAAGTCGGTTACAGCATGTGAGATAATCGAACTTCGATTCTGGGGGACACTGTGTAGATGCATACGATATATCGTTTTCTGGTCGACCACACATAGTCTCAGGCCAAACAGCACAATGAAATTGATTGACCAACGAACAGTACGCTGTCAAATTATGCACATTTAATTTCTGTGTGTAAAATAGAAACAGAATGCTAAATTTATAACATTTTCTAAATCAAAACGTATCACTGCAAAAGTAGGATCATCTATCTTTTTATGTGTTTTTCTCTCTTTTCCCGCATATGATTTTTTTTTAAATATGAGTTTCGTAGTTTTTCTTCACTTTGTTTTCTTGTTTTGCAATTCTGTTCTCTTCGCCTATGTCACCTGTAACATCAAAAATTATATTCATAATAACATATAAAGGGAATTTTTTGGGATTGCTTTTCCTGTTCTTCGCATTGTTTAACATAAAGATCGCACATTTTCTGAATATTAAAATGAGCATCTAGATACTTCTTCTTAGTGTCCGCTTTACAATAATGCGATTCTACAATGAAAATTGTTCAGTGTGTCTTCGCATTATATTCTTTGTCGCTTTTAGAGATCCTATCGTTTGTAAGTCTGCCCTTTTCATTCTGTTTTAGGGTACCATACTAGGTTTTACTTTTTATGGACATTAGAGACTGGGACGTTATAGATTGATTTTTAACTTAAGTGTAGTGTATTAAGAAATAAACTTTTACAAACAGGCAAATTTTCATAAGCCTTTTGAAATGAATTCTTATTTTAAAAAAAGAAAAATGTGGATTGTCCCAATTAAGGCTCTTTTTGTGCTTTAAGAAAATTCGTTTAGTGTTTTTATTTATTGTTACCTAGACCATGTTTCTATAACATTTGTGGTGCCGTCTATGAAGAAATAGAAAAAAAAATTGACACCATTTTGTAAAAAATTATTGACTTTATCAAAGAAAATAATAGCTACTTGATTTTCATTGCTGTGTGGGAAATTGAACGAGTCCCGGCAACTCTGTTCGCTAACCAGCTGAATATGTGCAGCGCGAATTTAAATATACTGCAAAACACGAACTGTTTAACTCCTGCGGTTCCAGGCTCCCCCATAAGCATAAGGCTTCTATTGCGTAGCTATTATTTTTTTTGTCTTTATTGATAAGAACATAAATTGCCCTCTGGTTCTAAGTCTTTGATTAATCAGCAAACATAATTTTCCGACGGAAGTAAAAAAACGTTGTTAGTATTATCATTATTTCCTAGTTTATACGCAACGCAAGGAATGGTCCAAAAACCACACGGAGCAAATAAATTATCCTTTACGAGATTCTAATTATATTTTACTTCACGTTATACTTTGTCACAGATACTCAAAATATAACCTCTTAAGCGCTCAATTATCCTTTAAGCCATTCTTTCTCTTGTTTTGTCTTCGGCATCAACTTTTAAAGCCTCAGTCTGTAATAAATCCGAGCTAGTAAGTGGATAAAGCGGCTGTTTAACAAATTAGCCGCTTATCACTTGAAAGAATCCTGCCGAAAACGTAGGGCGCTACTTTTCCATTTTCATGGCAATCTTGAATTCTTTATTAACGCTGCAACGTTGCCAACACCTCGACATTAAGTTGCTTTTGCTGGAGGATCCATCCAGCGAATGTCTTCACCTCCTTACTCCATATGTTAATTCTTTGTCTTCTTGCATTAATTATGGTCAGACAAAATTCAAATTTGCAGATTGAAGACAACTCAGTTTATAAGTTTACAAGAACTTTAACGAGGGGATCCAGAAAACCAGTGTCCTACGTCAAGGACTTGGAAAGCGATGAAATATTAAATGGAAAAAGTCGAACAGTTTGCCGATAGCCTGTGTGAAGAATTTAGCGAATTTCCATCTACTAATCCTGCAAGAGATGCGTGCGTCACCAGGACTATCCAAATTTACAAAAATTTGAGACATTATGCACAAAATGTACCCAATGAGAGAGTTCGCTTTGATATACATGTTATAAATCCAAAGAACCTGATTCCGACAGCATCAAGAACAAAGCTGTCAAAACAACAATGGACGTAGCTGTCAAAACAACAATGGACGTAGTAAACATAGCCCAAGCTATACTTGAAAGGAGCTGCTTTCGCAATGACTGGAAAAAGGCAAAAGTGGCGTTGATACCAAAGACTGGTAAGGACCTAACGTTGGCCGATAACTCTATTATCGTGCCTTGGCAAAGTCGCTGAAAAAGTAATACTAAATCGGGTAACCGATTTTGCATTGGACAACGACATTTTACCACCGGAGCAGTTCGGTTTTCGAGCTGCTCATCGCACATTGCACCAGACAATACGATTGGCCACCAACATACTAAGAAGTTTTATCCACGGCATGTCGATGGGAGCAGTCTGTTTCTGTCTGTCGAAACCGTTGATTGATAAGGTTAGGTATGCCAAATTGGCTAGTTAAAATTATGATATCGTACCTTGAGGACAGAATGTTTGCGGTGTCATCGAAAACGCCGCATCAACGACAAGAATAGTTAGACCGGTATTACAGTATTTAAACGGCTAACATACCGCGTCATGCACAAACCGAACTATACTTATATGCTGATCACACCTCGATCACTGCCACCTCAGGGTCACCTGGGATTGTAATCTATCATCAGCAACGCCATAATGTTATCCTCCAAGAGTGACTGGACACCTGAAATCTCAAGCAATCTTCTTCTCGAAGACCAGAGTGAAATTAAGGAGAAAACGAGTCAAAGTCAATAATAGATTAATTTGATGGAGCGACAAATTAAATATCTTGGTCTTACCTTTAACAAGAAGATGGTTTTGAATCAATGTGTTGACGAACGTATGGCCAAAGCGCAAAAACAGCTGGGCGCCTTGTAACCACTGCTTTGTGATAAAAGCAAAATAAATTTTACAACGAAAACGGCAATATACAAAACGGTAATAGGACCGGTTTTGACGTACGGTGTACCGACCTGGTGCACCATTAACAACACGAGACGTTTAAAAATACAAAAATTTTAAAATAGAGTACCTACTAAGAGTAATTAGAGATGCGCAAAGATTAATGTCATAAGACGTACTACACAGAGACATGAACATAGACAGGACAACCAACGATTTTACGAAACTTTTAATAAAGTGCATCCAAAGAACAATGCTTCGCTCAATCTACTAATCATAAGTTCACACGTACACTCAACTGAAGATCAAAGACATAAATACCCTTAAGACTGGGTGGATCAACAGTCCAGCTCAAGCAGCTACAAAATCCTACATGTGGTAAAGAAGGTCCTCATTTTGTCCTTATTATAGCCCTGATGTGAAAACTGATCTACGAGTTCAGGATTAATTCCAAGGTTGGCATCATTCCTAGATTGACTTCAACTGAGTAAATCCCAGCCTATACAACAATACCTGTATCGAATTTGTGGTAGCCATCATCATCACTTTTATGTCTATTGCTGAACACAGCCCCTCACCCCCCAATATCTTGGTCTACATTCTAGCAACTTAATCTGATATCTAGCCTGCCCAATTCCAGTTCAGCTCAGTTATGACTTCAATCATAATATATGAACTGGCCTAAATCGCAGGATCTCGTGTCTAATATTACCTATTAAGATGACTACAAGCATGCTCGTTCCATGACATGATCCTTAGTTTTGCAGGTGTGTTGTTTGTAAGTGAATTGCTAATTGCAGAAAGGGGACATCTCCATTTTTTTGGTAAATTGACATTTTTGTATACAGGGTGGCTGATTAGTGCGAGAAAGTCCAATATCTCCGTTGTTCTTTAAAATATCGAAATTTATTAAATGCAAAGGTTCTAGGATAAACAAGAGCGCAAATTTTAAAAATATTTTTGGATATACAGGATGCGCCAAAAAAGTGGGGTTTAGCAAAAATGTATTTTTTCAAATGGAACACCCTATATGTTATATTATTTTTGGATTCTACATAAAATTATAGTAATTTTTTAATAAGTGCATTATAGGTCTAAACTTAATAGTTTCCGAGTTATCGACTTTTCCAAAATGACATTTTTGAACTTTGACAGCTTCTAGTTTTCTAACGGTACTTCTTAGAGCAAAACGGCTTACATGTCCCTATCTTACTTTTTAATTGTCTTCAAAAAAATATCAATTTCCGGTTAAACCGGATGTAACTCGAAAGTCGGAAATATAGTACTTCCGGTTTAACCGGAAATTAATATTTTTGGGAAGACAATTAAAAAGTAAGATAGGGACATGTAAGCCGTTTTGCTCTAAGAAGTACCGTTAGAAAATTAGAAGCTGTCAAAGTTCAAAAATATCATTTTGGAAAAGTCGATAACTCTAAAACTATTAAGTTTAGAACTACAATGCACTTATTGAAAAACAACTGTAATTTTATGTAGCATCCAAAAATAATATAACATATAGGGTGTTCCTTTTGAAAAAATACATCTTTGCTAAACCCCACTTTTTTGGGGCATACTGTATATTCAAAAATATTTTTAAAATGTGCGCTTTTGTTTATCCTAGAACCTTTGTATTTAATAAATTTCGATATTTTTAAGAACAACGGAGATATTGGACTTCCTCGCACTAATCAGCCACCCTGTATTTCGCTTCTAGAATCTTAAATACATCGTTTACTGCAAAAACGGGATATTTTGCATACCCACCCTTGTTACTGTTAAGCGATTAAATTCTCGTTTACAGCAGAAAGGAGACATATCCGGGAGATGTACCCTTTCTGCGGTAAAGTACCGACATCGACATCCGATATGCAGCCAAGGACGCCAATTCAGTCGAACAGTTCGTTGGTCACTATAACACACCGAAGTTATAGTTTTATATTTTAATGTGTGACAGTGATTCGTTGGAGTGCTACAAAAATAATAAAAATATTTTCATTATAATTTCTATTGCCTTATGGTAAAGAGGTTAATATGAGTTCCAGTTCAGAAAGTGAAGTTGAAATGCCGAAGAAAAGGAAAAAAGGGGTTGTAAATAGTAATAGTTACAAGAGAAATGTTATTAAAAAGGCAAAACTGCAAGGAGTGCAACATGTAAATTATTCTGGAAAGGTTATTTCTGCAAGAGTGGTTGCTGGTGATGAATGGTAAAGTCTAACTATTTTTGTTATGTAGTTGCAAGTAGGTAATTTGAGTTTTTGTTTTAGTTGCCACAAGAAATGTTTAACTGGTTTTAGTATAGACGAAAAACAACACATGCTTCAATTATTTTGTAATTTAGAAACTAAAGACGAACAAGATTTGCATTTGCAAAGGATGTTAGAATTAGATTCAGTTTCACGAAAAAGGGGCAATAGGGACGCTAATACTAGTAAACCAAAGTCAATAAGTGTCAAATATTTTGTACTTAACGGAAACAGCAGATTACAGACATGCAAGAAAGCTTTTTTGTCAATTTACGGGGTGTCTAAGAAGCGTTGCGAACGTATTGTGTTTCTCTTAAAAAATAATAAGTCTCCACGAGATATGCGTGGCAAAAATATTAGTGGAAATGCGATAAAAGGGCATGTTATTGCAAATATCCGTGATCATATTGAGTCCTACCCTGTGAAAACGTCGCATTATACAAATCAAGAAATTCGATACCTAGATTGCAAATTAACTGTAAAAATGATGTTTGAAATGTTTAAACAGAAACATCCAGATGACAAAATTTCTTACAAATTTTTTTGGTCTTACTTTAACGATAACTATGACTTAAAATTTGGCAGACCGGCAAAAGATACCTGTAGTACTTGTGAAGAGCTAAATGTAAAAATTAAGAGTGTCACCCTAAACGAAAATGCCAAGAGAGTAGCAGTCGCTGAACTTATGGTGCATAAGAGACGTAGCAAAAAGTTCTATACATCGCTAGATTCGGTAAAAAAACTTTGTGAAGAAGATGATGAGAATTTAGGGATTTCTATTGATTATATGGCCAATCTTTCATTACCGCAAATTCCCGTACAGGATCTATATTACTTTCGCCAGCTCACCGTTTCTACGTTTGGAATACATAATTTACAATCAAAAAATATGACGTGTTACCTCTATCACGAAGGAGAAGCGGGTAAAGGAGCCAATGACGTGTGCTCCTTTGTCAAACATTATCTGGATCAAGAAAGCCTACAGAAGTATAAAAAACTGCATATTTTCTGCGATAACTATTGTGGACAAAACAAAAACAACACCATGATCCGGTTTTTAATGAGCTTGGTTGAGCTTAAGAGATTTGAAGAGATTCAAATATACTTTCCCATGAGAGGACATTCATTTATGCCCTGTGACCGCGACTTTGGTCTCATTAAACGGCAGCTTAATAAAACTGAAAGATTTTACACTATCGAGGAGTATAGCGGAATAATCTCCAAAGCGTCCAAAAATAAACAGAAATTCTCAGTTGTTCGGGTTTCTACCGATTTAGTTTTTGACTATAAAAACTGGTGGCTAGGATTTTACAAGAAAACATGCCTGTCAAATGAATCTTACGGGAAAAATGTGCCACGCCTTCAAAAGAAATCTTTTGCTATTGCTTCCTTTCACCATTTCACTATTTCTTCGGGTAACGAAATAGTTTGCAGAGAATTTATAAATTGCCCTGTAGTTGACACTTACCCACTGAGAAATACAGAGAAACAAATAACTTACTGCACAAAAAGAGCTTACACCGACAAGCTGCCTATTAACAAAAAAAAAATGACAGACATATTAAACACAATAAAATTCATACCCGAGGAATATCTGGACTTTTGGAGGGAAATTACAATGTGGCCAACTGATGAAAGGGAAGGCGACATCGAATAGGCTCTTTTATGTTAACTTATTTTTTGTTTTTGCGGAAAAATTTCGATCGAAATAAAAAAAAATGTCAAAATTATCACTTTTAGTTTTCTTTTACTGCAGAAAGGGGATATGTCCATGCGTCAAATTTGACAGTCTTTCAGAGGTAATAAACAACAACAAACAATTTTCTCGTTAGTTAATTAAAAGGTATTCTAAATAATATACCAAGAAAAAAATGGATTTGAAATACTCTTTCTTTAAAAAAATATGAGGTTTTCTTCGTTTCCTGAACAATTTTAAAAATGTTACATGTCCCCTTTCTGCAATTAGCCATTCAAGTATTGGTCGAACACTTTTCCGAATGCTGTACTTCTTCACATTTCACATATCTGAGTATCTTGGTATATTCGGACATTGTGTCCAAAGTATCCAGGGTATGATTAATATTGGCGAATAAATTCTGAAATACGATGCTGCGAACAAAAACAATGAGGATTTTTAATTTTTCTTTACCAGGATGTAGAGAAAAATAAATTCTGGCAACGTCGAATCTCTTCTTCTGTTTTATTCAATTAAAACGAAGGCGACCGCAGAATTTTAAGAGCATTAAAGATGAAGCCGAGTGCTTAAATTATGCAGCCTAATTTAATCACGCTTGAAAAGTTTATTAATTTAATCTTGGCCGAAATTTTGGCGGAGTGTAAACAAGGGGCGGCTGCGTCTTGTTTACTAATAACTTTATGTTTGTAGCAAAATAATTTCGTCTAAATTATGGTACGTTTAAATTAGTAGACGTTAGAAAGGTATGTGCCTATACGAAATCTTTCAAAAAAAACAGACAACTCATATAGATATCTGTAAGGACACGATCGATTTAAGAGAGGTGATTGCCAATAACGATGATAATAGAGCGAGAAAGCAACAAATTGCAAGGAAAAAATGCAGGTTCCACCGAGATTTGAACTCGGATCGCTGGATTCAAAGTCCAGAGTGCTAACCATTACACCATGGAACCTTAGTTTATTAAAATGTAAGAATGCAGGCTACTATCTATAAGTATTATTAAGTATTTGTAAACAATAGTGTTTATATTACATTTCAAAAAACAACATACTGATAATTTTGATAAGTAAGCCATCAAGAAAATAATAATAAAGGTGTCCCAAAATGAACGCACATTTTTATTTGTTAACAAAACACCTTTATTTCTTGAAATATGTCAAAACTTTACTGGGATTAGAAAGAATACATATCACGATTAAGTGTGAAACACAATATCCGACAAATGTCCACCGCGGCTTTGTTGGTAGGCCCTTGCCCTTTTGACGAAATTATTGATAACATTTTCACATATTTGCGGACGAATTTCATCGATGACTCGTCGAATTTCGTTCTTTAAGTCAGAAATTGCGGCTGGTTTATTGGCATAAACACGAGATTTAAGAAAACCCCAGAGGAAGAAGTCACACGGTGTTGTATCGCGGGATCGTGGTGGCCAATTCTGATCATCATTGCGAGATCAAGACCAGGAAATATAAGGTTTCCACATTAATTCGGTCTAATTCAGCCCACAGAAACTCTTCGAGCATTGCAGGATAACGTTCGCCATCCACTGTTAGTGCAGTTCCAGCTTCGTCTTCAAAGAAGTATGGCCCAATTATTCCGCCGAACCAAAAACCGCACCAAACGGTGACTCGTAGAGGATCCATTTGTTTTTCGTGAATAACACGAGGATTCTCTTCCCCCCAAATTCGACAATTCTCCTTATTGACGTATCCATTTAATTGAAAATGTGCCTCATCATTAAACAGGATTTTCTTCGAATGTTTCCGCATAACATTCTCTACATTTATAATACGTTTTCACGATAACAAAGCGCTGTTCTACCGTGTAGCGTTCCATGGCTATTATTTGCAATAAATTACATGACGGCTATCAAATTTTCAGAAGCCTACTATAATAAAAACGAAAAGGCCACGATATTGAAAATGTGCGTACATTTTGGGACACACTTTATAATGATCATAATTGTCAGAACTAGAACTGCTACAGGCGCTGTAGCTACGCAGCCATAAAAAATAAATAAAAAGTAATCGGTGCTTGATTTGGACTTATTATTTATCCCCAATTTGAAATCTAAACACGCCAGAAACTTTCCACGGTCCTCGGATTCGGCGATTCAAAACGACGCACTTAGTATCCCTTTGTAGTAATAAAACTACAATACCGTATAACACGATTACGTTCCAATGGTCATTTGATGCCGGCCATATCAGGAACATTCCGCCATTTCCTTACCCCCTTTACTGCTTTATATTGTATACTTCTTCCACCAAATAAAATAAGAATCAAAATAAAACGGGGGGATAAAGATCGTTCTCCAAAAGTTTAATGTCACTTTTAACTCCCGGAGAAATAGGGCCGAGATAAGCTTCGATACTTACAGTTTTTGATTTTTGTTCTTTTTTTCTCGTTAGTTTATATGATTTTTAGGGGTTCACTGGTTTACTAGCTTCATTCGTAGTCATACACTTTTAATATGCATCCTCTATTATCTCTTTTTAAAAATTAAACCCTTTTCCATTCGTTCAAATGTTTATTATCAAAAAGTAAGAACAAGTAGTATGGGATCATTAAAATACTTTTAGGGTTTATATAAGGATATGGTATACACTGTGTTCAAAAAGTCCCGGACCGGTAAATTATTTAGAAAATGGCGCACAATATAAAAAAACTTCCGGTATACAAGTTGTAGGCCTTAAAAAAATCTATAAAAGTAGGCTACCTGTAATTATACAGGGTGCCTCAAACAGTCATGGTAAACAAAACTTTCATTTTTTTAAATAGAATGCTCTATATCTTATAATACTTTTGGATTCTACATAAAATATCAATTATTTTTTAACAAGCACACTATAAGTCTAAACTTAATAGTTTCTGAGATATCGACTTTCGAAAAATTACATTTTTGAACTTTGACAGCTTCTAGCTCTCTAACGGTACGTCTTAGAGTAAAACGGCTTACATGTCCCTATCTTAGTTTTTAACTAGATATCTTTCTAAAAGTGTCAACTTCCGGTTAAACCGGATGTAGCTCAAAAGCCAGACATATAGTACTTCCGGTTTAACCGGAAGTTTACACTTCTGGGAAGATAATATAAAAGTAAGATAGGGACATGTAAGCCGTTTTGCTCTAAGATATACCGTTAGAGAGCTAGAAGCTGTCAAAGTTCAAAAATGTAATTTTTCGAAAGTCGATATCTCAGAAACTATTAAGTTTAGACTTATAGTGTGTTTAAAAATTAACGTCGATGGCAAGGAATTTGTTATCGAAGAAGTAAACAATATAAGATATTTGGGCATTGAAATTGATAAATATCTGCGATGGGATGTTCATGTTAACACACTCATTAAAAAGCTCAGAGTTATACTATATTAATTTAAACGATTAAGTAAACTTCTTCATATACAAGGTCTTAAAATAATTTACCATGCATTAATTGAATCACACTTGCAATATGGACTGGTAGGATGGGGTGGGATATTGAATACCCATCTAAAAAATCTAGAAATATTGCAAAAATATTTTTTGAAAATATATAATAAGCAAAATAGAATGTTTCCCACCAATATTTTATATTCCACTAGCCAGGTCTTTGATATTAGACAACTTTATTTCTATAAAATAGGCATCCTGCTACACAAAGAAAAAACCAATTTACAAAATATAGATCACAAATATAATACAAGGTATAAAAATCAATCTGAAACCAAAGCAGAAAAGGCTTATAAATCGATAGGGCAAAGATCGTTTTACTTCATTGCTCCTCGGATATATTCACAGTTACCCTTAATTGTCAAAAATTCTCAAAGTATTTATAGATTTAAAATAGAATTCAAAAAGTGGGTCTATTCCAAGTCTAGACTAGAGATTCATAATCTAATTAACTTAAAATGTAATTGATTAATATTTCTATAAGCTTGTTAACTAGATTTAGTTTTTTTTTATTGCATTGTTTCTTGATTGAATAAGGAACACAAAAACAAATCAAAATAATTTGTAATAATTATAATAGTAAACTTTTAAAATTACTTATTGTAAAAAACTTTATTAAAGATAAAAATACACATGTACCTATGTACAGGGTTATCCAACCAAGACTAGACAAGGCGATTTTTTGACTTTTCCTGTACTTTTATAAAAAAACTGAAATAGCCATCTTAAGTCATTTTCTCCCGCGAATTCGAATATCTTCAGCAAAAAACAATTGAACATCAAACAAAAGTACTAGGGGTGGGTCACTTTGATATTTTTTTAAATGGGATGCCGTATTTTTAATGAGCTTATCCGATTTCTCATATAAATTTTGATCTAAAATGTTGGATTTTTAATTCAAAAACGCCTTTTTTCTTCAGTTTTAAATTCGGAAAATGTTAAAAATAAAAAAAAATAAAAAATAAAAATAAATTAAAAATCCAACATTTTAGATCAAAATTTATATGAGAAATCGGATAAGCTCATTAAAAATACGGCATCCCATTTAAAAAAATATCAAAGTGACCCCTAGTACTTTTGTTTGATGTTCAATTGTTTTTTGCTGAAGATATTCGAATTCACGGGAGAAAATGACTTAAGATGGCTATTTCAGTTTTTTTATAAAAGTACAGGAAAAGTCAAAAAATCGCCTTGTCTAGTCTTGGTTGGATAACCCTGTACAATGATTTAATACTAAATATACCTAGTCATCATTGCTTTTCAAAAATTGCTTTCTATAACGGACTAAACTCACATACAGAGAGCAGTCGCTGTCTCGTGAGTGTCCACCTCCCTTATTTCCAAAATATGAAACAAAAGCTAAATTTAATTTTATTTATTTTTTCAAAAAATAAAATGTTTACTAGATTTATGTAAATATAAATTGCATAATATTATTACTGACTGTATTGTATTGTAATTGGCTTTATATTCTTTTTTTGGAAATAAAAAGTTCAAAAAGTTCAAAAGTTCAAAGTGTGCTTATTAAAAAATAATTGATATTTTATGTAAAAAAAGAAAGATGTTTTTAAAAAAAAATGAAAAAAAAAAAACAAAGAGTAATAGAAATAAACAATTTTTAACCTGAAATGTTAATGTGACCAAAGCCTTGCATAAGTCTTCTTCAAAAATTTCCTTTTCAGATTTCGACTTTTCTCCAACATTTTTTTACGCTCAGCTGAACTGGCTTAGATTTCATTTTTTGTAACTTTGATTTATATACATAGATACATATTATAAATGCTGTTTCTTACAATAAATACTACAAACAAATTTGTTTCAAATTTTTAGCGCCTAAATATGTTACAATAATTAAACAAAAATTACTCATTTCGAAATAGCCACCAATATAGAACCAAAGCGGCAATATCCTTTTTTACATATTTAGAGGTAAGTTTGCAGTAGCTTGCCCCACTCTGCAGATAGCAAAGGACCAACTTTTTTACTGTATATAGAATAGCACTTAAACTTTCCATTAATAGTCATCCTGGAGGCATACAATTTCTGCAATTTTCCATCAAGGCGCAACCCATTCCAATTATCAACAAATTTCAGGCCCTCGCACCCCCTCCACCCCTCTTCGTCCCCCCATCATCAGTGCACTGCATGTCGTCCGAAACATTTGTAGCAACCGGACTAATCCGGATTCCGGACTCCGGTCACGGTCGTAATTTGGCGATGAAGCGGCAAGGGAAATTGCCAACGCGCCGTTTCCGCGACTTAATGAGAGGCATCGCCTTAGGGCTACGGTCAGGTGACACCTCGGCCCCTCCGCCCTGAGAAAACGGGGACAGAAAAGGCCCTTTTCAAAGTCTATATCAAACAGTTAAAGAAGCGACACAATGGGTTTAAATAGGTATCAAGGCGGAGGTAATGGGTGTTATGTTATAGTTATTATGACCATGCAAATTGAGATGAAATAATGCAGGAGGTATGAACACTTCGATGTATTTTATGACACAGACGATCAGTAGCAATAATTTTGAGGGTAGGTATGTGTCTGTCATCCCAGAGCTTTGTAAGTAGGGGAGACTGGTATCAATTGTTACAAAAATTCAAAATATATTTTTTTTTTGGTGAGAGTATATACTTACTTACTTAAAAATATTTTAATTTTTTTTTTGTTGCGTAAACAAACTTATTTTTAAAACTATTATTTTTAGGTCCCAATACTTTTTATAGGTCCATATATATCAAAGGAACGTATGTTACAAGTGACTCCATATTGGTGTCGATTGTACCAAAGGTGGTGTCATTTGTAACGCAACTAGACAACAGCACAGATCAAAAATAACTAAATAATTTTTAAAAACTTTAATTAAAAACGAATAAAAAAAACAAAGCTAACAAAAATTCTTTCTCAAAACATAATATTTAAGTTCACAAATAAGCATAAAGTTAATTACGCATAATTATTCTAGGTCATCATCGGATTCACAATTAACGCAAACATAAAACGGATTTCTGTTTGTGCAACTCAAATGAGCCCACTGCTTGCACACACGACATTGTAACTAATCTTCTACACTTGAAGAGTAGACTTCACAACAAACTAAGCAAAAGGTTTCCTTATCGTCCGAGTCCAAATCCATTTCTTTGATTTTCATTTATAAATCGTATTTTTATCTTCTTCCCTTTGCTTTTCTTTTCAATAGGTTTTATTTCTGAAAGTCCTTTTAGAGGAACTTTTTTTTAGGGCTTCATTTTTCAATTTCAAGTTTTTCGGGAGTGTCAGTTAATATCGCAGTTTTTCCTTTAGCTCTACCTCCCTTTTTGGATTCTTAAAGTCACCTTTTGTATAAGGTTTTTATGGATTCAGGTAATATGATTGACGTTTCTAAGTTAAAATGCGATGTTCTAGAACAACTGGGCTTAATAATATGGTCTCCGGCACTCTCATTTTTACTCATATCGTTGCCTGGTTCAACTTCAACCAAGGATCGGGTCTCGGTAGCATGTTCATAGTCAGTCTCATAATTTTTTGTATTTTCTATTTCAGGCTCATGGTCCGAAGGTCTGTCGGTAACGTTGGATGGGGCAAAATCCGCTTCATCAAAAATCTCGCGATTAAAAGGTAAAAGGGTTGATTCCAGTACAAGAAAACCCAGACAGGATATTTTTTGGAGGGGTGGCTAGAGGAAGGCAGGTCATATATTGTCATCCATTTGCCAGGGTTGCTTTCCATCCACTGGTCTCCTGTATTGTTGAAATACTTTTTAAAGGGACCAAACACGCCCCGATCCAACGGCTGAAGTCTGTGAGACGTGTGGGGTGAAAATGACGTTACAAAATTGTCCCTACAATAATCTATTAAGGGAATAGCCGTAGCCCCAACCTGCTTGGTTCCTTTTTTTGCTATAACTTTCGATGGTTCTTGCACTGTTGTAACGCCTGACTCATCAATATTATATATATTTTGCGGCTTAAAATTGTGTGTTTCCAGAACTTCTGAAAGCCCATTAAAAAATGTGGAAACATTTTCTTTGTTGAAATTCATTGCACGAGAAAGGCTTGTTGCTTGTGGCGTTCGTAAAGAAAGTTGTGGGTTTCTTCTTAAAAATGCTATTAGCCAATCTTCAGAAGCATATTCTGTTGTGTCCCAATTTGCAAGATAACGTACCCGATTTGTTCGGGCATAACTATATGCAAGTTTTCTCAGGTCTTTTGTGGTAAGACCATAATATAAATCTACTGACTTTTCACAATATTTGACAAGCTGCAGCTCTTGATCAGTGTTGAAAACTTTGTTGTATGGATTATATCCTACTTTAACCTCTTCATTATTACGCATTTTTTTGACGAACCGGTATAAGGTAACATGACACATTCCATAATCTTTTGCTACCTTTCTAATTCAGACATTCAAAACATATTTTATATTTTTAGATAAGTTGTTAACATAACCTTACAAGTTAATAACTGCAGTCATATAGCTTACTTAACCCTTTATTTAGACACTTACCTTAAGTAGCAGACTTTCTAACTGTAACAGTGAGATAAAGAAAATAATCGGAAAATAAATTTTTACTTTTACATTAAATATTATAAAAACAAACGACACACCCAAATTACAAGTGATCTACGCGCCAAACTCACCACAGACGAAGATAACAGCATTGCCAATAGGCACAATTAAGCACAAAATATCACTGTGACGTACTTTGTTACATTTGACACCTGTTACTTTCGACACCAGTCTCCCCTACCTAGGAATGCCATTTTAAGGGACAAATTATCAATCTCCTGTTAAGTCTAACAACAACAAGATAACTTCTCAGGATACTATTGTTGAAACAATTTTTGCCTTGGAAGTTATGGGACTGACATCACTAAGAGGACTTTAATGACATAATGAATTTGAAAATATAAATGGATTTTCAAAATTTGACACATTTTTTTGACATTTGCGACCTGGGTGTGGGTGAATTCGTTTTGAAAACCTTAAAATTGCTCCCTAATTTTTGTTTATGAGTTCGAAGAAGAACCCTTCTGAATGTGTGTCTGGGTCAAGAAGACGAAACCTCGGATGCCCTTTTAAACGAACTTTAATCACAGAACAATAAAAATTATCAATTTGGACATGTTTATTCTGATTAGATTTAATCTTTGAATAAACCTTCCCGAAATTCAACAAGTAGAATTGCCTTAAACATGAATGTTTGAGTAAACCGTGAAAAATTTAACAGGAGACGTGTGGTATTAATTGGATTATTTACTTCAAGTACGTTTGCAATACCAATGTCAAGTTATGAAAAAATAATATAAGTATATTTCAAAAAAATCCGTTGACTGGCTCAGGCCCCAACTTCGGAAAGTTCATGAAAATTTGTGCTGGCTTCGGATATGTCCTGAATACCTTTGTTGTTACGACGAGACAATGTCTTTTTTATTTTGTCATAATTTAGCAATTTTAAAAACATGACTAGACCGTAAACTTTATATTGCTTTTAACTGCCCGACATCATCAATTTGATTGCCCCCGTAGCCCTATAAAGTTGTTTACTATTTTTTAACAGTCCTACAATAAAAATCCGATAACGTTGCATGTTTTACAGTTACCAAAAGTTGCTTAAACCCGAACCTTTTAGGAAATCGGTCCTTTGTTGGGTACGGGATCAAAGTTTTTAAAAAAGCCGACCTAAAAAACATAGAATCGGTACAATAAAAGTAAAACATTTCACTTATTTTGACCTAAAATTATAAAAAAAACGGTATCTTTGCGTAAATAATTTTGTAAGAGTTACGGTTCTTTACCTAAGATTGTAAAACTGTTTAAAAAGGAGTTAACGACATATATCAGGTATTGTGAAAATGTTTCAGTTTACCCGAAAATTTTTTTAAAGTTATATGGCAGCAAAAAATAAGGTAAATATATCAATAAAGAAATGGAATAATAGAGAGATATCGGTATATTCAATAACACGTACTAGCGTAAATTACTCCAGGCGCTATTTGAATAACGTAGTACGGTATTATGTTTTATTTTAGAGATATCGGAACCAGCGATAGCGTCACGCGTGTTCAGTAAGGAACGTTATGAACCTAAAATTTAGATTTTCAATATTTTATGAAAAACATGCATGAAATTTTGGGTCTATACCTTTTAATAGAGTTTAATTGCAAATATAAGGTTAGTTCAGGTTCGTTTTTTGTTAACTTAATTCTTTAAGAAGCATTAAATCATCGTCGGCAGTAAATGTTGAGGTGTACTGTTAGGGTTAGTCCATCAAACATGACCACTCATTGGCGAGTCAGGTATATCCTTAGATCCCTAGTCTAGGCAACCGGGCATTTCGTAGAGGACAAAATGTATTACTGTTATACACCTTTATTCTGTACCCTTAAATTAAAAGCTAAAGTTTCAAATGATTCGTGCTTTTATTATTATTAAATAGGTAAATAGGTACATTACAAAACAAACATGTATATAGGTAACAATATATTTATGTTATGCAATTACATTTATACAATAAAAAAAGGTTTTTAAGAAGACTTGCCTAAAAAATCAAAGCACATAAGAAAATAAACACTGAAATTCAAATATCTAACCTCAAACTTTGCTTTTACACGATGTGCGCATGCCAACTTATTACGTTATTTCTAATACGGCCCAGAGTAATCCTGTCGCAAATAACTCCGCGCGGTATCGTTATTAACGTTGCGGCGCTATCAAATCGAATCACGCATAGGTTAAACGTCAAAATAGGGTTTCCGCTAATTGCGGACGACGCTATTGGAACTACCGATATCTCTCTAATGTTTTCTTTGGTAACATTTAAACATAAACAATAAAATATGCTACAATACAGGATAAGTCGGGAGTAACGGAAAAAACTTCAGGAGTGTATTATACACGTGAAAACTCCCATATTATGTTATTATCCGATTTTCATTTGTTTTCAAGTTATAGCACTTGAATCCAAATTTTCGCATAATCAGAGTATACCATGTTCGAGACTCAAAACAACTTCATAACTTTGTTGTTTGACAATGTATCAGTGTAGTGTGACAGTAATTGATCGTTTATTTTCAAGTTTAAATGATTAAAGTGTTAGAAAATGTCAAACACCTATTCAAATTTAGAATATGCAAATATGGCGTTTGTTTATGGTTTATGTAATGGAAGTTCTATAGCTGCTGTTGAAAAATATCGTTAACGGTTTCCACATCAGAGACATCCTAATAGAAACGTATTTATCAGAATTTTCAACAAATTGCGCGAGACGGTAAACTTCCCAGTGCTATAAGGCTTGTTCCAACCAACAGTCTGGGACTAGTTTATATTTCATTTATAGTAAAAACTATAAATGAAAAAATATACAGGGTGTTACATTTAAAAATATAAAATTCGCTCAAATTCCAGACAAACTAAAAAGTTGGCAACAACGCCAATATCGTCATTCGGTGCGTCAGATCCTCTTACATTACTGTACCGAATTTGGTTTAAATCGGCCAATAACTTGTGATGTTATTAAGCCGTTTCCAGACTATATACACACACTGTATTATTATTGTTTAGGTTTACCGTAATTCAACCCATTATAATATTTTCCAGACAATTTCCGTTTCTGCTTAACATTATTACCACCAAAATCCAAGCGGGGCATCATTATAAAACTAGGGGATTCGTATTTGTGTAACAAGATACTTGTTGTCATGTACCTGAAGAGTACTGAAGACCATATTCATTTCCTTTGAACGTTTATCAAAGAATCTCCTTTCAGCGTCTCTAATACCCTCTCAAGGCATTTACGCGAAATACAGAAATCTTAGCAATATAATAATGCAAGTGGTTAGATTGTTATCTGCTACTTTCTATGGGACGATTTTCAAGATGGAGGCGCACAGAAGTAAATAATGAACACTTAAGTGCATTTCGTGTGTCGGTCAAAACTGTGAGAAAATTTTGGCGAATCGTGTTGGATAAGAAAGGTAATGGTTTGAAAATAAGTGCTGAAAAGGATTTTTTTTAAACATGTTCATGAGGCTTATCTCGGATTAATGCGACAGATAAACAAGGATATTTTTAGCGTATACCGGGTGGTGCACCTTAAGAATTGGCTACCCTATTAATGTTATATCAAAATTGTATTAAACTTTTTTGAAGGCCCTTGTATGATGGCCTCGCACACCCAATTTTATTATTTTTTAATAAGACAATTAAATGCGTTTTTCTACAAACGTGTTAAGAATGGAACTTTTAACACTGCCTACTAGCCTTAAAAATGTTACTTTAAGGCACTAGTGCCTTAAAATACCTACTTTAAGGTACTAGTGTTAAAAGTAAAATGTCAATTTTTTCAAAAAAACGTCAAAAAACATTTCTATTTTATTTATTTACACTATCCTTCCTCAGTTCTGCTGTTCTTCGCGGTTGAGGAGGATTAAACAGAAACAGCAGCATGTCCAGTTGATGTTGAAGCTACATCGGCTGATGTCGGTTGTACTGTAAGCAATATTTGAGCAATATAGTTTTTATTTTCCAAGGAATCCACTATGTACCCATCCGCAACGGCTGAAGAGTCCATCCCCCATGCCGCTTAATTTTCGTCAAATTTGCTCCAGCATCGGCAAGTAAGCTCGCAGACGAATGGCGAAAGCAATGCCTCGTATAGAGTGTTGAATTTGGAAGTTGCAGAAATCTTGCTATAGCAGCAGGAAACTCCCCGAGCGTATTAATTCCGGCCGGATTTCTGGTACATTTACCTTTTACATATTTTAAGAAGAGCCTACGATGTACGACATCTGCTGGACGAAGATCAGTATATTTTCGATAAAAATCCAAATAAAATTATTCAACCATAGTGAAATTTAGTGATACCTTAGTTTTTGTTTCTGATATTTTAATAACTAATGAAGTATCCATATCTTCCACGTTGTCAAGAGTCAACTGACAAAGCTTCTCCCTGCGGCAGGCACCAAATACTCCTACAATCGGACTCTAGTAAAAATTTTTGATTTTTTGGCCTGGTAATCCTCTCCTTGACGCTTCAAGTAGGCTATCAATTTAAAATGTTTGCTGATATCTACGTCGTTATTTACACGTAGCATAGCTTTGATCATTGAATAATGGGACCAAAGAGAAGATAACTTCCATACATTTGCCTTTTTCTCAAAATAGGCAAGGAATATGTTTTCGGAATACTTTCCAGAAACGCGTTCGTTTCACACCATTTTATAAATTTATTATGAGCAATCTCATATTGAATTTTTGATTTTCGTGGCAGTAAATCCAAGGTAGCTCTGTTAGCAGCTTCTTCTTTGTCTTTAAGTGGATCAATTTCTTGTATTTCTTGCATTTTTGGCAAATCACAACAGCCAGCGCTAGCGTTTTAATAAAACTGACAGGACCTTTCAAATTTTCAATTTTTCTGTAAACAAATCAGCCAACAATGATGGCTGCTAGGTTTTATTGAGAAATGTGAACTAATTTGATATAAATATACGATGCTATTAGAAACTACCTGGAAGTAAGAGATTCTAAACATTATTTAATTTTCAATTATTGTATGCTTTTTATTGCCGTTTGTAGAAAAAATATTTTATGAATTTGTGTTAAAATTATTTTTAAGGCACTCTTGCGGTTTACAGAACTCGCTTCATTCGTTCTGCAAATTTCCACATGCGTGCCTTAATTTTTTGACAATAGCGTCATAAAAATTATTATTATTAAATTAAATGCTGGTGTTTGCTATATTACCTAAACTATGAAAATTTAATAATTTTGTGATCACATTTAATTGAATAAGTTAGGATTGGCTTATTAAAATTTATTCAAACTTGACACATAGGTTTATTATATCGGCCTCTTCAAAAAATGATAACACAATTTTTCTCTAAAATGTACAGGGGAGGCAATATTATAGCCACCTCAAAATTTACATGAGATTTCCTATGTTCCCTGGTATAATAGGTAACATGAAGATTGGATGATATTCTATCAAGGAATTAGGTGTAAATAAAAATCAACTAAATTCTAACTACTTTAATTAAAATTATTAACACTTCATATTGATTAGTTAAATGAATCCATGATTAAAACTCTCGAAAAATTAATATTTTTACCTGCATACTAAAGCTACGCGTTTATAGAATCTTTTACATAATCTTCCTAAACATGTTCCTCGTAAAAAAATTCGATACTGCCAATTGAATTTCATGCATCTGCGAATACAAACATATTTTTTGGCCAAAATTCAGATTATAAGTTTAAAATTACACATATGAATGCACCCAAATCTTAATCGGATTTCGACAAAGGTGATACGTCTATTGACAGTTAGCAACTAAGGTAAAATCGGTCTGGATTCAGGAAGCGGAACACAAAGGGAGAGGTTCTAATTTTATTTTTACCTATTTGATGTTGATCTAGGTTTTAAATAAAGGGAAAACGTCTTGATTTTGATGTTTGAATAAGTTTATTCGGTTATTACGAATTGCTTTTGTGTCGGCTTCTTTTTGGAGGCCATAGTGGTGATTTGAATGACCATTACGCGAATAGAAAACTTCAAGCAAAAATCAGATAAAATAATAATATCTATTATTGATTGTCAAATAACATTGACATAGACATCAATCATAATGCTCTTTATCTGTTCACAGAGTAATTACAGCTATTAATATAACGAGATTATTATGCGATTTATAATAGTCGAGGACATTGCTAGGTGACGAGGCGACAGCCGAGTCACCCGCAATGTCCGAGACGGTGTTAAATCGCTAATAAATCGAGTTATATTCAAAGCTTTATCGTATCATTGACAACGGCGATGCGAAAATAAAAACAAGGTGTTTTATCATTTCATTTTGGCATTTCAAAAAGTCATCATTAAAATCATGCAAGATTTTGATATTCCTGACGATATATTAGCTGCAGCCAACATTATAAGGTTGAACTTGCTTCCGGACAAATCTAAAATCCATTATGAAAAAGAATATCGGCAGTTTTGTGAGTGGCGAAACAAAGTACATGTTCAAGGTGCAGAAGAAACGGTATTGCTGGCGTATTTCGCAAAACTCTCTGAGGAATACTCTGCTTCATCCTTATGGCCGAAATATTCCATGTTACGAGCGACTTTAGAACTGAAGGAAAGAGTGGAAATCGACAAATACGGCGCCTTAATACGTTTCATCAAGAAGAAAAATGTTGGATATAGAGCAAAAAAATCAAGAGTATTTACAAGAGAACAAGTCAACGAATTTGTGTGTTCTTCTTCAGTCTTCAGAGGGCATACCTAAGATCGTGGACGTTAAAGACAAAGGTGTATCCATCAAATTTGAAAACTGTCAAAATATTGTTTTACATGTTCATGAAAAATAGTTCCAATATTATTTGGTATCTAACGTATTATGCTTTCGTAACTAACGTATTAAATTATGGTAACTAATGTATTATGAGTAACTAAGGTTTTATGTAGGTTTTAGTACGTTTATGATGTTAATAATTATTAATAAAGATATCATATAAAAAATGACTTAATCTTCAATGATACGATAAAAACGTTTTTTAATAAATATAATAAACTTATATTATTTTATGAAACTATATGTTCTGTTCTACCAACATTAGTTAAATAATACCATTATTAACAAACTAAAAATGGCCCAATATTTTATTTATATTTTAATTTCAACTACGAAAGTGGGTAAAACTGATATAGGTATTTAAAAAATTTGTTATTAGAACTTATTTCCAACATAATATCAGTGGATCAGCAAGTAGACAACATAATGGTCACCCATTACTTCGAGAAAAAATAATTTCTTATTTACCCACTTTAGTTAAATAAAACCTTTACAGATGAGTTAATAATTAGGTTAATTTTCTTGATTTTATTAAGTGTAATCTACTAAAGGCTATCTTTAAATGGCGCGAAATAATAAAAGCTCACCGGGGTATCAAGAACAATTTAAACACCATCCCTTAAAATGTATTGTTTTTACATTAAAGGATCCAAATAATAAGCATTCTTTAGGTAGGTCCAGCCTCAATTTATCGCAAGCTATTATTATATTTGAGGATTTACCATTGTTAATGGGAAAATCCCTTAGCCAGGAGCGTGTATTGGGGAAGATTTTAAATTAGAAGATTAGAAGATTAAGATTAGAAGCCCATTCTCCTAAAATTGTATTATATTATATTCGTAGGTATTTATAACAAATGAAAATATTTAAAAAGTCGAAATAACTAATAAATTACAATGGGTGGTACTATTTTACATAATATAATTACAAAAACAAGATATAATATAGAATCTTACAAACAAAGCATTTTCAAAAATCGAATAATACTTCGTCGTTATGACTTAATTATAGTCCGATTCGGAAGATAAACTTTTATTAGCATCGTTTATAATAAGCGATTCATCCATTTCTTCGATTATTATATATACCTGCCACATTTTCGCTTCTTCTATGATCGATACACTCTTTCCACTTTTCCACACTGATTTTACCCATAACTTCATTAAAGAGTCTTTTTAAATCCACCATTTCATAAGTCGTGTTTGTTCTGGCGACATCTGTCTTTATTTGAGCCTATATAAGTTCGATCGGGTTTAATTCACAGTGGTAAGGAGGGAGTCTGAGCACAGATATTCCTCGTAACTTTGCCATGTCCTCGACTATATATTTTTTTAATGCATTTTTATGTAAATTGGCTAGTGCCAATAGTTCTTTTTTTAAGGAATCTAATGGAAATTCTATTTGCCTTAAATTCAGCCATTCTGTTATTTCACTTTTACGCTAGGCACTTGTCGGTAATTTTTCTGTCAGCTCAGAATGATAACTTGCATTATCCAGTACAATTATTGCATCTTTTGGTATAAGATCCAACGTTTGGTCGAACCATCCTTTAAAGACATCGACATTCATATCTTCGTGATAGTCTTCTGTATTTTTAAATTGGAACATCAGTATTTAAAGAAGCCTTTAGAACTTCCAATAAGGGTTATGCATTTAATAGATTTTTCGGAAAAAGTGAATTTTTTGTAAAGTTTGACATCCTCTATAGGTAAAGAAAACGAAGCCCTTTAGACCACATGTTTATATGAACTTATTTTCATAAAATTAGATTTTTTTACTTCGTTACGAAACACCCTGTATACCTTCTTACTTTTTCCGTTATAGTGCAGAAAGACATCATAAATAGTAGATAAAATCATAGCTGCTACGACTACCGCCAATACAATTCTAAAAACAAAAATTTAAATGAGAATTGGGCTAAATTCAATTTCAAGTCTGAAATAGTAATAGTAATAAAGCATGCTGTTTAGGAGTAACTGGTGCCCTTCACTCCACACCGACGGCGGCTTTAGAAGTGATGTTACATCTGCTACCCGTAGACATTTATAGAAAAAGTATGGCTGCAAAAAGTGCTTTACGACTAAAAGAGTCGAGATGCTGTCGATGTCCTTTTTCAGATGGTGGTCTTAATCCTGTGGACAATCCTTCCAAAAAGCTTGCCTTAAACTCTTAATATTTTCGTCCTGCCAAAATTAAGTCACAGTGTGGCATTCATTTACAGCCGCTTGCAACGACTTTTTTTTAAAGGACCTTTAGGGTAAAGGCCCTTTAAAGTGCCATTAGAGTATTTTGTATCTTGCACCGATTTTAATGGTCTTTTAAAGCGTTCTTTAAAGGGCCATTAGTTAATTGGCCAAATTTGGTCACTTAAAGCTGTTTTAAGGTTAATTGTTTGATTTTTGACACAAAACTCAAAACCAGACAAAAGAAAAGATGGATTATGTAAACGTAGAGTAGAGGATGGTGTTGCAGATGATTTGGAAATATTGGATTTTGTTGTATTTGGCTTCCCTCAATGAGCGCCGTAATTATTACGAAGAAATGGACCAATTTGGTTTTTTTCGAAGGTTAACCAAAGCAACTGTACTTTAACACATATTGAGGATCAATTGGAATATCCAGATAGGTACTTTTTAAAAAACTCAACACAATAACACACAAACAAAAAGAAAACCAAAAATAATTTTGATTGAGATATTTGAATTTTAAGCACAAGTCAATTTAAAGTTTAAATCAAGGCCCTCCAACAGAAAAACGCAAATATTACAGCGTCCTTGCGACGTTGCCATATTGTAACAAAAATTAAAGCATAGTTAGTTAAAATTTTGAGGAAATGTTTCCGTGCAAATCATTTGCAACTTAAGTAACAATTAAAATTAAAGGCCCATTTGTTAAATAACAATTAATAAAAAGTCGCTGCAAGTAGCTGTTAGTCATGTTTCGTCTGGGTAAAATATTTTTTTGTTTTCTTCTCTGGCTTTTCGGATGCTTCTTAAATAATTTTTTCTCCAACAGACGATATCGATTCTGTCTATTAAAATCGATTGCCTATTATGTTTTTTCCACCGAAAACCAATTTTTTTTAATAATTTTTAAAGCTTATTTCTATACCTACATTAATGGATAGTTCTGGTCTTCTCGGAGTGAGGACAAAATTTTGTCCAGCGAGGGAAATTCTTTTAAAAAAAAAAAATTATGAACTTTTCGCCTTATTCTCTGCATTAAAACGTCATCCAGCTCAAGTTTTGGTAATCCTGGAGAAGTTTTTGGAGGTTTGACGCCAACACTTTTTTCTTCTTTTAAATTTTTATATATTGTTGTTTTCTCAACGTTAATCATATCTGCTGTAAATTGCACTGCATTGTCAAGACTCAAATCCGCATTCTTACTTTTAATAGAATCGCAAGTGTTAGGAATTAATTTTTTTTCATTTACTGTACATGGACCGACTCTAGGGCGTTTAGGCAATTATTGAAAATTCTTCATATTAATTAAAAAAACACGCACACTGCACACTTTGACTAGTTTCACTGAGACACAAACACCCAAGGTATAATATATAGATATAAATAGGTGTATTATTCCAATAGAGGCACCCATAAAGGCATATAAACCACATAATTAGCAAACAGGTAACCAGGATTAGGTACAAAAAAAAAATACGAATAAAATTATTACAACAGAAACGTAATAAGTACCTAGACTCTAACCAGTTGCTTTCTAAAATTCCAGGTAAATGTACGGCTGTACATAATTTTAAGCTTAAAAAATTTAATTTGAAGACAAAACTTGAATTTAATGTCGATACTTGTACTAAGTCTGCTCAAATTTAAAATCTCAGGCCTATTTAAATTTATACATGCCGAAAAATCTTGCACGTCCATGGAGAAGACGGTTTTGATTGATTTATTACTGCGCATCATTTAAAGATATATTTAAAGATTTTTTTTTTAAGAAACGCGGGCAGAAGGCCATAGAATTTATGTCAAAACGGCGACAAAATAACTTCAGTATACTTTTATGCAGGTTACTTCAAGAAACAGAAATATGTTCCGCAGTTTTCATAGTTGCTATGATAACGATACAAATATGGTATAATATCATTTATTAACCAAAATGGAATTACAGAGTTTTGCAGTCGGACACCTTATCTTTAAAAACTGTTAACTGTTTAAAAAGAAAGAAAAGGTTGACCTTGCGCTGTTATTATTGCACGGATCTGATTTTACCCATTGTAAGTCCTTTTCTGAAAGAACAACCTAATCCTTCACACCCAATGCTATAAAAATCATATCAGACTTCATCAAAACATCCTTTATACTTTTTACAAGTGCAAAACCCAACAGTTTTTAGGAGCAACCCCGAAAAAGATCAAGTTCTAAAGATGAACCATAGTTGGTTATAAAAAGCCCACCAAATGTGCCAGTCAAGGTGGTAGCCTATAAAAAAATTGTATATCGCACCCTTTTGTAGTCGTCCAACCCATTGAAAATGTTTCCTTTTAACAACTAGGTTTAATTCATGTCGGACCTCAAACAGATTTTAATCTGACATATAAAGTACCGGTCATTAAATATGGGATTCATTCATCACAGTGGGTAAACCAGATATGTCTGCGATTTTTTTTAATATGATATAAGGAATAAGATAACGAAAAAACGACACCACACAGTAAAAAATATCCACCTGGTAAAAATCATTTCAGGAGCGGTAAAGAAAAGTAGTGTTAATGTTAGCACCCGGATCAACATACCTAATTTACCACATTTTTACACTCATATGGGACCAAAGTTGTATAAAAAGTTAATTTTGTTGAATGGGTGTTATTTATTCCATTTTACACTCTATCAGGAAAATTAAATACAATGACAATTAATAACACCATATTAGCGTGTAAATAAACCCCGCTAGAAGATTATTTTAACACATTGAGTGTAAAACTTATTCTTTAATCGTTTCTTTACGCGGCCCCGGGTAACAATACCTAAACCCGTGTTACCGAAAAGACAGGCGGCAACAAGTAGTGTGAAATTCTAGGAATTGACAGATGACGCCGACGCTACTGGCAAATTTAACTTTCAAGTCGGTCTGATTGTGCTCTTTGAACGTGTTATATAATAATGTTATATTTAAATTGAAATATAGAAACAAAGCAAAGTTCTGTAAAGTGCCAAATGAGGGTGCCTCTTATGAGGATCTTTTTAAAATGGGTAAGCATATTAACGAAATTTAATAGAAACCTTACTAATAAGTACGCCATTTTTAAGAAACTAAGTAGGTGTTTACATTGCTACAGTTTTCCCTTTATCTTTTAAATTATTCTAATATAAGCTTATAATATAAATGTAGTCCTTTTTTATATAAATACTTAGGTACCTATTACCTACATATTTTACTTCATAGATCTCCAATTAAATATATGATTAATATATTACTCGTCATTTTCATTCTTTTATATTGTACCAAAGCATACTTTTATTTAGTTGTTTCGTGTTCTAAGTATATATATATTTATTATGTTATTTGTTTTGTTAAGCTTAACAATGAGGTACATTAAGCGCAGATATATATATGCTTAATTTACTAAATTGTAAACTATATAATATGTGTGTCCTTTTGTTCAATTAGTTATAATAATAGGTGTAAAAAAAATCACAGGGTTTTCCAGTTCTGTTGTAACCATCATTTTGTTTATAAATAAACGATAAATAATACTTAATATTTTCATTCATTTAACAAACCTTTTCCAAGCGATCTGAAGATTTATATATATTAGGGGCTACTACTTTCGGCTTCGATTAAGTCATTCAATCATGTATCAAACTAAGCAGAGGTTAAGAATGTAAAACATCTTGAATGCATAATTTTTTACATTTTAATTATAAACGCCCGGTTAGTTTGATACGGGATTAAATGACTTAAACAAAGTGGAAAGTATTCTAACCCTGGGTAGATTATTTTATTACACTCACTATAGTAAAGTCACACCCAAATAAAATAAAATTTACACTACAATAATACGATATTTACACTAATTAATCACAAATTACCAATAAATTAGAAGAATTAACACTCATCCAAAAGTAAAGAAACCATTCAAAAATATCTTTTTTACCAGAAACACTGATTGGTTAATATACCCTATTGAGTGTGGTCCTATATGTACCACCATTGGGTGTTAAATTTAACGCTCAATTTTTTACTGTGCAGCGCTTTATAATGATATTATTTGTTCATCCCCATAAATTCCCACATAACCTGCCAAATTCGGTATTTCTTATTGTGACCGATGGTGACGTTTTTGATTCACCCTATAATTTAATCGAGGAAAAATTGAAAGCAGCCTCGACGTATTTAGGAAGAAGTATGTCACCTTCACATGCAGGAAGCTTTTAAATTAAAGGTCCATTTAGGTTCGTGAAAGACGCTTTATGGGTCCTTTTCTGTCTAGCTTTTCTACAGAAGCTAAATAAGTATTTAACTGAAGTTTCACAATGAGACCGGAAATCAGAGGTGTCGCAATAAAAGCTTAAATTGACCTGCTGTACCTATTCACCGTAATTTAAAACTTGTTTTTTGATTTAATATATAATTCTGTAAAATTATTAGTTTTCTAAAATGATAAACTCAAAGTTAAAGTCAAAATATGCTTTATTGTCTGAAAAAAAGATTTTTATCGACAAGATTTTTAGAAATTTTATTCGTACGTAAAACCACAAGAGCTTTTTTTTTACCGGATAAACTTTTATTTTTTACGAAAACTAGACTGCTTAGAAATTTAACGAGAACAAACGAAATGATAAAAACGCGACAGCGAAGCTGGAGCGTTTTTATCTACTACCGTTTGTTCGAGTTTAAATCTGTTTGAGTTTAAAAAATAAAAGTTTATCCGATCTTAGAAAAAAGATCGAGTAATTTTCAGCTAGAGGAATTCATGAATTTTGGCATGAATAGATACTAAAAAAAATAATACTTCACTAAAAAAATGTTTGACAGCATCAAATTAATTTGTAACACTATGTAAGTTTGCCGAGCAATGAAAAAGAAAAGCTACTCGATTTTGAGCTGGAGAGGTTTTTACCATTTAATTTTTAGCTGGAGAGGGTTTTATCGTGATAAAAAGGATGCACTTTTTTTATCGATGCCAAAGTGATAAAAATGCAAATGTCAAATGGACATTTTATTGTAGGAGTGAATTTATCAACAATAAAATATAATATAAGTGGTAAAATTGGTGGCTAAATATTGACTCCCCTGTACATTTTAGAGAAAAATTGTGTTATAATTTTTTTAAAGAGGCCGATATAATAAACGTTTTTTAATTCCCACAGAAAAATATC
This sequence comes from Polydrusus tereticollis, assembly GCA_963920685.1. Lineage (NCBI taxonomy): Eukaryota > Metazoa > Arthropoda > Insecta > Coleoptera > Curculionidae > Polydrusus > Polydrusus tereticollis. The sequence continues at coordinate 9,778,502 of OY987333.1, read as the reverse complement.
TAACGGGCTTAGGTCCGGGCTATTAGCCGGCCATTGAAGTGTGCCATTCCTGCCTATTCAAAGGTCATATCTGCCATTTAGGTATTCAGTAACTTGAACGATATTATGGGATGGTGCCCCATCTTGTTATTGTATTGCCGAACTGGAAGTTCTTCTAAATAGTTTTCAATAATATTTTGAATGAAATCTAAATATCGATTGCCCGTTAGATACCCATAAAAAATAATAGATCCCATTACTTGGTTGTTCAGCAAGCCGTACCACACATGAACTGACCTCCCTCCCTGTATTTTGACTGGTTGTATTTTATGTGGGTTTTCACTTGCCTAATAGTGTTTGTTTTTTCTATTAAACATCCCCGCCGTCGTGAACGTAGCTTCATCGGTGAAAATAATTTTTGTTAAGAACTCGGGATCTTCTGCTATATGCCTTAATATTTCTTGACAATAATGTAACCGTTGAATCATATTTCTTTCAGATAAGTCTTGAACTGGCATAAATTTGTACGGATGATATTTGTAATGTTTGTAATTTATAATTATTAGAATGCAAGAGAATACTGTTACCTTCAAAGGATAGTAAAATATTTAAGTCTTCTTCGTTCATTTCTAACAACTGTTCTCTTTTTTCGATCGAGATTTTTGGATTCATTAAGTCGCTGAATAATGCGTCTGATTGTGTTAGTCGATGGTACTGGTCGTCCAGGAGTAATTCGAGGATATCGCTGTTGAACTACAGCTATTCGGTTGCTATTAGAATAGAAAGGACGTACTAATGTAAGTTTGTCTTCTTCCGAATATCCCATTTTCCTACTGAATGTTTTAATTTAAAGTAAACAGACAAATATGTCACGTTGAAGTATGCGGAACGCCAACTCGATTATAATCAATTCAATTTATCAAAACTCAAATATTTCACAAACGACTGAATTAAATGTTGATATGTTATATATTTTTGAAATCAGGAGAAAGAGAACTTTCCCCCTGGTGGAAAATATATAGGGTGTTCCATTTAAAAAAATAAAACTTTATTTTTTTTACCTTTGTGATGCGCGTATGATCTTTTTTAATAAGTCTAAAAGATATGACGGGAAAAATTATGCAACTTTTGTATTAAAAGTTTTTTTTTGTCACTTATATTAACCCCTGTAGTTGGGTATCCAAATATAAAAAATAACCCTGGACAATCATCGGTAAAACAAATATTTTTCAATAAGTCCCTATTATTATTTGCTTTTTCCATTACCTCAAAACAGAATACCATTCTCCGTTCTTCATCACCTTGCTGTAACTCTTGATGTTTTTCAAACTTTTAAGGAAAATATTTATGTTTTTTTAAAGTGCGCAATACTGTGGTTTGAAGTTTTCCTACGGCTTGCCCCAGAAGAAAGAGATATGTTTATCGGGGAATTAAACTGAAGACATTTTAGACACTGCTCTTAAACTGTTTCCTGTATAATACCCCTTAATCATAGTTACTTTTTCCTTAATGAAATAGCTCATATTTAGCTATAATTGAAGTGCATTCAATTAAAATGTTGTCACGCTACTTTTCGCCCTGTCAATGCCAAAGAATAATTTGCTGAAGTTTGCTGTATTACCTAAACTGTGAATATTTCGTAATTTTTCCATCACATTTAATTAATAATAATAAGTTAGGATTGCCTTATTAAAATTTATTCAAACTTGCCACAAGAGTTTATATTATATCGGCCTCTTCAAAAAATTATAATGCAATTTTTTTTTAGAATGTACAGGGGAGCCAGTATTTAGCCACCTCAAAATTTACATGGGATTTCCTATGTTCAACTAAGCTATGCATCACCCTGTATAATTTTAATTTCAATCAAGAAAAAGCTACTTCCTAAAGAATAAAAACGTTATAATTAGGGAAGAAAAATAAAATCTATGATTAGGCCCGCTTCTCTTTAAAATCCTGATCATAATTCGAAATAAATTCTAAAGTACATTCCTGAAAAAAAAAAACGATTCTATGTAGATCCGAAATGTTAACTTAATCATTCACCTTGGCTTCGGTCGATGTAAAAATTCGTTCCGGAGCCAATTCTTATCTAAATCAGGGCCTTTCTTGCGGCTTTTTGCGACCAGAAAATGAGACACATATATCACCGTGTAACAATTGCGACGAGTAGCGAAAATTGCACACAGGAAGGGCCGAACTAATCGATACGAAAATATCGATACATTCGTTTACATACCGTATTTACGTTTAAAGCTGTAAAGTGTTACAAAAATTGAATTTGAAAAATTGCAAGCTTAATTACTGCTGTAAATAAACGTTCAGCTGAAAGAGACAATAATATATGAGATAGGTGTATGTGAGCTGGGTGCAACAAAAGCATCCATTTGAAAATATCGATAAGTTTGTAGCATTGCTAATAGTCTGCAGATGGAGACAGATAAAAGCTGTCTACGTATCTGTCCGGCCGTAGGAAGCTATTGTCAATTGTTATCTTGCTGGCGGCGGTCAATATGATGTCGATTTGTCAAAGGTGGAAGCAATTTACCGACTTCCAACACCTTAACTGGGGCATACTATTTTATTTTATAATTCATCATACGTAAACTTTTAATTTTTACCAAAACTAGATTGCTTAGAAATTTAACGACAGCAAACGAAATAACAAAATCGCGACAGCGAAGCTGGAGCTTTTTTTTTATCTATTACCGTTTGTTCGAGTTTAAATTGCTAAAAAGTGATCTAGTTTGAGTTTAAAAAATAAAAGTTTATCCGATCTTAAAAAAAATATCGAGGAATTTTTAGCTAGAGAAATTTACGAATTTTGGCATAAATAGATAGGTACTAAAAAAAATATTACTTTACTAAAAAAATGTTTGAAAGCATCAAATTAATTTGCAACAATATGTCAGGTTGAGGAGCAATGAAAAAGAAAAGCTACTTGATTTTGAGCTGGAGAGGTTTTTACCATTTAACTTTTAGCTGGAGAGGGTTTTATCGCGATAAAAAAGGATGCACCATTTTTATCGATGTCAAAGTGATAAACAGGTCGTAAGTTTTCAGTTAGAATAAAGGAACACTGTAAAGAAATAGAGAAAGCTACAAATCAAAATCTTTCCCCCTCAAGAATCAAGTCTAGTTTTTCTAGACACGTTCATATTAACAAACACCATTTTAATCCTGATTCTAATGTAGAATATCTACACATCTGTGATAAGGGGAACAGGCTTGACCTGCTTGAGATTCTTGAAATTAACAAAGCGTTACATAACAAAAATTTAGTTTGTCTTAATGATCAAGTTCAGCATAGTTCTACCCATTTTTTTAATGCTCTTAATTTTAAAAATTAAACAAACAATTTTACCTCTTTTTCTCTATTTCTATGTTCTAATTTCAATTATTTTGATATTATCAGTAAATCTTTAATAGTCTGAAATCTCTAAAAAAATATAATTGAGAGGTTATGTACAACCACCTGTGACAGTCTTTTCTGGTCAACTATCATTCTGTTCTGTTCTGTTCGAAATTTTCGATGACCTCTTGCCTTTCGGCATCCAACCAAGTCATCAATCGTTTAACAACATAAAATTTTTTCGACAAAAAAATTCTTTTACTTTTAGTATTTTAAATCAAATTATTTCCACACTTTATTCTTACACCTCGATGATGGTCCCATAGATGACAAAACTGATCTTTAAAGCACCTATTCCCGAGGTAGGGAAGTTTGAGACGACTGATTTTGATTTTTGGGTTGCTTGTTTGACATTTATTTTCTGTACTAAACCTTTAAAACTTTAAATTTCTACATGATTAGTCGTACTCCTGGATTCTGTATCTTGACAATGATTGTTTTTCTCCCAACTTAAATGTCGATATTTCTTTTAACGATCACTGGAGACCGCCAAAGAATATAAAAGGGAAGTCTTTTAAGACCATTCCCCCAACCTTGTGAAAAAATTTTTTATTATAATATCTTTTATTTATATTTTATGTTATATTCAAGTTTTATGTATGTTTATTTAACTAACTAGTAACTATAAGAACGATGATTGAGCTTTTCATACCTTTGTCATTAATGCAATTATACTAACATTGTCAACCATTTTGTTCTCAAGCTGTCAACGGTCGACTATAAAATGACTGAACACGTTGTCACGTTTTCATTTTAACTGTGTTCGTCTCCCTATTTTAATCTTTAAGGGTATATAAAATATAAGATCTGTTTTTTTGTTTTTTAATTTTTGATTAATTTTATTTTAAATAAAACTCTATTGTTTTCCCTACATAATGGGAAGAACATAACGCAAGGTGACGGGACCTTAGGTCTCCAATAACTAATTTTACAAATGAAATTTCAACATTATGTAAGTACAGACATTATTAATAATTTTATTTCATTACTAATTACAAATTTCTTTCTTATTACAGAATTTCTCATAAAACAAATCACAAACAAAAATCTTTCTCTAACAAGATCTAGAATGTCCAAAAGATCCTTTTTATATATCCTGACGTATGATTTTCAAATAACGAATATCTTCCCTTTTTAAATTCGACCACAGATTGACAGTGTCTTTTCATAAACTTTGATTTAAATATAACATTCCACTTTCAATTCCAATTTTAGCATGCTGATTACATTCAATTATTAATATCTGGTCAAAATATTTTTAAATAAAAAAAAGCTCCATCAACGTCATTTTCCACCAACAGTTTTCTCTCTACTGCTAATAATAACTGCAGCACTACTTTGGTCTCCTGAAGATGAAGGTTACTACCTTTGAAACATGTAGAGACAATTTAATTTTAAAATTGAGCCTTTAATAGCTCACTATTAAATTAGTGGAGAAAGACTTTTTGACTTTTTTTCCCCTTTCCCTATATTTCAACTCCACTTCGAGAATGGACTATTTCTTTAAATTAAAAATGCAAATGTCAAATGGACATTTTATTGCAGGAGTGAATTTACCATTTTTTTAAGAACGAAGTAAAGTCTGTTCAGAAATATAAGAAAGTAACTAACTGATCCCTATTAGGAAAGACCCAGGTCAGTTTTAAAATTAAAGTATGGCCGATAACAGGTCCGTATTTTGCTTAGAATTTAATCATGGTTTGTAATAAAAATAAGTAAGACATTAAATAATATTTTATTTATGTTTAAATGTGAAATTACAAGTTATTTTATTATTAAAAATTATATTTATGATTACAAAAATATACAAATTATTCGGTACTTATAATAATTATTCACTTAATATATCAATATCACTATCGCTATCATCATCTGCTCTAATTATTATTTTGTGCTATATTGTTTATATGGATATAGGATTTTTCCACTTTTTCAACATGTTTAACAGAATTTGCCCAACTTTGTGAAGGGATGTTAAAAACTTCAGTTTCTATAAGCTCAAGTACACTGGAGTTAATAGTATGGCAAATATTGTTACGACGAATGGCAGATTTCAGTTGGTGCCAAACATATTATGTTCGATGGGATTAAATATACAATGGTAATGGTAAGGTGGAAGCCTTAAAACTGTATGCCCTAGATTTTTTGCATAATTATCACAGAAGTATTCCTTTTGCAGTTTTAAACTTTGTAAAACCTCAATTAATTGCCTTTTGGTGTAATCATCCTGAAAATAAATGTCATTATCATATATGTAGTTTTGGATTGTTGCTTTTGTGTCATTTGAGGAGGAAGTCTTGGTTTTGGTTTGTTCGTTCAATGAGAGTTAAATAAACGTTGTTTATAACTTCCTTAGTTTCCACAGAAAAGTGTTTTCTGCTTTTCGACGAGGTTATCTCCTGAGATACATTGGGCTTGCACATATTTTCCATGACTCACACACGATTAAACAAACGCTGTATTACACACGAAGTAAGAATAATTATTAAGCTTAAAACTAACTAGGTGGTATATACAGTCTTTAGAACATAATTTGTTTTATGGGATTAACCCTCTCATTTTAAATCAGGTAAAAATCGGTTTAAAATCACCAAACTATTACTTTTATAATGAAATTACGTCTTCCGAATTTGCAGTTTACTTTAAGACATTTTCAAGTACGGACCATAATTTACCTGCATCTATTCATTCATTCATTGTTTGTTTATACATTCAAAGGCAAAGTGTAACTTTCTTATATCTCTGGACAGGCTTTACCTATAGTTTCTACTACTGTTCATAACATGATCGAAGGAGTGAATTATCCGGTTAAAAGAGAAAACTGTTCTAATATTTATGGCAATGATGGTTACATACGACAGGCCCATCTAACATTGAATCACAAAATTCAGGAGCTTAAGCTTAAGGGAGGAATAATATACAGGGCTTTCATTTCAAAATAAACCACCCTAAATTGAGCAAAATTAAAATAAAAATCGGAAAATATGAAGAACTGTTTTTTTTGCTGGTAAATTATTTAGCTTTGGTTAAAAGGATATTGAAAGGCAACTCTATTTGCTAAATTAACCATGTTGCAGATTTTTCTGTTTGGCTTTCGTTTTCGAAATGCATGCAGTAATATATTTATCGCTGTTAGAATTGCATCTTTACGCATGATTTTCTTCACATACAGGGTGGCTGATTAGTGCGAGGAAGTCCAATATCTCCGTTGTTCTTAAAAATATCGAAATTTATTAAATACAAAGGTTCTAGGATAAACAAAAGCGCACATTTTAAAAATATTTTTGGATATACAGGATGCTCCAAAAAAGTGGGGTTTAGCAAAGATGTATTTTTTCAAAAGGAACACCCTATATGTTATATTATTTTTGGATGCTACATAAAATTACAGTTGTTTTTCAATAAGTGCATTGTAGTTCTAAACTTAATAGTTTTAGAGTTATCGACTTTTCCAAAATGATATTTTTGAACTTTGACAGCTTCTAATTTTCTAACGGTACTTCTTAGAGCAAAACGGCTTACATGTCCCTATCTTACTTTTTAATTGTCTTCCCAAAAATATTAATTTCCGGTTAAACCGGAAGTACTATATTTCCGACTTTCAAGTTACATCCGGTTTAACCGGAAATTGATATTTTTTTGAAGACAATTAAAAAGTAAGATAGGGACATGTAAGCCGTTTTGCTCTAAGAAGTACCGTTAGAAAACTAGAAGCTGTCAAAGTTCAAAAATGTCATTTTGGAAAAGTCGATAACTCGGAAACTATTAAGTTTAGACCTATAATGCACTTATTAAAAAATTACTATAATTTTATGTAGAATCCAAAAATAATATAACATATAGGGTGTTCCATTTGAAAAAATACATTTTTGCTAAACCCCACTTTTTTGGCGCATCCTGTATATCCAAAAATATTTTTAAAATTTGCGCTCTTGTTTATCCTAGAACCTTTGCATTTAATAAATTTCGATATTTTAAAGAACAACGGAGATATTGGACTTTCTCGCACTAATCAGCCACCCTGTATAAGTCCTAAATAGTAATAATAGTAAAATTCTATCAAATATGTAATTAAATTTCCCACCCTATATTAAAATTGACGTGTTTTTTGTCAAGTCTTATTTTCCTCAAAATCAAGAGATATTTACAAGTGGCGTAATGTCCTTTTACTTTGGATTGTGCGATATAGAGCACTGCTATAGTCTAGTTGTTCCCAAATTCAAAGAAAAAGTAACAAAATCTATGATTAGGCTCGCTTCTCGTTAAAATCCTGATACCAACAATAATTCGAGACAAATTCTAAATGATAATGGACCATAACATCTTCACAATATTTTAAAAAGCCCTCCTGACTGTACGAGAATTTCGACTCTATTTATAGAACTTCTAACGATGTTTTTAGTTTAATGACATTTTCGATGAAGACGTTAAAAGGGACATTTGTCACGTCAAAAGTCAGTGGGTGGTACGGGAAGGTTAGCGCTGCAATAAGACTGAAATGTTATTTACACACAAATCGGTAACATTTAGTTCATTTTGACGTATCTTTTTCCGATTTATAGTAATTCTTGTTTAAGTTAAAAGATATCAGTTGAAACTTCCAAAACAAAGTAAATTATTATAAATAATGAGTAGGTGTTGTTCTTGTGAAATAGGAAAAACGGAAGACAGACAATCGATGTGGGTGGGCAGGGCTTAAATAAACTAATCCTATACCTCCTCCCCTTATATTCTTTTAATTTTTTAAATACGAAAAATGACCGGAAGCCGGAAGAAGTATAAAATTACAGCTCTTATTAGGCCTAATCAGAGAATTGGAATTTTGAAAAAATTACTAAACCAATCTGTGTTAAAAAACACATTTTTTCATAAAGCTGATTCTAGAGCAGCTGAACATTTTCGTAAGTACCAAAACACTATACAGGGTGGCTGATTAGTGCGAGGAAGTCCAATATCTCCGTTGTTCTTAGAAATATCGAAATTTATTAAATACAGAGGTTCTATGATAAACAAAACCGCACATTTTAAAAATATTTTTGGATATACAGAATGCGCCAAAAAAGCAGGGCATCATGAAAGTATATTTTTTTAAATGGTACCACTAACTTTTTTTTATCCCATCGAATTCGGTATAAAATTATACATAAGATATGATATTTTATTTTGGTGATTTATACGACGTTGTCAGATTAATCAATTTTTCCTAAAATTTTCTCGGAAAACATCATATCAAAAAAAATTATTTTAAAATATTACTAATCTAAACTAAAAAAGAAAATTTTATATTTTTATACACCTTAGAGGTGTCCGAATGATTCTACCCGAACAAAGTATTAATATCGTATACAGAGTGTTTTTTACATCGGGACAAATGTGGCAATCTTTAAATAAATATTACTCGTTTTTTTCAAATGGAACACCCTGTATATTATAATGTCAGTTTACAGATAATTGCAACCACTTCAAATATGCAATTATAATAAATGCTCTAAAACGCATCGTTCTTTTAATATTTTATGTTTTAATTCAAAATGTAAAAATATCGGCACTTTCAATAAGTTGGCCATGAGTTAAACAAAAAATAATAAATTGTAACAACTGAATTAAAAAAAAACTATAATAAATGTTCAATATGACCTCCATTAACATCTAAACAGGTCTCTAAGCGTTCTTGAAATGATCTACTAACTTCATTTAATACATTGTTGTTGATATTCCGAAAAACTTGTGTTATTCGGTCCTTCATATTCTCTTTTGTGGTTGGTGGCACTTTATACACTTCATCTTTGACGTATCCCCACAAGAAGAAGTCCATTTTTGTTAGGTCTGGAGATCGAGGTGGCCATTGAAATGGTCCACCTCTACCTATCCATCTATCAGGGAACTCATTATTTAAATGTTCATGAATTAGTGCCGTATGGTGGACTGGAGCTCCATCATGTAAATACCACATTCTTTCTTTTACAAAATTTGGCAAATTATATAACAAGCGTGGTAACTCATTTTGCAAAAAATCCAAATAGACTAGTCCAGTTACTCGTGTTTCAAAAAAATAAGGACCGATTACATAATTTCCAACTATTCCACCCCACGCATTTAGTGACCATCTGGTTTGACTATGAGTTCTAATAAAAAATGGGTTGGCGGTTGCATAGTAATGAAAATTATGCCTGTTGACATTTCCATTCTTATGAAATGTAGCTTCGTCAACGAACAATACATAATTGAAAAAATACCTGTCTTGCTGAATTTTTTGTTGAGCCCATTCACAGAAAGTAACTCTATTTCCATAATCCTGATCGTTCAGCTCTTGCATCAGTTGAATGTGATATGGGTGCATTTTATTTTTACTTAAAATATTTTGTACAGTCCAACGTTTTATATCCGTTTCATTTGAAATTATTCTTTGGGAGATATGGGGATTTTCAATTACTTTCAGCAGCACGGTTAATTCATTTTCTTCTGTATAAACACTTTTAGTTCTTTCAGATTTTTCATATTCAACTTTTCCGGTCCGAGAGAAACGATCCATTAATTTATCCAATGCCTCTTTTCTTGGTTGCCTTCTATCAAGATACGTTTCCCGATAAAGCCTTGTAGCAAGTAGAGAGTTTCTGTCACTTGCTCCTAGTATAAAAACCATATCAACCAATTCGTCTGTAGAAAAATTCATAGCGTTTCAACAAAAGAAATTTTTGATCTATAATACTAATCTTAACACCATAAATACACCACAAAATATGTCAGAAATCTAAATTCATTATGATTATGACAGCACGTATTGTTGATTTTTGTTTAACTCATGGCCAACTTATTGAAAGTGCCGATATTTTTACATTTTGAATTAAAACATAAAATATTAAAAGAACGATGCGTTTTAGAGCATTTATTATAATTGCATATTTGAAGTGGTTGCAATTATCTGTAAACTGACATTATAATATACAGGGTGTTCCATTTGAAAAAAACGAGTAATATTTATTTAAAGATTGCCACATTTGTCCCGATGTAAAAAACACTCTGTATACGATATTAATACTTTGTTCGGGTAGAATCATTCGGACACCTCTAAGGTGTATAAAAATATAAAATTTTCTTTTTTAGTTTAGATTAGTAATATTTTAAAATAATTTTTTTTGATATGATGTTTTCCGAGAAAATTTTAGGAAAAATTGATTAATCTGACAACGTCGTATAAATCACCAAAATAAAATATCATATCTTATGTATAATTTTATACCGAATTCGATGGGATAAAAAAAAGTTAGTGGTACCATTTAAAAAAATATACTTTCATGATGCCCTGCTTTTTTGGCGCATTCTGTATATCCAAAAATATTTTTAAAATGTGCGGTTTTGTTTATCATAGAACCTCTGTATTTAATAAATTTCGATATTTCTAAGAACAACGGAGATATTGGACTTCCTCGCACTAATCAGCCACCCTGTATGTTACCCTAGTATCCTTGTCCAACTATAAGTACATTTTTCCATATTATACTGATTTTAATGGAGCCGACAAATACTGAAAGCCAAACAATAACAAAAGGAAGGGACAACTTGTCAGGTTTTAAAATTTTATTGTTTGAAGCCAACTGTCGGTCATTAAAAAGCCAAAATGGGCCGTATTTCCAACGAATTTCGAGTTAGAATTATATGCTTTTTGGGCCTGGGCAGTGGTTCAACGAGCAAACAAAAATGGACATGTGCCATCACTTCAAAGTCGATAATTCGTGGGAGACCTAGTACTTGTAATATTAAAAATTTAATTCCAGTTATTCATTATTTGACTTCTTCATGGTTATGCCGTGCCAGCAAAAACTATTTTCATCCAAGAGGTCTTGGACTGAAAACGTAAGGTTGGTTTAGATGACAATTATAAGGGGACGATATACAGAGTGTGTATAAAGTATGGAAACTGCTTAATAACATCACCGAATGACGATATTGGCGTTGTTGCCAGCTTTTTAGTTTGGAATTCGAACGAATTTTATATTTTTAAATGTAACACCCTGTATATTTTCTCATTTATAGTTTTTACTTTAATTTTGTTACACTTTTAAGATATAAGATAAGAGATAAGATAAGAAAAGTTTAGAAATTTTACAACATGTTGTTGAAAGCCCTGTTTCTTCATTAAAAAAAAAATCAAGAAAGGGACGTCTGCGTCAAATTCGTCCATAAAGTTTTAATTAAACATAAATATCACCCTTTCAAAATACATGTAATTCACAAGTTATCAGAAAATTATTATGAGCGAAGAATTGAATTTTGTGATATTATGATGTCAAGGTTTAACCAAAATAACCAGTTTGTCAAATTTATAGTATTTTCGGACGAAGCAACATTTATGTTAAATGGTAAAATCAATTGTAGATTTTGGGCAAATAAAAATCCCCACTGGACGAGAGAAGGTCATACACAACGCCCTGGAAAATTGAATGTGTGGTCTGGGCTTCTGGGTAACCACAAGATCGGTACATTTTTTATCGATTGAAATTTGACATCACAACTTTACCTTGAGCTGTTGGAAACGCAAATAGTGCCTACTATACGAAATGTGATGGGTCCAAATTATGCAAGTACAATCTTCCAACAGGACGGAGCTCCTCCCCATTTTGGTCGAAACGTGCACGAATTTTTGAATAACACTTTTCCGAATAGGTGGATCGGTAGAGGGGGTAAAATTGAGTGGCCACCTAGATCCCCTGATTTGTCGACTACTTTTTATGGGGACACTTGAAGAACAGAGTTTATACCACAAAACGTCAAGATTTGGCCAATTTGCAGCGTCGAGTTTTGGACGAATTTGAATTAATAATGCCAGAAATGATTTTTAACACAATTGAAACAGTTTGAACATTTAATATAAAAAATATATTTTTTTCTAAATTGTACTCGTTATTTCGAAAACTACTGATATTAGGAACAAAGTATGTTATACCAAAAGTGTAACAAGTTTAAAGTAACATACAGGATGTTACATTTAAAAATATAAAGTTCGTTCGAATTTCAGACAAACTAAAAAGTTGGCAACAACGCCAATATCGTCATTCGGTGCGTCAGACCCCCTTACACAACTGTATCAATTTTGGTTTAAATCGGCCAATAAATTGTGATGTTATTACGCCGTTTCCAGACTTTATACACACACTGTATCTAAATCTAAGTTAAAATTGTGTCAATTTGATGAATATTAAAATAAGTAACCAATTACAAATTTATTTTTGTTGTTTACAACATTAACAAAGTAAGAATATAGAGAAAGGAAAACAAAAATTATAGAAATTGTTGAAATTGCAGACGGTATAAGCATTTCTCATTCTAAACTTGGAGTTTTAAAAAAATGGCTGACTCTCAAATTTTTAATTCTGGATAGCGATGTAGTGGTTACTGCGTTATAGGTTACCCTCATGTCGCTGGGTCTTCGGACTTCGTTGAAGGGATGACAGATCCTATCATACGTAAAACCACAAGAGCTTTTTTTTATCGGATAAGCTTTTATTTTTTACGAAAACTAGATTGCTTAGAAATTTAACGAGAACAAACGAAATGCTTATTATCTATTACCGCTCGTTCGAATTTAAATTTAAATTGCTAAAAAGTGATCTAGTTTGAGTTTAAAAAATAAAAGTTTATCTGATCTTAAAAAAAAGATCGAGTGATTTTTAGCTAGAAAAATTCACGAATTTTGGCATGAATAGATACTAAAAAAAATAATACTTCACTAAAAAAATATCTGACGGCATCAAATTAATTTGTAACAATATGTCAGGTTGCCGAGCAATGGAAAAAGAAAAGCTACTCGATTTTGAGCAGGAGAGGTTTTTACCATTTAATTTTTAGCTGGAGAGGGTTTTATCGCGACTATTCCACTCATCATAATTTGAACCAATCAAAATGTAGCAATTTTAGATATTTACCTGTTTTTAATCGGAGAAACCACTACCTTCATAATTTTGCCGACCCCACTGACCAACAATCAGAATTTCAGAAAATAGCTAGCAACATAGTTTTTAATCGGCAAAATTGTGTTACCTTAGTTACATTCACTGTTAAGATTGGTAATTATTGACTGACAGTAGATTGTCACTGTTACTTTTGAAAGGTTGTAATCTATAATTCACCCACATACCTAGTTTTAATATTATTATTATATAAAGTGTATAAAAAAAAAGTTAAATACATATTTATCTGCAAAGATCCTTATTCCAGCATCCTTATCCTCTATATGTGTGAATGGCTTATGTTTTTAAAGAGAAATACTTCTTGTAAGTCTACTTTCCGCTTCTGGCGCACTAACATCAGGTGGGTCTCCTTTATCTGGATTTGCTGGACCAAGTATTGTCTTGTTTGTTGACACAAACCCTAATTTTGCTGCTCTTTTAGTTTGCCAATCTATTCCTTTTAAAATATTTTTTATGCGTATAAATTCTTTTCACCATCTATCCTATTTTTGGCTTTTACAAAAAAATAACCAAACAAACACTTGTCTTGGCGTTTCCCTAGAGCCACCAACAAGTTAAAACTAGTGCCAGTCCAAGGTTTCTAAGGGTGCTAGTCAACAAAACATGAAAATAACATGATATTGCAGTAATTATAAGTAATATTCACGAGAGTTGAAATTTACGGAAAATATTGCCAGAAATTCCTAATTTTATGTGATAACATTACCCCGAAATGTCTTTCAGTAATATTCTCTTTTGCCATTAAGGCCATCACTACCTATGACAGGGTTTGCAAAACTATTTTATGTGTTCGTTTTTAGACTTCGTTCCACTGTGTCGACCTACTAAATTACCACACGGCACGTGATGCGGATATTTCATTCATCACAAAAGCTCTTCCAAAAAACGAGACATTTAAAATGGCTCGTTTATGATTTTGCTAATTACAAATCAATCTCTTCTAAATGGGGGCTTCGTGTCACACTTTTTTTCACCACTTTTAATGAGAGGAACAAGGAGAAGCCCCTAAAGTCAAAACTGAGATGTCCGTATTTTGTAGCTGGTATAACAAGCCAGTTTAAATAATGAATTGCTGACGTGCCTATATCATTCTAAGACACTGGCTCATTCCCCCCCACCATCTTGAACTTTTACAAATTGGCAAGGTCTATTAATTTGGTGAATAAGTTCCATTTTAGGGGTAACACAAGACGTAGATTGCAAATACGGTTATGAAAAGGGTGCGGCGGAGGGGATAAATTCGCAAACCAAGGGTCCTTTCGCTTCTGGATAGCCTAAGGTGTCTATTAAGAAGGTCTGAGAGAGCCCTTATCTGCTAATAATACACTATCGGTCCCCGTTACGACTTTGTTAAGTCTAATGACACGTGTTATGGGGTTTGTGATTGAGGAAGTTTGCCAGTTTGTATCGGATGTATTTTTAAATATAATAGGCGCTAAATTTTAGCCAAAAGTCAACATTAGGATTTGGTTGGTCTCAATATACAGTCTTTATATCATTAAAATTATGTATACTGCCTACTGTTTCGAAAATAATAGAAAAATTGGTAAAGAATCGGTTACTTTCTTTTTTACATAAATATAACTTAATTTGCGCAAAGCAATTTGGTTTTCAGGAATCAAAAAGTACAAATGACGCCATTTTTTCATTTCTTGAAAACTTATACTAAAGTCATAATGATAGTGAGGTAGCCGCGGTAGTATTCTGCGATTTGCCGAAGGCATTCGACTGTGTTAATCACAAAGTTCTGTTGTTCAAGCTCAAAAAGCATGGAATAAGGGGAAGAGCATTGAAGTGGTTTTAATCATATTTAGTTGGACGGTTCCAAACTGTAAATTTTAATAATACATATTCCAATTAATCGGAAATTAGATCAGGAGAGCCACAGGGATCTGTCCTCGGCCCCTATTGTTTTTAATAATAATATTGTTTATTGTTGCTTTAACAAATATTGAAATAAAAGGTAAATTTGTTCTGTTTGCTGATGATTCAACAATACTTTGGGCAGGTAAAAATGTGAGTAAAAGTGGACAGACCTCAACTTTTTATCTCTCAACATAACAAAAACAAACATTCTAACTTTTGAATGCACTTTCAATGAAGTTATAGTTGGAGACCACGTAATAAATAATAAAAAAGTAAATAGATTTTTAGTGGTATACATGGATGATAAATTAAAATTTGAATGACATATAATTAACCTAAGCAAAATAAATTAGCAATAATTTATATAGTACCGGAACATTTTTGGACAATAGTTTATAAAGCAAACTATCATTAATTGTGGATGTACATTCACATTCTTAAATATTTGCATATCATTAAGAAACGCCCTGTATATAAGTTTATTTATATTTTATATATCCCCAATGGGTTAACAAATTGACAGAAACCTATTTACAGTCTAGAAAGTCGATTTAGACTATTTGCGACATATAGGCTTGGTTTAGTCCCCCATAAGATATTTCCGCAAATAGAATTTTTGTTTTAAAGCATTATTAGGTCGCAAAATTGATTGAAACCTATACAGGGTGTTTCAATATTATACCGACAAACTGAAACAGGTGATTCCTTGATAAAAATAATAAAGAAAGTTTCCATTAATGGAGGTCCAGAAACCCCTCGAAAACTTTTTTAAGTCGACATATATTTTTGAAATTTAAAAATAAAATATTTTCAAAAACTTTTTCGAAATTTCAAGATAGACAAATTGAAGAAGACACTCCACACTACCTTTCCCTAAGATATAGGCCCGTCAAATTCAAAACTGGATTTTTGGGCTCGTTTACAAATGAAATATTGCTAAAATCGAAAAAGTACGTTTCTAAACAGAAAATAGAAATTCCAAAATAGCCAGAAGTTAGGGGTACTACTAGCCTAACTTCCCCTAAAATATAGATCCTTCAAATTCATAACTAAATTGTTTTAGCTCGATTCTCAGACGCAAATTGGTAAAATCAAAAAAGAACATTTCTAAACAGAAAATCAAAATTTCAAAATAGCCAAACGTTAGGCTCTATAGTGCCCTAACTTTCTTTTAAAGTTTCAACCCACTAAATTGAAAATTGGATTTTGGGAGACGAAAAAGTACCAGAGGTTTTTGGCAAGAAAAAAATACTTTTTGACATTTTTTCGAAATTTCAAAATAGCCAATATGAAGAGTCCCCCCCCCCCCCCCTCCCCTAAAATATCTTTCCTTCCGATTCGTAAATAGAGTTGTGGCAGCCGGTGAAAGGTGAAAATTTTCAAAATTCCGTACCTTTTTTTTGACACATCATGTATAAAAAAGTTCCAAATAAAAGTTTCTCGTATCGACTATAAAAACCCTCACACTTAATGCCGACCCTGTATATTGACGTATAAGAAAGTTAGGTTTTTTTAGAAATTTTTAGGGCTTGTCAGCTTTTGACATTCATGAATTGAGTGGCGGAAAAAGTGTCAATTATTGATGTTCTCGGCCAGGCGATCACTTTGGACCGATTTTGGCGACCATAGGTCGCCTGGTTCTGGTAGAAAACAATCGAAAATTTTCAACCAAATGTCAAACTTGACTTTTGATATTTTTAATGGAATCCCCGGGTCGATGTGGTCCCGAAAAGCTATTTTTTTTTGCTCCGACCAAAACTGGCGAAAATGTTCATAGGGTCGTAACTCGGCCATTTTTTGACAGATCGACCTGAAATTATTTTGACAGTTCCCGACCCGGCCCCCCACCCGCACACCAAATTTGGTGAATATCGATGCATTTTGAAAAAAAATTTTTTTTGGGCAGGTGACAGGTGTCAAACCTTACTCCTCACCTCAATTGCTTTCCGAATCAATATCGCTTTTTTGCGCCGCGTCGAAACTTGTTTTTTTTCGAAGAATCGCCCGCATTTCGTCATTTTTTGACGGATCGAGTTGAAACTTTTTTGACAGTTCTCGAACCTCCCCCCCACCCGCACACCGAATTTGGTCGAAATCGCTGCATTTTGAAAAAATTTTTCTTCACAGGTGACAGATGTCAAAATTCGGTTTGGTTCAATACGTGCGGCTTGACCCTCATTGCCTACTCCCCAATAGCCGTTACTTTAAGCTTCGCCATAGCCACGTGGGTCTGGTATTACTGGGACGTAAATCACTTGCGACAGGCTACAGGTTCATAACTGTCATCCGAACGTTACCATAATTTTTTTACGACGGGTTAGGCCCCAGACGAAGGGAAATGTGGACGGGGAAAATCCAATTTTTTCAAGCTTGTCATATTAACTTTTTGAAAATATACCGATTTTTTTTTAGAAAAAAAAAAAGTGCAATTTTTTTTCGCGAGTCCGTGTCCTGATGTGAAAGGGGCTCCCGTCCGAAAAATTTTTTTTTTCACTTTCTGGCACCGTTTATGGTATCTTTCTGGACCTTCATTAATGGGAACTTTTTTCATTATCTTTTTGTCAAGGAATCACCTGTTTCAATTTGTCGGTATAATATTGAAACACCCTGTCTGTATATGTCCTCAAGACTCGATTTAGGCTATTTTGGATTTAATAATAATTTTTTCCAACTTATTTGGGTCGATACATTTTTGTTTATACCCCTAATGGGTCAACAAATTGACAGAAACCTATTTACAGTCTAAAAAGTCGATTTAGACCATTTGCGACATATAGGCTTGATTTAGTCCCCCTTAAGTCATAAGTGGATAAAAAAATTTAAAGAAATAATAATACATCTAAGACGTTTACTGTGTGAGCATCCAAATACGAATATGAAATACTTAACTTTTCTTGCCTGGCAATCTCATAATTTGTGTAAATTTTCAGATTTTAACAGACTCGCTGTTACAATGGCATGCTATAAAAGTGCATTTAAAACGTTAAGCATCTGGTTTTATTAAAAGTAATTCTACAAGTCACAAATAAAGCTTTTTATTTTTAGGAATAAAAGTGTTAGTATCGCTTTAAAAGCTAAACAAAAAAGATAACGACCTCAATAAAACCATTAACGAGAGAAATGAGAAAATTAAAGACACAAAGACTTTGACAAGGAAACGAGATCATTGTAAATTGTGACACAAAGAGAACAGATAATAAATGTCTTTATGGTCAGTTAACCAGATTTTGTGTAAATTGTTGACGTTTTTTGGCCAGAGCATGGTTTTAATTTTTCACGCTGTTGACAGGTCAAAATTCTTGTTAAATGCAGATATATTTGGATGGCATTGTCGAGGTGACCTCTAAATGTATATCCAACGGGAGAAGAGGGTAATTTAAAATATTGAAAAAGTTTTCTTGCTTGTGTACGCATAGTACGCAAGCTGAAAGTGTTCGTCTTTCAGTCCTTAACTTAATTGATTAGCGCCAAGATTTGTTATTTTAAACCGCCTTTGTAACGGATGAAGGACAATATATAAAACGATTGAAAGGTTATTTTTTTTAAACTTGGCACAGGCTAACTTTTTTTATTTTAAGGGATACCTACTTAGATCTAAAATATGTGGAAAAAATTAACGAGTTGTTGACAGATTGGGCGCTATTTCAAAAAAGCTAATTTTCTAAAATAGCAATACCGCATTTTTTTGACAAATTTTGATACATCTTGAGATTCTAGACAGAATATAAAGAATGCAAGTTCTTGATTGGAGTGGCGGTTTACGAGCTGTTATTGTTTGAAATTTAATCTTGGTCCTTATAATACAAGTAGGTACATAATGTAAAAAATTGTTAATTGGAAAAAGAAGGATATGAATTATATTCTCTGTCCCTGCTGTCATAAGATGGCAGTAAGTTGTGTGTATAGTCCATCTTTAAATGGCGCGAACGCATACCAGGGTATTAAGATCAATTTAAACACCATCCGTTAAAATCTACTGTGTTTACATTAAAGGAGCCAAATAATGAGCATTCTTTAGGTAGGTCCACCCTAAATTTATCGCAAGTTATTATTATATTTGAGGATTAACCATTGTTATCAGGTATAATCCCTTATTCAGGAGCGTGTATTGGGGGAGCTAATAAATAACAATGGGTGGTACTATTTTACATAATATAATTACAAAAACAAGATATAATATAGAATCTTACCAACAAAGCATTTTCAAATATCGAATAATACTTTGTCGTTATGGCATAATCATAGTCCGATTAAGAAGATGAACTTTTATTAACATCGTTTATAATAAACGGTTCAACCATTTCTTCGATTATTATCTCTACCTGCCACATTCTGGCTTCTTCTTCTATTACATAATGGATACACACTTTTTTCTCTTTTCCGCACTGCTTTTACCCATAGCTTCATGAAAGAGTCGTTTTAAATCCACCATTTTATAGGTCGTGTTTTTTCTGGCGACAACTGTCTTTATTTGAGCTCATATGAGTTCGAACGGGTTTAATTCGCAATGGTCTGAGCACAGATATTTCTCGTAACTTTGCCATTTCATCGACTACATATTTTTTGAAACTTAGCCATTCTGTTATTTCACTTTTACGCCACGCACTTGCGGTAATTTTTTCGTCAGCTTAGAGTGATAACTTTAGCATTATCTAGTACAATTATTGCATCTTTTGGTATAAGATCCAACACTTGCTCGAACTATTCTTCAAAGACATCGGCATTCATATCTTCATATTTTAGATTGGAACATCAGTATACCACCTTTTACGTAGCCTTCAGAACTTCCAATATGGGTTATGATGAATCGATGTTCTTTTCCAGATGGCGCGGCGGTCTTAATCCTGTGGACAATCCTTCCAAAAAAGCTTGCCTTGAACTTTTAATATTTTCATCCTGCCAAAATTTAGTCACAGCGTTGCCTTCATTTAGATATGTTTCGTCTAGGTTAAATTTTTTTTTGTTTTCTTATTTATTTATTTATTCATTTATTTATTTCTTCTCTGGCTTTTCGGATACTTCATAAATAATTTCTTCTCCAACAGACGATATCGCTTCTGTCTATTAAAATCGATTGCCTATTATGTTTTTCCACCGAAAACTGATTTTTTTTAATAATTTCCACACATAAATGGGTAGTCCTGGTCTTCTCGGATTGAAGACAAAATTTTGTCCAGCTTGGGAATGTCTATTTTTAAAAAGAGACTATGAACTTTTCGCCTCATTCTCTGCATTAAAACGTCATCCAGCTCAAGTTTTGGTCGTCCTGGAGAAGTTTTTGGAGGTTTCACGCCAACACCTTTTTCTTCTTTTAAAAGTTTATATTGTTGTTTTCTTAACGTTATGCATATCTGCTGTAAATTGCACTGCATTGTCAACACTCAAATCCGCGTTCTTACTTTTAATAGAATCGCAAGTGTTAAGAATTAATTTTTTAATTTAGTTTAATTAATTTACTGTACATGAACCGCCTCTAGGGCGTTTAGGCAACTGTCAAAATTTCTCCATATTTAATTAAAAAAACACTTCACGCTTTGACTAGTTTCACTGAAAAACACACAATCAAGGTGGGTATGTATAGATATAAATAGGTGTATTATACCAATAGAGGCACCCATAAAAGCATAATAACCTCATAATTAGCAAACAGGTAACCCTGATTGTGTCCGAAAAAAAGGAATAAAATCATTGGAGCAGAAACGGAATAAGTACTTAGACTCTAATTAGTTTTGATAAAATTGCTTTATAAAATTTCAGTTAAATAGTACGGCTTATACATAATTTTAAGCTTAAAAAATTCAATTAGAAGACAAAACTTAAATGTAACGTCGATACTTGTACTAATTCCGCACAAATTTAAAAAAGCACGCACTGAATTCCATGTTAGGCATCTCGACATACCTCTTCCTAGTCCAGAATTTTTAAGACAAAATTTGGTCAAGTTGAAAACTACTGCATTAATCAATAATAACTCGTGTAAACCTCCACTCTAATCAAAAACTTGCATTCTTTGTGTTTCGTCTAGAATCTCAAGATGTATCAAACAATTCGTTTATTTTTCCCATATATTTTTCTTAGTTGGACTAATTCCTAAAACTTTATATATAGGTCTATCTCTTCAAATAAGAAAGTCAGCCTATATCAAGTTTAAAAACAAGAACATGTATATAAATCATTACACATTAAAGAATAAAACACTCTCAACATTCTAACAGGCATTTTCTTTTCGAGTTCAGGTGTAGGTTTGGTTTCATTCAGCGTATATTCGAAAAAATGTATTAATTTATTTATTAAACATTTTATATTTTCCTTCCCCTATCCTCTACCATTTGTATGTTCCACGTTCCATGAGTTACTATCTGTGGATATGGAATGCTGTCTAAATAAAAAATATAATTATGTCTTAGGTCACACACAAATATCTTGGCCCAATTTGTTGCCAATGACAAGGGAATAAAGGAAATAAGATACCCACGTCCCAAACTTACCTACTTAGGCTCATAGATATCCGGATCTGTATTTGTATAAAGAAGGACAAAATAGATCAGATTTCGGCATATTATGTATTTCTTAGATTAAAAAATAGATTTTGTGACCAATTTTGTGCATATCCTGACAACAAAACCCATTTTAAAGTAGGTGCCTGCCGTGTATATGTATATCATGAAATATTTAAAAATGGTATTTATCCAATCATAGAATAAAGTAAAAGCTGGCTCTATTAGTTTATGTCGTATAATTTAGATATTAAGTTAAATTTTAGAAAATAAATACGAGATCTATTTAACCCTTCGTTTAGTCTCGATGCAAGACTGAATATAGCATTAAATCAAACGCGAGTCCTTCATTCATGACAGTCCATTTTTGTCCTGTAGAATTGCTAACCCCTATTCATTCACACTGCATTTACTTTAATCTAACATTATTTATTTGCCTTTGCCATAGAGGGCAGAGACGGATCAAGACTAAGGGCATACAGTCTTGCACAAATTCGATTATATTTCAGGTACTTATTGAAATTTAAAAGAAACGCTAAAATACGTCATTTGATTGATTAAAGCGTATTTTGAAACCTATCAGTGATCAAATCAGTGATTCTTTTTAGATGGAATAAGTACCTCATTGTTTTTTAAAATTTTTCGATATGCAATGATGTGGCTTTTATTTTTTTTCTGGAAAACGAAGTAAGATACGAGAAAATATTGAGAAACTAAAAGTTGTATTTGTAGCTGCTTCATCCGAAAACAATATAAAATTTTTAAACAAGTCACTGGCGTACATTATTTTTGTCAATATTATCCATAAGGCAGCCCCCCCCGGGACGCCACTGGAACTCAAAATTATCATCTAGTTAGTGCTAACTTAGTGTCTTATCACAACGAATAACACTGCCAAATTTCACCATAATCGGCAGAAGGATCTTCGAGATATTAATAAAAAACCGATTTTCTTTTTAAACTTTGACACCCTGTATCTTAAAAACCAGACTTTTTAGGCCACATGTTTATATGAACTTTTCTACTTGAATTTGGTTCAGAAATGCGCCCTTGAAGTTACGGCCTATCATTAAGTAACATCCTGTATACCTATGCTTATCTATACCCAACAACTATCACTTTAATATGTCCTATAGAATCGTTAAAATAACAGGAAGGCCAACTCTGCACGTAATATGAATTAAAAGGGGTACGTTTCTTAAGCCATGCCGGGGGGTTGTTAAATCCAGCAGGGGTCGGTCCCCGGTTTGTTCGGTTTACCTTAGCGGTGACAACCTTGCCTCTGCACCCCTCCATTTAAGGTTACAATTTTAATGATAGAATTTTACACAAAGGTATATATAAAGGTGAAGATTTGACGGTTATTTTCGAGGGTTCACATAAACGGTTGTAGCCTATCAACCACGTGATTTGTGATGATTATTGCTGAAATAAATAAGTGTAAAAACGAAAACAAATGCATCTGAATAATTTTTATTCTTATTAGAAATACGAATTATTATACAAAATATTGGATTTATATTCGGGAAAAATTACAATGTTCTCTGGCCAGGCCTGATATATTTTGCAAGGGGTTGTGCCCCTTGTGTCATCTCTCGACTGGTAGATGAACCGTAGCTTTTTAAATTACAACCCCACAGATGCCAATATCGACCCCGGCCGAATTTAACGATCACCAGAGCCATGCCACCACCATCAGAAAAAACTTCCCCAGCTTTTTCTTTTGGATGCTAATATAAGCGAGGAGAAAAATCTAAGCCTTTTTTTCGTCGTGTGGGACATAAAGCAGCAACATAGTATACAGTGTGTCCAAGATAAGAATGGGATAGCATTGGAATCTTGGAAACGGTACAATTACAAAGTTGGTTAAATTAGGAAAAAGTTGCACAATTTAAATAGGTACCTTTTACATGGTGTTTGCAAAATTAAACTATTTTTAACCGATTTCGATATTTTTTAAAAAAATTATTTCTTGCTGTATTATTTTTTATTTATTTGTTGCATTATTTTAACAGATATAAAAAAATTAAAAATACTTTTTCATTGTCACTTTTTAAGCTGAACAAGATAGCGTTTACAGATTTTCAGTACGACGTTTCGTTTTCGAAAAACATCCTCAACTTTCTTTTTTAAATACGGTCCTGTGTTTTTTTTTTGTTTTAATCGAAGGCTATTTTGAACTCTAAAATATCAAATGGTGAAGCCATCACCGTCAACGGCGACCGCTACAGAACGATAATTACCGATTTCTTTTGGCCCAGACTGAACAATATAAACGTGAACGATATGTGGTTCCAGCAGGACGGCGCTACGTGCCACACAGCGGACGCCACGATGAACATTCTGCGTAAACGATCTGAGGGTATGGTTATCTCTCGCAGAGGTGACGCGAATTGGCCACCACGATCATGCGATTTGACCCCGCTGGACTATTTCTTGTGAAGTTTTCTGAAGTCTCAGGTCTATACCAATAAGCCGCAATCGACCGATGCCCTTAAAGTGAATATAACCCAGGCTATCTCTCAAATTCAGCCGGATCTATGCGGCAGAGTCATTGAAAATTGAACCACTCGGATCCGTGCTACCGTGAGAAGCCGCAGCGGGCATTTTAACGATGTCATATTCCGTAAATAATGACATACATAGACCTTTCAAATAAAATAGAATTTGGTTAATACCTTACATACAGCTTGTTTTATTCCATTTTAACATAGACCCGTCCTTATTGACAAACCCTTTACGTAGTTCAATAATGATTTATTACTCTCTCGCATTAAGCAACAGACTATAGCTGGCCAATTTATGGTGTTTACTTCTCGTGCATTGTGCGTAGCACAATTGTCCATTTGAAACAAAATATCTTCGTTCTCAAAAGCGACTTCTTCTAATGCGGGTCAAACTTGATTGTGAAATTTATTTTCCTAAAATTTGTTTCGAAAAAAAAGGTCCAATAATCCGATCCAAATATGCCCACCCCGGATATTGGATACACCTTCTATACTTGCACTCTAGGAAATTTATTGCAAAAATTATTCTGCCTTATCGATTAAGTAGATCCACTCTATCCGATTAGATTTTCAGATATAGCGTCTCATCTACAAAAATATCTCTTATTAAACACAAGTATTTCAGCAGGACCGCCCCTTGTTTGGTCAATAATCATTGTCTACCTCAATTTTCATTAGAATTTTCCTTTCACACGACTAAGTTATATTAGAGGCTTGCTACGTTATGCTGGTTCGCACTAAATAATAAATACATATTATTATTAATTACTTTTTTTAACGTAGGCGCTAATATTATTCAGTATGACGCACATTATGTTTTGTTTGTAAAACAATGATATAAGTGCTTCAATTTTTGATTTAAGTGAATTTTTTTAAAGAAAAGTTTCAAAATTTAGGCGCAATGTTCCTTCAAAAATATATTTTATTTCAGGACAGTCGTGGTAAGTGGAAATTTCGATTATTTAAATATCTACCTATACAAACGTGAGTCATTTCGTTTTTCTCAAATGCATTTATTAGCATTGGAAGTTTTTCAGATTGTGATTTAATGTTTTGTACGAAGGCGTAGAATGGCCACATAAAATATTAAAATAAAAATTTCTTAAAATTTCGACTTATATACACGAAATTTTTAAAATTTTAACTTATACGTATACTGTATGTGTATATTAATATTTATTAAAGTAAAATCTCGTGTTATAAGACGAAATTTTAAAAATTTTGAGTCATATGTCGAAATTTTAAAAATTTCGAGTTATATCACGAAATCTTACAGTTTGGACTTATAACATGAAATTTTAAAGTAAAATACTTTGAATGTAAATACGTAATGTTTACTTAATACTTTGATGTTTTGCATTATTTTTATTGCACGCACCTCCCTATTGAATATATTAAAAAATATCGTTAAGTTGTTCAAAATAATAAATTAAACACGATCGGTTTATAAAATACATCAAAAAATTAATTTATTTCAATACTAACATCAACTGAAAGATTTATTTATTCAATAAGTTCGCCGCCTTTATTCGGACATTCCTCAATGTTTTCCCGAAATGCAGTGAGAGCTGCTCTTATCTCCTCCAGAGGAATAGAGTTTATTGCATCTGTAATGCGATTTTTCAAAACTTCTACGTCATTTGGAAGCCTATTTAAATATACAATTTGTTTTATTCGACCCCAAAAATAAAAATCCATTATTGTTAGATCCGGAGATCTGGGCGGCCACAAAATGGGACCAGCATTGGCTATCCATCTTTCTTGAAAATGCTCATTGAGCCATTCACATACCCGAAATGTCGAGTGGGCAGGGCAGCCGTCGTGTTGAAAATATGAAAAATATCTTGGTTCGTATGGTAGTTCGTCAAGAAACTGATTTAGGATATTTAAATAAGTATGTTGATTAAGTATTTCCTCAATAAAATATGGCCCAATTACACCACAATGATAGGAAATGGCACACCAAACATTAACCTTTTTAAAATACTGCCGCCTAGAATTTATTACATAATTTGGATTATCTTTAGACCAATATCGGCAATTCTGTGATGAAGGTACACCGTTAGTGGTAAAAGTCGATTCGTCTGAGAAAATAATATTTTTATGGAAATTTAAAAAAAAGTTAGGCAAAACTCCAACCTTCGGGATTCATCCCCTTCTTCTAACGTGTGACGAAATCTAACTTTATATGGTTTTATCTTATTTGCTTCATAAATGCGTTGCAAATGTGATTTGCTGACACGAATCTCCTCGTACCGCTTTCTTAGTGACAGCTTTGGATTTTCGCGTAATGAATCCATTGTTAACACAGTACCTACATCATCTTCATCAAAGTTCTTCTTTTTTAGTATATTATGTACAGTACCGGTAGTAACAAATTTTTTAACCAGTCTGGATACTGCAGATTTGACTAAAACTGTGTTCGGAAATTTCATATTAAATCGCCTGATAACCTCTGGAATAGATAATTCACCTATATACCATAACATTGAATTAGGTAGATTCGTTCTGGTATAGTAAACATAATTGATATTTTACAGTAATGTTTTCGCAAGTTCGGATCAGTTTTAGAGCACAGCACAACAATATTAAAAATACCAAACTATTTTTGACAACAAACTGTTAAAATAATATTTTATTATTTTTCCTTCCATGGCATAATATTTTTTTTTAATAGCATTGAAACAAATTTATTCATATTTTGAAGGAAGTGAATTGCTTGTTATTTTTATGTTCGCATTTCTTTAATTATCTAAATGTCTATTAAAGGGAATAAAATAAACCGATCGTGTTTAATTTATTATTTTGAACAACTTTTCTTAACGAAGTTTTTTAATATCTTCAATAGGGAGGTACGTGCAATAAAAATAATGCAAACCATCAAAGTAGGCATAGGATTTTAAAGTTTTGTATTCTTAGTCATTTATTATTTCCGAACATCTTCTCTTAATAAAATTTTTTCGTATCTCCTAGAAATCAAGCACTTTACTGGTGGGAAAAAAAAGTTTTTTGAAAATTTCCAAAGCACACTTGATTTTTCGAAATTAAAATTATGCCACAAATTAGTTTCTATCCAAGCAGGGCTGAACCCCAAAAGATAAAGTTTCAACTCAAAAAATTTCAGCCTTTTTCACCTATCGTTGCGTCGATCCGGGGACACACTGTATATGCCTGAAAATGTATTATTATAATAATTGTTCTTAGCTTTCATTTGGTTTAAAATATTTCTTTAATTCAAAATAAAAATAAATCAATATGTAGATAGCTATATTGTCAAGCCGACTCTGCACCCATTTATTGTGGTTTAAAGAAAAAAATGGGGTTTAGTCAGGTAGCTGATTTATTGCAATAAAGGTCAACGATATAATGTAAACTTTACTATAACCTTGTTATTTTATGTTTAATATTTTTTATTTAAATGTTTCAATTTTTTTAAATAATCTAATAACAGACAAATTTCGCCTGATACAACACTGAACAGAAATGGAATATTTTTAATATACCATCGATATAGGTATTACCAAATAAAATACCCCACGCAGCATCCTTATATAATTTTAAATAAAAATAGCGTCTCCTAGAATAAACAATTCTGTATTATGAAGTAGATATTATTTTACTGTGATTTCACGAACAATATGATGTTTGCGATTATCGTATTTTTTTGTTGTTGTTGCTACATTTTTCTTCGTCAAAAATTTTCAGCCTCCTGTATTAGCGATGGTAAGAGTTTTACACAAACAAATGCTTAACCAGACCTAGGTATGCTCACTTAGGTAAATGTTGACACTGTTCATGAGTGACATTTAAAATTTGACATACTTTTGACAGGAGGAAAAATGTTTCCGTACCTCATAGATGAAAATAAAAGATCCTCGTCACCATCAAGAAGAAACAGCGAAGAAATCAACTACAGAACGGGAACTAGTCATGTGCCTGTCAGACTCAATCACAGCTATTCGCCCAGAATGCAAAGTAAGTAGGGTGTTTCGGAACCCTTAAAAAAATTGAAAAGTTAGTTTTTCGAATACCGGACCTTTTATTTAGTTTACTTATTACAGTAGTTAAAATCTGGAAAATTTTCATACCAAAAAAAATTGTATAATATCCATATGCCATCAAAATATTGTATTAGCTGTTAATTAATTTGATCCATATAGACAGGTGAATATCAAACTGTTCAGGAGAGCTTTCATTTGTGAAAAGTTCAAGGTTGATAAAGAAAATTAATTCGGAACAATTCCTGGCAAACAAAAAGCTTATTAATAGCCCACAAGAATTTTATAAATGGTTTTTTTTTAAATATATTTAGATATTGTTATAGTTTCCGAAGGCCTCTAATTACGTCAATAAATATATAGGACCGCAGGTCTCGGTGTGACCTATACAGACTTTTTTTTTTATGTGAGGGAGGTTATAGTTTATACCAAAGGTGTCAATCTTATTTTTTTTTTGGAAAGGTATTTTTTGGGAATTATGGTAGAAAATTTAACAGAAATCAGATTAAAGTATTCTTCTTCTTCTAGGTCAGGGTCTTCACTTATGAATAATATTATTCTGTCGTATACTATACAGGGCGTTACTTAATAATAGGCCGTATAATTCCAAGGGCGCACGGAAAAAAATTAAAAATAAAATATATCAACAATAATGTATCTCTTCATTTGCTACAGGTTGTAATATTTATCCTAACATTTACAACAAAATACTAAAAATATTTTAAAAATCTCAATAAGTGGCTGTTGAAATTTTTACTACCTACTAATATGTATTTGCCATTTTGTAGCAAAATTTTAAACTGATACTTGTAAAATCTAATATACGTTCTATCAATATAAGTGAGACAAGACTATACTATTAATCGTAATATTTTATTGTGTAAAATACATAATGATATGTGAATTTTTTTACAATTTCTATGCAACTTTACTCCAAGTATAAAATTTGTGATTTAAAACAATTTGTTGTAGAAACTTGAACAACTGTCAGGTTTTATACCTATCCAAATATAAAAATCTCCAGAAAATTTGCAGTATTAATTACACTGGCTTAAAATGTGTAATTTAAAACAATTTGTTGCAGAAATTTGAACAATTGTCAGGTTTTATACCTATCCATATATAAAAATCTCCAGCAATTTGCAGCATTAATTACACTGGCTTAAAATGTGTAATTTAAAACAATTTGTTCCAGAAACTTAAACAATTTTTAAGATTAATACATATCGAAATATAAAAATCTTCAACAATCTGCAGTATTTACTAAACTATGGTAAACCAGCATAATCCGGTATAAAGTACTTTAGATTGCTAGAGACTGCTGGAAGATGGCGCTGCCTATATTGTACTGCCTATGCAGAACAATATCGCAGCTTTGAAGCTGTTTCGATTTTCCAACGGTCGGTATTCGGTATGATCACTTGTCAAAATTGGGCCCTGTGCTGACGAGAACCAAATAGTTCGAAACCGGTCTACAGGTAGCATTTGAAACAGAGATTCTGAGATTCATTCTATCCCTTCCGTTAGTTTCTGTAAGACATTTCCTGCAAATTGTTGTGAAATGTTTAACAAAACATTTCCAACAAATAGTTGTGAAATGTTCACCAAGACATTTAAACTTTTCCTGTAAGTAATAGTACATTTTATCATTTTCTAAATACATGTATACCTACTGTACATTATTTACAAACTCGTATAGCATAAGGTGACAAAAGCTTTTATTTTAATATACTTCTTACGATATTTTTAAATTCAACAACAATTTGTATACTTTTCTTTACGTTAAATATTTTGGGATAATAATAGATTCTAAATTAAAATTTGATGCTCGTTTTGAAAACACTATATTATTATCTAAAATTGGAAAAAAAAATTAATTATTTCAAAAGAGAAAGTAAAAATTTAAGTTTATTTTCAAGAAAGACAATATATAACACAATAATTTTACCTCATTATTTGTATTGCTCTACAATTTTATATACTGCAAATGAAGGAATTTTTAGTAAAATAAACTTAAATGGTTGGATATAAGAAATTTAATATTTTTCCCAGTTTGTATTTTTATTTATAAAATTCAAAATAATTTATTACCATCTCATTTAAAAGACTTTATAACGCAAAACTTTGAAAATCATAACTATCAAACCAGAAACAATCAAAATTTTTGTTTAGGGAAAGTGACAAAAAATTTGACATATAAATCAATCTTTTTTAAAGGACTTCACGAATATAATAATTTAGATTCTTTAATAAAATTAAGAAACAAAATTCCTTAAGTGAATTTAAAAAATCCTTAAAAATATCATTACTAAGAAAACAAAATATCTGATAAAATTTATTTAAAAATATTTTTGGTGCATTAAATTATTGTAATTTTAAATGTTTTAATTATTGTTAAAAAAACTAGAATTTATAATATTGTAGCAGTATTGCTAAAATAAATCTTGTTACTACTAGGTACTACTACTACTATCTCATATAGATCCTTTCACCGATTTTGGTGAAATTTGGCAGCGTTGTTCGTTGTGATAAGACGCTAAACTGGCACATAAAAGATGATATTCTGTATAACCCTATCTCTCATTGTAAGCTGCGCACTTACATATCTGTCTCGTTACTTTCTCCGGTATGTCCTGCATCTCAGTTATATTTCTGATGTGTTCATTTGGCTCTTGGTGTCGTCTAGGATCATATATGTAATTTCAAGTTAGACGACCTGTCTTTGGCTTCTTTCATTGTGTGGCTCGATTAAGCCGATCTTCCTTATGACGAATTTGATTAGGATTATTTCCTTATTGGTGGGAAAGTCAGTATTGAGTCAGTGTAAGTGAATGGGGATTTGTATAATTAAATCCGTTGATATTTTGGTATTTTAGAATCTTTACTATTTTACCTATATCTACAATAGCATTTTCCCTGGATCATGGATGGGTTTTATCTAATCTATCTGTATTTCTTTTGGTGAATGCCCATGTATATGCAAACCACAGAACTCCCACCAGTAGAAAAACAAAATGGCCGAGCAATATAAAAATCAAAGAGGATAATAAAAATGTCCCGGTATGCACCTTGAAAATTCCGTTAGCGGAAGTTTTACTCATGTGCAATATAAGTCGGGATTTCTACGATTTCTTTATATTCCCTTAGAATTTACGCTTGACTTGTCCAGAGTCGGTCGTCACTGCATTTGCACCGTGTTTGGAGTATGTGGAGGCCTTACCGTTCACGAATTGCGCCGAAATATTCTTGTTAGGGCTTGAAAATAATATAATAGGTATTTACTTTTATATCTCCAAGCTAAAGTAAAAACATAAAAGAATCTTGCATATTTTAGGTTCAACATCTCCTTCTCCCAGTCCCCCGAAGTCTCCTACCCCCCTAGGATCCGTCAGATCCAAGAGGGACTCTATATTCGATTACAAGTCTGAGGCGGCTCGAAAAGTGGAACTGATTGCGAAAAATCGGGACGAACGACGGCAAAGACATGCCGATGAAAAAGCGATTAAGGATCAACTGTTGCATCTGGAGCAAGGGAACCCAAATTGGGAATTTGCCCAGATGATCAACGAGTTCAGGACTGGGATAGAGTTTCGACCGTTGAGGGATAACGACCCGGTGGTGGAAAACCAAATTACGGTGAGATTTTTACCTATTTTTTTTAACAGTCCTATAATAGAGAATACCTACATTTCAGGTTTGCGTAAGAAAAAGACCAATTAATGAGAAGGAAGAGAGACGGAGAGAAGTGGATGTCATGACAGTAAATACTCGAAACCAAATGATCGTTCATGAACCAAAGCAAAAAGTAGATCTGACCAAATATCTGGAAAATCAGCATTTTCGATTCGATTACGTTTTTGACGAGACATGTAGTAATGACATCGTCTATAAGTTCACTGCCAGGCCGTTGGTCAAGACAATTTTCGAGGGAGGCATGGCCACTTGTTTTGCCTATGGGCAAACCGGATCTGGAAAAACCCATACCATGGGCGGTGAATTTCGAGGTTAGTATACGCACGCTTCCTGAAATCTCTTTTGTGTCACACACAGCACACTATTTTCCCGCGTTGCGTTTCGCTTTGGAAATTAGGTTACTGGTGATGATGCATTTAACATTCCAGAACACTATAGTATATTTCAGAAAGGTGTAGAGCAATAAAAACTCATTAGGTATGCAAAGGGACTACAGAGTGACCCAACGAATATTTAAGCCACTTTCATAATTTGGCATTGATTTCATTGCAAAATTCTTTCTTTTCATCAAGTGCAGGTAGTACCACCCGAGTTTGGGTCAATTTATGGGTTTTGCCTATTGTTATCCATTCACAAACACTGAAAATGGTGTGACAAAGGCGTGCCGGTAGGATATTCGTAAAAAGGAAAGAATTTTATTTGAACAGAATTAAAATTAGGCATTATATGTGCATAGTATTAGCTACACTTATTTTTTATTAAGCATTTTTAAAAAAATACATTATTTAGAAATTAAATTATACTCGTTAAAATTATAATAAATTAAATTATACTCGTAAAAAGGAAAGAATTTTATTTTAACAGAATAACATTTAGGCATTATGTACATAGTATTAAGTACACTTATTTTTTATTAAACATTATAAAAAAAATACAAAATAGAAAAAATGCATTATACAGAAGTTAAATTATAAAAAAATCATAATATTCTTCGTCATCTGAGGAACTGTCATCTCCTCTTGACGTTATAATTAACGGGTCGACGGTCCGAACGATCAGGTGGTCAAGATCCCACATTTTAGTTCGCAATGATATGGCGGTGTGCGCAGCACAGTTATACTGTGTTTTTCTGCTATATCTTCCACGGCATATTTCATAAAACGATGTTTGTGTAAATTTGCTATAGCTATAATAGTTCCTTCTTTACCAAATTATCTTCAAATTCAATACTTTTGGTGGTTAACCAGTCGATAATTTTTTGTTTTCTCCAAGATGAAGTTGGAGTTTTCTCTGTACGTCGTGAATGATAGCTTTGCGTTATCCATAACTATTATATACTGGAAGATTTTTATCATTTCACCAAAATAGGCCTCAAAAACATATTCGAATTCATGTCCTCGTGGTAATCTCCCTATTGAACGACTGAAAGGTTAGCAAACCTTCTTTTAAAGATCCCTATTCGCTTCCTATATGGACGATTATTAGTCTCTTCCCTTTACCTAAAGGCACCTTAATACCCGTTGACAGGCCTTCCATGAAAGCTTGGCGAGCACCGGTTATATTTTTGTCTTGCCACAATTTTGGTACTATATAACCTTCATTAATCCACGTCTCATCAAGATAAAAGATTTTCTTCTGCTCTCTTCTGTACTGCTTTATACTTCTCAAGTATTTTCGTCGCCAGCAAACAATTTCATCGCTTTACAGTAAAAGTGATTTACGGTTATGCTTTTCCCAGACAAAATCCATATTTTTTAAAGTGGTCCATAAAAGTTTTCTAGTAATAAACGGAATACTGTCATCCTGGCCAAGCTCCATTAGAATCTTATCTAGGGTGGGTATTTCTTTTTTAAAATAAAAAGAGTAAACGTTTCTTCGAACTACACTTTTCGTGTCTTCATCAAGGACTTTTACTGGTCTGCCTGGACTTTTGTTGGGAGGTTCCACTTGACGTGCTGTCTTTCTCTCCCGCAATAATTTCAAAACGGTGGACTTTCCAACTCCAGTCATTCGGGAACATCGGTCGACAGTTTCTTGTACAGTAAAATTCGGATAATCGTATTTTATGCAATCATGTGCATTTAAAATAATAACTTTTTCACACACTGTTTTATTACTAATCTTATAATACTGTGAACACTATATACGGCTTAACAGCAAATACTGATGCGTTAAGCTAAACAAATATACTTTATTAAGGTCATACACACACGATATATGAAGTTTATTCCAAATTACCACCTATTTATATGATCCAGCCAAAGAGGCCAGAGCCAAACTCGGTACCTGTTAAACGCGAAACGTAACTTTATAATCTACTACCTAACTAATCCCTACACAATATTTCGATTTTGACACTTCAGGCCAGAAAACATACCTTTCCTAATCCTCTTACGCAGATACTTGAAATTTTAATATTACAAACAATACTATTTTATCTTAATACCCGTTAACCTAATTCTCTAAAATTGTTGGTTAGTTATCATAAATAATTTAATGCACAAAGTTTACCTGAGCCTATGGCCGACACCGAAATTGAGCCGAACTGGACGGAATTTCCCATTTTATTACTCTACACCTTTCTGAAATAGACATTAGAAGCAAACTCTTTCCGGCAGTGGATAGAATACTTAAATTCTTAATTATGCCTTTGCTGGTTTA
Source organism: Polydrusus tereticollis (assembly GCA_963920685.1). Taxonomy (NCBI): domain Eukaryota; kingdom Metazoa; phylum Arthropoda; class Insecta; order Coleoptera; family Curculionidae; genus Polydrusus; species Polydrusus tereticollis. Next base: position 9,743,921 of record OY987333.1, on the reverse strand, counting down.
CTGAACTTACCTCTGCTCTAACATAAACATTTCAACATGTCGTAGGACCTAACTTATACAATCAATTTTTTTATAGGTAAACAACAGAATTTTAAAAATGGAATTTACGGACTTGTGGCGTTGGACGTTTTCAATCTCCTAAACCATTCAAAATATTCCCGCAAAAACTTCATGGTATCAGCCAGTTTTTTCGAAATCTATGGGAAACTCGTGTTTGATCTTTTAGCGAAGAAACAGAGACTGCGCGTCCTGGAGGACGGTAAGCAACAAGTCCAAGTCGTCGGCCTTACTGAGAAGGTAGTCACCAGAGTGGACGACGTAATAGACCTTATCCAGAAAGGAAGTTTGGAAAGAACCTCCGGACAAACATCCGCCAACTCAAATTCCTCAAGATCTCACGCCGTCTTCCAGATTATCCTGCGCAAGGCTGGTTCTAGGCACGTGGAGGGAAAATTCTCGCTAATAGATTTAGCGGGCAACGAACGAGGAGCGGACACGAATAAGTCGAACAGGCAAACACGAATTGAGGGAGCCGATATAAACAAGAGCTTGCTAGCTTTAAAGGAATGTATAAGGGCATTGGGACGAAAGGGAGCACATTTGCCCTTTAGGGGAAGCAAACTGACACAGGTGCTAAGGGACTCATTTATTGGAGAAAAATCGAGGACTTGCATGATCGCCCTAATAAGCCCAGGAAACTTTTCAGTAGATCATTCATTGAATACTCTGAGATATGCCGATAGAGTAAAAGAATTAATTGCTTCGGAGATTCCTGATAATATGGCCGATGATTTTATGTTAACAGAAGACGATTCGTCGGAAAACATAGATGAAGTTGATGAGGAAATGTTGAAAGCGGAAGAGAGACGCATGCAAATCTCTTCAATGGAATGGGAAGTTTTGGAAAGTAACAGGCACGTCATCGAGAGCTGCGTTTACTTCCACAAGATGGCCTGTGATCTATACAAAGCTAGTCAGAAAAACGGGTTCGATAAAAGTATGTATGCAAACAGCTGGAAAAATCTCTTAAGTGAAATGATCGACATACAAAAAGCAGCGTTATTAAAGGCGAACGAATTTTGTAATGTCCTGGAGGGTCGGACATAAGTGTTTTATGTACTTACAGTGTACTTGTCTTTTATTTATTTATTTAATACCTTGTAATGGGGCCTTTATATTTAATAAACTGTCACAAAAACTTGGAATTCCATGTGTGTTTTTTTGTCGTTTTCATAGACAAGGGAGATGCGCTTATGGTAGTTATGATAGGGTCGTTGATCGTTTTCTTAATTGTCTATCGAGAAGTTAGGTAAGAAGAGAATTTTACTGGTTCTCTTCTTCCAATCTATCGCTCAGGTAGCCAGCTCATCAACTTGTAAACTAAAGTGGGGTAGTGCACCATCTTGCTGAAAGTGCATTATCCTTCTGTCGTTTGGAGAAAGCTCATCAACAAAGTTTTCTAACTGATTTGTGACAATGTCAAGTACTTTGCACCCGTTATGTATGTATGTATCTTAAAAATGAAGGGCTTGCGGATCCATGCTTATATGAACTTTTCACTGAGGAATCGTCCTGTAAAATAACGGGCACCTATTAAATAACACCCTGTATATTAGGTCCAATTTATCAATGTCCTGTTAACTCTAACTACAAGATAACTTCTACGGTTGTAACAATAGAATTGTCATGGCAGTTATGTTATCGTCATGGCTAAGAGAACATTGATAATTATTAATTTTGGATCTAACCTCTCAATATAAGATGATTCCGACGAAAAAAATGGAAACACTTTCAATATTTCTTCTTGCTGCACCTGTCTATAAATAACATATCCTAATAACCTAATAATTATATTAATAAGTATACCTCTGCCATCTAGCGGTTGGTATGTGTATTAATTAATCGCTACAGATTTATATCATAAGGAGCGACGTTCTATCGATAAGGTAGATACCTATTTATTTTGTATATCGTAGAAACCTGCTTTATTTACAAAGTCAAACGAAGACGTTTCAATTCTCGACTTGACAGATCGTCCGCACCTCCCATGTCTGATAAAAAATAGTTGTTTTTCACAAATTTCTAAATTAGTACTTATTTATAAGAAGTGAACATGATTCTTTTAGAAATAAATAACAGGGTGGTGGAAGAAACGCTTACATTAAAAATAAAAAACGCACAAAACGGGTAAGTCGAGCTTCAGCAATTTTTTTTTTATATTTGGGGAATTGGGCCGGTTTTGTCTGGGTGAGGCGTTGTTATATCCGATATTATTGGCCTCTGTTTCCTGTTTTAATAATCAACGATATCCACATCCTATAAACGCTTGAAAGCAGCTTGGAACCTATGACTCATCTTTCCTACACCCAAGACAAAAAAACTGAGTAATCCTGGGGGTCATATTTGTGTTTTCAATTTCAGGTTAAAAAATGAGAGCATAGATGTGACTGTAGCCGATTTCGACGGTGTGTTATATCATATTTCTAATATTAATGGAGATAAGTCTAAGATAAGGGTATGTAAACATGAACAATAGATATTTTTACACAGTAGATACTTACTATAAATTTGACAGGAGGTTACCTAAATTAGTAATGACAAATTAGATCCTTTTAAATTTATTTGTTTTTAATAGTAGCTTAGCTGGAACATGGTATTGACTTGCGAAATGTGTTCACCCTCAGAAAAATACCTCGCAATTTAAGTATGTGTCCGATATAGTATGTATACCTATTTGTCTTTTCAGATCAGTATAGCCCTAAAGTTTTATAAACAGCTCCAAGAACATGGAGCAGATGAACTGCTCAAAAGGGAATACGGATCATATTTGGTCCCAGCAGAAAATGGATACAATGTATCTCTGTTAATAAATTTAGAAGATATACAATCAGATTGGCCTAAAGTAGTTAAGAAAATAGGACTGCTTAAGCGAAACTGTTTTGCTTCTGTTTTTGAAAAGTATTTTGACTTTCAAGAAGCCGGAGATGGGGGGCAAAAACGTGCTGTTATTCATTATAGAGATGATGAAACTTTGTAAGTAAAGGTCTATCTTTAGTGACTAAACAAGTTGATAAATATTACCCTGACTTAATTTTTACTTGCAGATATGTAGAAGCCAAATCTGACAGGGTGACTGTAGTATTTTCAACAAGGTTTCGAGATGAAGATGACGTTATTATAGGTAAAGTGTTTATGCAGGAATTGAAAGAAGGGCTACGAGCGTCGCACACAGCGCCCCCAGTGCTTTTTAGCCACCGGGAGCCTCCCTTAGAGCTTCAAGACACTGATGCTAAGGTTGATAATAACGTTGGTGGGTAAAAATGTGTGATAATGGGGTTTTTTGTTATTAAACTTTTTTTTCTTACAGGTTATGTAACATTTGTACTGTTTCCAAGACATACAGCGAGAAATACAAGGGATAATACTATCAACTTGATTCACATGTTTAGACACTATTTGCACTATCATATCAAGTGCTCGAAAGCTTACATTCACAGCAGAATGAGGGCCAAGACTTCTGAGTTTTTGAAAGTCTTAAACAGGGCTAGGCCAGAGAATAAGTCAACTGACAAGAAGACTATCACGTAAGTAGATCACATAATATGTTAATTTTGATGGTTTTTATTGGTAATTTTCTCTGGACCAAATTACCACATTATAAATTTGCAACACATTTAATGCTATTTTTATTCTGAACCCAAGGTTGGTCATACTCATTTCATTTTATCTGGGGTGTAATAAAATGGTGTGTTTTTCTTAGACAATTCATATTGCCCTGTGGGGTACGAGGTAGGTATACTATTGGTCATGCCTAGCCTAGGTGGTATGTTGATAAAAATTCAAGTAAAAATTAATTCCCCTTTGTGCATTTTTTTTTAAATTTATTTTGTTGGTTACAGTTTATATTTACAGATTATATATTTATATTCCCTATAATATTCTGAGAGAAAAAGTTCATATGAATATATGTCCGGAGTTGCCCCGTTTTTGATATACAGGGTGTTAAAGTTTTTAAATAAAATTTTTTTTTTATTTTTTTTAAATATCTTTCCTAATTTTGTTGAAATTTGGTACCGTTATTTATAATCATATTTAAAAAAATAATTTTATTTTTAATTTAAATGTTTTAATTAACTTACCTATTTCAATTTATAATTTATTCATAGATATTTTTTTTGTCCATGCAATAAAGTGGTTTTTATTTTTCCTCTCGGAAACGAAGCAAGATACAAAAACAATCAAGGAACAAAAAAGTTGTATTATTAGTTGGTAAATCCAAAAAAATGTATCAATATTAGAAAAAACTCAGTAGTGTACATTCTTTTGTCAATAATATTCGTTAAGGTGCTCCCCGGAACGCCACTGGACTTAACAAATTTAATCTAGTTAGGACTAATTAGGCCCCTTATCATTATGTAAGTAATTGTAAATATTTTTTTTCTGGCAAAACAGCTCATCCAACGAGAAATATTGAAGAGGTAAAATAGCTTCCAAATACATCCAGTCACTTGACAAAAATATCAGGTTAAACGTTGTCGTATTATATCACTTTTATAACACTTCCACCTAGTTACAGCCGGTGACTATACTACTAGAAAACGTCATTTTATAGTATTAGTCTACATACTAAAAATCATTAAAATCGATTAGCAGGTTTTCACGTAATTTAGGAAAAACCAAAATTTTTACAAATTTTTCACTCCCTTTACCGGCTAAACGAGGCAATTTTGGATATAACTAAGTCGGCTTAGATCAACCTATTTTGACGTCAGGAGTCTGTCGTCAAACGTTGTACACGTATTTTCCAGACACCCTGTATAGGCCACACAACATTAAGATGAAATCAAAATTACATGTGATTTTATGAAGCCAAATCCTTTTTGTTGGAAACGAAAAAAAACATCAAACACAATAGAATTAACAGATTTAATTTGATGATAATACTGTGTAGTTGATTGTGGTTGACACTTACTCGTGTAGGACTTTGAACTTTTCTTTCTAGAGCATCCCGTTGGGGTTCCCAGCGTTTCTAAAACTATATTCCGTGGAACCCTGGGGTTCCGCGATACTTCAGTATGTGCTCTCTCTCTTTTATAACGTTCAAGAAAGTAATTTAGAAGAATAAATATTAAACGCCTTCAAAATGTCATGTTGCAAGATGTCCTGTTCTATAATTTTCATCCCTTTCTATTGAAAAATTGTATAGACAGACTTGTTGTGGTTATAATCCCAAAACTGACACGAGGTAAAGGTACCAGATAATTGATGGAGAATAGTGTATCCGTAAAAAAGTTTATTGGTCCTATATCCTATATTTTAGAATATAATTTCCTGGGATTTTTTTTTAATTTCATATTTTTTTTTATTGTAACGCGGAAATTATGCCTGATACAAAGAAATGAGCCCTTGTGCCATTTTCATCATTGTAGTGTGCTTTTAATTTCTTTCCAAAAAAGTCTGGATCATTCATACCTTTTCTTACAAATTTCAAGGTTTGAAAAAAATCTTTTTCTTAATTTTTCGTATTTTTGACTATACCTATGTATCTTGAAAGCTATGCGAGTTACAGCAAAATGTCAAGAGACTTTCCTTATAAATATTTTATAGAGAATGAAATTTCCCACAAAAAATAACCCCACATTTTTTGAGTTACTCGCAATTTAAGTATTGTCCCAACGCAATATTCAAGAAAATGTTTCTGTTGCTTTTGAAGTCCGACCGACATAAAACCGGTCAATTTTTCATTGCTGCTTTTTCTAAGCAGTATTTTTGTAGATGTAATTTAACAAGTTTTTGGTAATTTTTTAATTTATGTTATTTTTGTTGGAATGGCCGCAAGGAATCCATTTGTAAGAAATAAAAATAAACAAAGGGCTTTAAATCGGAATTAAGAGATGGTCATTCCATTAACAAAGTCGCTACAGTCTACTTGCAGAACATTTAAAAATTAATGTTTGCAATAATATGTTGAGCTATAAAAGGCGCATCGCATCTCCTTTAATCCTAGAAATAATGAAGTAAACTAAAAATGAGAGCGTTAAAGAAATATGGAGCTGCAATCCAATGTAAAAAATAATCCTTCAAATCCGACTTTAGGTTCAGAAAAAAAGGGAATTGAATCTGCTGCGTAAATTTCGCCAGGAGTTTTTATATATATTTCTTTTCAGTGGAAGAACCTTTTTAAGAAGAGACTAGTGTTAAAATCTAATTGAGACATTTTAGCAAAGTTCAGTTCAACAAGAACGCAGATAAATTCTATAAACTGCCAACAAGTTTGTCCTACCCGGTAAAGTAATTTTTAAGCAAATCACTGTATTTTCCATTTTTTTTTTGTAATTGAATTGTGTTTTTATATTTATTTTTTTATCTTTGTAAGTTGCAATAATTAATATTTATTTGACATCAAATTTTGTGTGGCGAAGTTAAATGCTTTTTTTAGTAGCAATTGATATCTGAAGATAAAATAAACTACCTTGCAGAAAGCTTTGAAATTTTTCTGTGTCACTGATATGTAAAATCATTATTGTCACTAATTTGACATATCAAATGAATTAATGGACGACATGTGGAAAGATTTGAAAGCTTACTGCCATGTAGTTTTTTTTGTCATACATGTGTCAATTTAGGGTGCTGTATGGTGTCACAATTTCATCAGATTTGAGCGGATTGATTTATACAGACACCTTTTTGTACTATTATTATATATTAACTACGATTGCCACTGAATACAAAAAAATATCAAAATATTTATAATCTTTTTCCACCCTATACTACCCGGGTATAATATTGAAGAGGAAAGAAAAATCCAAAATTCTTCACAAATATCTAATATTTTGCTCTACGCGTTTCGGTTTCTTAAACCATTTTCAAGAGCTGTCTAAAAAGTTTATTTATATAATAATCTCAATTCAAAATCAAAATTATTAGGTATTACTTACATAATATAATCACAAACTTTACATTAAGGACACAATGGCAAACACAGGTTAACTAACTAAACTGCTGGACAATTCAAGCGGACCGAGCTAATTGTCAGGTGAACTTTGGAGTAAAATATTTTACGAACGAATAAAGCTATCGATGCGCGGTTTGCAGAATTTAAAAGAGAATTTAATTCTTAATATGCACATTTTTTCCTACTTTTTTTTACTTCTGACCTTTAACTGTCTACAGGGTTCAAAGAGAAGTATGTTTTTTTTACCAAAGTTTCTAAGTACCGGATTTCCACACAAATAATTTTAAATTATTTTGGATGGCATTTTCTTGGTCTCCTATTTATAGAGAACAAAATAAATTCTCAAATTTTTAATATCCCTCTTTGTTCATGAAATTTCGATTTTTTTCTCAACCCCTGTAAATTTCAGGTATTTTTGTCATTAGGCCTTACAATGTTTTGTAAGAACAGGTTTTGGTAAGTGATTATAACTTCTTAGGACCACCTTTTTTGCAACGAGTACATTTTTATTTCTTGCGTTTCGTCGTGACCAGTGGCGTACCCATAATCGGTAGTAATCACTAGTGGGTTGAAACGTCATCCTTGAACATCATCCGTAAAATGATTTAAACTTCAAAAGCACGTATACAGGATGCACAAATAAGTGTATAACTGTTCCTAATTAATTTTTTAATAAACCTTTCTTACATATCCTTATAAACATCATTATAAAATACCGATAACACAAAATACATATTTTTTTGACAAACATATTTAGGACAAATAATAAAAGTAACAAAATTGTAATACGCGGAGGCAAAATGAAACAAGATTTATCCGATCCACTTTTCCAAAAAATACACAGTTATAAAACGAATCTTTTTATTATTAACGGAACAATTAATTATTAGCAAATAAGATATTTTAAATAATGTTTATTAGGTACTGATATGCTTACATGATTAGTCTTCCTTAACTCTCTACTGATTAAACGGCTAATGAGAAAACTAATACCGGGTGGCTCCTCCCCGAAGGTTGAGAACCTCCTGGCACCGCCGAGGCATACTTCTGGCCAGGTTATTGATAAGTTGTTGTGGTATGTTTTCCCATTCCTCCCGTATTGCTACGGCAAGCTCTGCCAATGTTTGAGGTGCATTTTCCCTTGATCGTACACGCAACTTTAAAGAAGACCACACATGCTCAATAATGTTTAGATCGGGAGATTTTGAAGGCAAGTTTAATTGATTAATATTGCTTTCCTCCAAAAACTCTTGAACAATCCGTGCCCTGTGTGGCCTTGCGTTGTCATCAACAAAGAGAAAACCGGGCCCAAAGTTTTCCGCAAACGGCAGCACGATGTTTCTTAAAATTTCATTCATATAAATTTCGGCATTTACGGTTCTTTGCAAAATAAAAAGATCTGTGCATTACTCCTGCCCATACGGTAATACCCCCTCCGCCAAAAGCTTCTTGAGGAGCCATATTTTCCTCTCAATGTATCTTTCCCCAGGTTGCCTCCAAACAAGAACCCTTCCATCTGAATGGATCAGATTAAATCTTGTCTCATCGCAAAACATACAATTTTGCCATTCTGCACCCCACTTATATGCGTAGCTGCCCACGCTTGCCTCTGATGACGGTGCTGCTGCAAAAGCCGCGTACATTTTGCGCGCCTTCTTGCTCTACAAACAGAAAAGATGTAAAAATAATCATTCTACAGTATTTTTTCTTTGTTAGTATACCTTAAGTTATTGTAGTTTAGCCTCCTCCTCAATGTCCTATCGGAAACCACAATACCAGTATGTCGCCGCATATTTTCATTGAGGACCCTAGAGTTCAGGGTCCGTCTACGTCGAGTTTCTCGTAGGAGGTTCCTCTCTGCTCGCACTGGTATTTTTCTATTCCAGCCACCTCCATGTCTGTAAGCCGTGTCGCCCGTGGTTGCAAACCGTTCTTTTAGCCGAATGATTGTGGCCTTCCCAACATTATACATATTGGCTACAGCCTCAACTGCCAGGCCTTCATTAAGCAATCTTAAAACATTTGCGCGTTCGGTTCGGGACAATCGTGTCATTTTTAAAAATAATTATGTGACTTAATGACATCTCCTGAATTAACAATGGTGTTACCATGTTACCTACTGCAACGTTATCCTGGCACGAAACACACGATGTGTGGAAATGGAGGCATATAAAATGAAAAAAAAAACGAATTAAAACCGATTATGGGTACGCCACTGGTCACGACGAAACGCAAGAAATTAAAATGTACTCGATGCAAAAGAGGTGGTCCTAAGAAGTTATAATCACTTACCAAACCCGTTCTTACAAAACATTGTAAGGCCTGATGACAAAAATACCTGAAATTTACAGGGGTTGAGAAAAAAATCGAAATTTCATGAACAAAGAGGGATACCAAAAATTTGAGAATTTATTTTGTTCTCTATAAATAGGAGACCAAGAAAATGCCATCCAAAATAATTTAAAATTATTTTTGTGGAAACCCGGTACTTAGAAACTTTGGTAAAAAAAACATACTTCTCTTTGAACCCTGTAGACAGTTAAAGGTTAAAAGTAAAAAAAAATCGGAAAAAATGTTCATATTAAGAATTAAATTCTCTTTTAAATGTTGCAAACCGCGCATCGATAGCTTTATTCGTTCGTAAAATATTTTACTCCAAAATTCACCTAACAATTAGCTCGGTCCGCTTGAATTGTCCAGCAGTTTATATAAAATTGATCAACGGGATAAACCCAAAAAACATTAAAAAAAAAATATACCGAACCAGAGCGGCATCTAGGTTACACAAAAAGAGTTACGATTATTTAAACAAACATTCACTACTTAAACTCGTTCACAATTTTCGCTGCTTCTCTGTAGTGGGCGTTGACAGGATCGTTCAAACACTCAATCTGATTGTTAATCTCTTATTTGGCTATTTCTATTTTTTCTAAAAATCAGCTTATGGCCTCTATTCGCATTATGTAGCATTTTAAAGTTGTCTTTAGTATTAAAATTATGTAAATTCTCCCTTAAATGTAGGCCAAAAGTTGATCTCTTGTCATTAGGCGATTTCTGAGAGTATAAATGCTCTTTTCTTCTAATGTTAAAACTACGTCCTGTCTGTCCAGCATATTTAGCTGTGCATGAGTTGCAGGACAACAAAATATACCCCACTTTTGTCAAGCATATTAATTGAATCCTTTACTCTCGAGAATAAGCTACGTAAATTGTTTACTGATTTGTAAGCTATTTTAAAATTGTTGTTTAAGAAATTATTGATTAATGATATCTTGTTTCGGTTGTTATAAGCAATTTGAAAGATGATGTTCTTTTTCCTCTCAAATTCCAAAGGTAAGAGTGGGATGGTGAACAAACGATGGATCAAAGAGTTAAACGCTGCCATTTTATGAGCTTAACAGTGATTGGAGTCAGCTGGTATAACATTGTCTGTATGTGTGTTTTTTCGATAAATAGCCTACTCAAAAAAGTTATTCACAGTCTTTATTGTTAATTCTAAAATATTCAGACAACATTCAGATTCTATTTCTTTTATAAATTTGATGTGGTTGTTTAAAAAATTGAAAAAAATTTCCAATTCATTCCCTGTTCCTGTCCAGACAATAAAAGTATCATCAACATATCTGCGCCATAATAAAACTTTATCTAGAAGGTAAAAATTTGAATTGAACAAGTTATCTATAAAAATTTCAGCTAGAAAGGGAATAACCATCCGTCATTTTAAAAAACTTGTCATTAAATCTAAAAAAAATCTAAACCTAGATATTTATTCAAAAGGGACATTATACCCCTCCGTACATTATCAGACAGAGATGAGTTCTTTCCAAGCGAACATTCCACGATATTTACCACCAGTTGTCGAGGGATACTTGGAAACAGATTGACCACATCAAAAAAAACCAAAAGGCAATCATTTGGTAAGTTAATACTTTTTAAATCCTGAATTAATTCATTGGTGTTCTTAATACTGTATTTATTTTGATAATTCAAGAGGCTTCTCAAACATTTGTCTAGCCATTTTGCTAAAAAAATATGCCGATGAAGATACAAAACTAACAACAGGTCTAATTGGCATATCATTTTTGTGAATTTTGACTATACCGTATAATAAAGGCGTACGGGAATTCATAGGAATTACAGGTTTATTCATCGGAATTACAGGTTTATTCATCTTAAGTTCATCATAAATATATTGTACATTAATCAATCTTTTAAGTTATGTAGTGTAAGACGGATTCGGATCTTTCTTAAGTTCGATAATCATATTATTATTTTCCAAAAAGTTTTGAACCCTATTGAAATATTGTTGTTTTTCCATAATTACCAAACATTGCCCTTGTCTGCCTTTTCCAATATTCCAAGTTATTTAATTTTATTTTTTGTCTCAAAGTTCGGTATATTTTGTTTTATTATTTTAAATTTATTTATCAATTTTATATATTTATTTAACCTGTGTTCGCCATGGTGAACTTGTTTGTGTCCTTAATGTAAAGTTTGTGATTATATTATGTAAGTAATACCTAATAATTTTAATTTGAAATTGAGATAATTATATAAATGAACTTTTTAGACAACTATTGAAAATAGTTTTAGGAACCAAAACGCGTAGAGCAAAATATTAAATATTTGTGAAGAAATTTGGATTATTCTTTTCTCTTCAATCTGAATACTCTTCACCCCGGAGATATCTATGATGCAATTATCCGGGTATAAGTTAATAATAATCAAGAAAGGACTTGATGATTATTAAATGTTGTGATATTTTTTTGCAATGTTTTTACACCAGTATTTTTTCTACATTCTTTTTTTTTACTTTTACCTCTCTAATAGTATAGCATCTTAGATTCCGAAAGTGTAAAATAATGAGAGTTCGAAAAAAAAACGTAAGATGTGACTAATTTTAAATGTGGAGTGATTGAAAAAGGGACTTTTATGATTTTAACGAATTATACTGTATATATTATCTAATTACGTAAATAAAAACTCAGTTTCATGGCAGTGAGCTTCCTAAACCGTGGTTCTAGCACTTTGAAATATGTATATTTTAATTGATAATAATAAATTTTATTCCGTATTTAAAAGAGGGTAAATTGCAGGGCAACAAAATAGCAAATCAGTATTAGGGACTGATTATTATCATCTGACGTCAAGATACCTCTGGGTCTAGTCCATGTTCAGTCAACCAAAAAAAAATGGTACTTTTTTCCCTCAACATCTTCGATTTTTATTATTTTTGGTATATTAGTTCTACTCATTGAAAAATCCAAGATTTCAATTTTTTCTTATAAGTAGATATTTACAAAAATGACAATATGTTGAAAACTACTTAAAGTAAAAATCTTAGTAATAGCTTGTTTTATAGGTATTTTAAGGACCTTTTTTATGACGTGTCACATGAGCTAGTTTTTTTTTATTAAGTTTTGAAAATGTTGGAAAAAATTTTTTTTCCCAAAAATTTCAAATATTGTACTAATAAAATCATGTAAGTTTGATTTGTTCCCATATGCTTCAAAACTTAAATATTTTATCCGGTTCTATCGTCTTTTGTCTATTACAATTTATATATTTCTACAAATTTGCCATTTCCCATTCGATGATACTATACTAATAAAACCAAATAAATTAGATTTGTTCCTATATGCTACCAAACTTAAATGTTTTACCCGGTTCTTTTGTATTTTTGTGTTGGAAAATTTTGTTTCAAAAAATTTCAAATTTTGTTTTTTTTTTTAATATACAGGGACAGACTAGCATATAAAAAATTAATATAAACTACATGGTTTCTTATTATATTTTTTTGCAAAAAATAAGTAACATAAAAATGATAAGTACTTCATTCGTTAAGAAAAAGAAACTTTTAGAAACAGCAAAAAATATAGATAACGTCCAAGGTCATTTGGTTTTGTTAATTTTCTTTCCAAAGTTCTTGGTGATTCCCAAAACCGAAAGAAGACATCATAGTTGTAAACAAGGATACAACCCAATTTTGCCACTTATCATACTCATAGTAAGGATGAAATGCTGGAATCCACAAGAAGAATATATTTTTTTTGAAAAAAAAGGCAAAAGGTATTTTTGAAAAAAAAATTTTTCCACATTTTCAAAACTTTTTTTGAAAAAAAGTAGGCCGTGTGACATATCATTAAAAGGTCCTTAAAATACCTCTAAAACAAGTTATTACTCAGATTTTTACTTTAAGTAGTTTACGAGATATTGCCATTTTTGTATGTACCTGCAAAACCCAATTGGCCAATTTTTGGATTTTCAAAAGTCAATAAAACAAAAAGTACTTATCCGAAAAAATTGAAATTTTGGATTTTTCACTCTTTCAATGAGTAGAACAAATGGGCCAAAATTATTAAAATCAAAGAGGGTAAGGGAAAAACCTTTGCTTAATTTGATATGGACTGACCCCTCAACATTGTTTTAGGAAACAATCCTGCGCTTTGAGAAACAGCATAATATGCCAAACAGATATGATTTTTTAAGACAGGGTAGGTTTGTTCGAACAGGATCAGTGTCTTTAAACAGGTCTGTTATTTTAGAACAGGGTCTGTTTTTGGAACATGGTTTATTTATTTGAACAGGATATCGTCTCTTCAAACAGGTTGTCAGCAAAGTACACAAGAGAAAAAAGAATGCAAGCCAAGAAACGTCCTCACACCCAACTCTTACAGTCATTGCAGGACATTACAGTCTTCTAAAAGATATATTTTCTGAAGTCCGTTTACATCCTTTAGGTCTCGTGGTAAACTCAATAAAAATGTCAAGACCTTTAAAAACAGAGAATTTGGGCTTTTCTTCTTACTTCTTTGGTGCAATATAGAAGTTACTCTGTTGCCTTGTATTATATTATGACCATGCACATTATGCATGTAGGTGAGTTTACTTATTAAATAACCGGGCGCAGAACCAATTTTAATTTTAAAAACAAAATCCATTTCAATTAATCCAAAACTGGCAGCCATTTCAAACACTGGTGCATAAGTCTAATAGGAGTGTATTTAGAATATCACAATATCACTCGCATTGCCTTGTTTTGTAATTTCTGCATTTTCGCTCTGACTTAACATATGCGGGAGTACCAGTGTATTATACATAATGAGTTTTGAGTAGTTTTGACCAAAAAGACAAATAAGGCAAACAAGTTATAGCATGACTCAGTTTTGATATTACATAATTAGCATGTTCTTTAAATGCTTGTAAAAACTTTTCATCAGCTATTAATTACACTCAGATATTTAATTTCTATTATTTGTTGTATTCTATTGTTAGAACGAAATTTTCGTCGGCCTTAGAAGATACAATTTAAGCTGAAAATGACCCGGAATTCTGACATAATTCTTCATTATTTTGACTTACTGTCATCTCGACAATCTTAAAAATATGTACAAAGTTACATTTTTTTCCGTTCTACTACTTTTACTTCTACAGTGATCCAAAAGAGCGACTCCAAGGGGAGAGAATGGAGTAACTTTGACGCCCTCTACCGTGCGAAATATCGACTAATTAATCCCAACATTTTTGTCTGAAAAGTTTTTGCGGGATAAATTGAGTTCAAAATGGCAAAAAAACACATCCTGTTTCTTAAAAGGGTTGTTAACCTGAAACAACGTATGTCTGTTGACGTCAGAAATACGGAGGTAATATGTAATAAACCCCACCGGTGGATAATACTATAGACTAAAATTCAAACTAGAATGATAAAGTACTTTTTACAATAAATGGTTTTCACCTTTTAACTGCAATACATCTATATGATGGTCGATCCAATTGTGTGGACAATAAATATGTAAAGTATAAACGTGCGTAAAGGGTCGGACTAAGGAGATTAAGTAATTACACTCGTATGATGTGTTTGTATTAATTTAATGAAATGAAAAAAAGAAACTAAATATTATAAATTCTTAAATACTACTTATACGGTGTGTGTATAAAGTCTGGGAACGGCTTAATAACATCACAATTTATTGGCCGACTTAAACCAAATTTGGTACAGTTGTGTAAGAGGATCTGACGCACCGAATGACGATATTGGCGTTGTTGCCAGCTTTTTAGTTTGTCTGGAATTCGAACAAATTTTATATTTTTAAATGTAACACCCTGTATATTTTTTCATTTATAGTTTTTGCTTTAAATTTGTTACACTTTTGGTATAACATACTTTGTTCCTAATATCAGTAGTTCTCGAAATAACGAGTACAATTTAGAAAAAATATATTTTTTATATTAAATGTTCAAACTGTTTTCCCTGTACAGCTTGACAGTGTGCTAATTGAAAATAAAATTTTTCAATTGTGTTGTAAATCATTGCTGGCGTTATTAATTCAAATTCGTCCAAAATTCGACGCTGCAAATCGGCCAAATCTTGAGGTTTTGTGGTATAAACTCTGTTCTTCAAGTGTCCCCATAAAAAGTAATCGTTAGGCGACAAATCAGGGGACCTAGGTGGCCACTCGATTGTACCCCCTCTACCGATCCACCTATTTGGAATAGTGTTGTTCAAAAATTCGTGCACGTTTCGATCAAAATGGGGAGGAGCTCCATTCTGTTAGAAGAATGTACTTGCATAATTTGGACTCATCACATTTCGTATAGTAGGCACTATTTGCGTTTCCAAGAGCTCAAGGTAGAGTTGTGATGTAAAATTTCCGTCAATAAAAAATTGACCGATCTTGTGGTTACCCAGAAGCCCAGCCCACACATTCAATTTTCCAGGGCGTTGTGTATCTTCTCTCGTCCAGTGGGGATTTTTATTTGCCCAAAATCTACACTTGTGTCTATTGATTTTACCATTCAACATAAATGTTGCTTCGTCCGAAAATACTATAAATTTGAAAAACTGGTTATACATAATATCACAAAATTCAATTCTTCTCTCATAATCATCTTCTGATAACTCTTGTTGAACTACATGTATTTTTAAAGGGTTGATATTTATGTTTTATTAAAAAAATGACGGATTTGAAGCACTCACTTACTTGAGAAATTTTTCTTAATGAAGAAACAGGGGTTTCAACAACATAATGTAAAATTTCTAAACTTTTCTCTTCATCTACTACTGCTGGTCGACCTGATCGTCGCCTATCTCTACAATTTCCAGTTTCTTCGTACCGTCGGACAGTTTTTAGAACAGTTACTTTTGAAATTGGATTTCTGTTTGGAAATGCGTCATTAAATAGATTTTAGCCTCTTCGTAAGACCTGACCCTATCGCCATATCCTCTCATAAGAATTGTAAAGCTGGATTTATAAACTTGAAAAGTTGGCGAGGTTGAGGTTCAGTTGGTGTTTGAAATAGGAGTTCAATTTAAAATAAAGTGAACACTCAGTTCCATTTATACACTCGTTCATGTTGTTGATGTAAAGCTCATGTAAGGTTCGAAAACTTCCCGGGTAGTTCGAGATAACCATTTTTTATGCTCGGAGTTCGAAATATCTAACCTCACAAACTTGATCATAACTTCAACCTCACCAACTTATCGAGTTTATAAATCCAGCTTAATTCTTTCACTTTCAGTCGAAGACATTTTTGCATGTAAAAATGACAGCTTTTATGACTTTACATCAAAACTGAACTGGTGTTTTATGTATTAATAAATAAAACACAATTTGTTGATATTTTCAAAACACGTCGTTATTTCGAAAACTACTGATATTAGGAACAAAGTACATATGTTATACCAAAAGTGTAACAAATTTAAAGTTGTTACATTTAAAAATATAAAATTCGTTCGAATTTCAGGCAAACTAAAAAGCTGGCAACAACGCCAATATGGTCATTCGGTGCGTCAGATTCTCTTACGCAACTGTACCAAATTTGGTTTAAATCGGCGAATAAATTGTGTTGTTATTAAGCCATTTCCAGACTTTATACACACACTGTATTTATTTACATGTATAATGTTATTCTATATCTAGTTTTGTTCCGCTGTCGCTATTCCCATTTAAATTAATTATAATGTACGCCATGTAGTTTTGAATCTCCGATTTCGTATTATTTGAACCTGGAGCCTTATATAATTGGCGACTGTAATAGCTCGCATTGTCCATTACTATCACGCTGTTCTGAGGAAGGTTTGATAAAAGACAATTTTTGAAAAAAGTTCTGCCGTTCGATCTTCATGGTAGTCCACGCAGGAGGTTTTAATATTCTTTGCAGGAAGTCGCAAGGCATTTGCGACCCAACCGTTTTCTGACCCGGCATGTAAAATGGTAATTCTTTTCCCTTTATGTGACAGAGCTCTTGTTTTACACCTGCCGGATGGTGTGTCATGCGTGTCAAACTATGTCTCATCGAGGTAAATTATTGGACGATTTTCACGATGCCATTTTTATAATCGCTTTGTCAATTGTGCCCATTTTAAACAAAACTCTCCAAAGGCTAGTGATGCTACAGCTTATTTGGGTTTTGTCATTAATGAGCCGTTGCTTCGGAGTTTCTAATATAGGTACGCGTTGCGCTTCGTACATGGTGTAGACTTTCCGCCCTATCAAGTCCTTGTCGGCTTAACTTTAACATCAATACTAGGAATTTCCGACCGCACTTGACACCCATTTTATTGCCATCATTAAATCGGAACCATTTTTCGTGAAAATAACTTTCCAGAGCGTGCGACAGGAGACAGGAACATTTTAAAGTCAAGGTGAGATGGAACACGTTATACGTCATCAAGCGGGTGACGCTCCTGTACCATTCTAGTTTGGATTTTGATCTACTACTGTTTATGCTAAAGAGATGAATGCTCATTATGGCTATAAAACTATCTTATTGTACATTTTGAAAAGTGCCCATCAGTGGTTCTGTATAGATCCCCTTTTATGTTGTATATTTTCTTGCTTAAATAATTTGGGTTTTTCTTGTAAATTTTTATGCTTTTCTATTGTGACCATTTATAAATGGTTTTAGTTAGTCTTAAAATATTGTCAATTTTTATAACTTTTTTTAACTGAAGCCAATGCGAAGAATCAACATTAATATTTGCAGAATAAACTGCTACTATTTTGTAATTTTTCTGTGGCGCGCAATCTTTTATGGTTTTGTTACCGTAAAGTTGCTTAACTTTGAACACTTTTGGTATTCAATTATATTATCTTCTGACACATCCAGTAAAGTCTTTATCTAAATAGGCCAGTTCAGGGGTTTGTATGAGTACTACAAAATCCGCCTCAAAGAATTTTCAAAATTTTCTAGTTGCAATGTTAAAAAAAAAATTTAACGTCGGCCCTGCAACTTTGATCAATCAAATTTTAAGCTTCTTATTTAATAGCAGACTCGATTTTTAAACTTACGGGAACCACGTTAGACCGCGTGTCCAGAAAAGTTCTAGACATATGGGAATTTTCTTTATTATTGATTTTACGAAAAAAAGTTATTCTTTATAAAAAGTTCTGCTTGATGCGCAAATAATATTGACATATCAAAACTTAAGATATCATGTACAGGGCGGCAACAAAATATAGAAACACAGAATTACGTTAAGAGGGAAGTACCCTCAATTTTTATTTTAGAGCAAATTGTTATAAGAAAACTTTACTAAGGACTACAAAACGTGGTCAGATACAATTTTTCGTTGAAATATTTTAATTTACAGGGTACCATCAAAAACACGTTGAGCATTCATTACCAATTACGTAAAAAAATAATGCGAGATTATTGCATGTTCTAAAATCAACCGATCTACCTATCAGGAGTATTAAAAACATTTAATTTTCTTTGAGCAAAACTAATTTGTGAATATGAATAGTAAACAATATTTTAGCAATTACATGATAAAAGTGATCTAAGAACAGATAGTTTAAAGTGAAAAATTATGTCTCCACATGCCCTCCTTCATTTTCCATGCAAACTATAGTAGACCTTGTAATTTCTCTTACTGTCACCCGTATCATGTTGGGAGTGATTTCTTGGACACAGTTCGTTATTACTGCTTCAAGATGGTCAATATCCTGAAAAGGTCTATGCCCATACACCATTTCTTTTAATCGGCCTCATAAAAAGAAGTCCAGGGGTGTGATGTCAGGCGACCTGGCTGGCCAAGGAATATTTGAACGTCTGCCTATCCAACGTTGCGGAAATACTTCATTCAAATACCCAGTTACTGTGTTAGTACTATGGCATGGGGCTCCATCATGTTGATACCAAATTGTACGTCTTATATTTAGTGGCAGTTCGTCAAGAAATTGAGACAACTGGTTCCTTAAGAAGTCCAGGTAAATGGCGGCATTTATATTTTGTCGGAAAAAGTATGGCCCAACGATCCGATCATTAAAATTGCCACACCAAACATTGGTTTTAAATGAATATTGACTACGGCATTCGATTATTAAATGTGGATTGTTGTCACTCCACCACCGACAATTTTGGGAGCATACCACGCCGTTGGAAGTAAACATGGCTTCATCTGTAAATAATATTTTTCTTGCAAAAAAAATGATCAACTTCACACTCGCCTTGGAACCACGCGCAAAATAGAAAACGGGATTCAAAATCTCTGGGAAGAAGCGTGTGAATGTATTTCGGTTTATATGGATGAAATTTATTTATTTTTAAAATATTACTAACAGTAGACTTTTTGACGTCAACTGGAACAGTTTTTGACAATTTTCTTAAAGAAATTTTCGGGTCCTTCGATAACCGCTTGCATTACATTGAGTTGCTTTTCTTCTGTTGTGGACCATTTGTTCTGTTATTTCTTAAATACATTTTCGACGGAACCAGTAGCTTTAAATTTATTCATTACGTTTGCTATAGTGGCGCTACATACCATTTTGTCAGGGTGTCTAGTATTAAATATGAATGCCTAATAGGTTTATAGTGATCTCCGACGATAAGTACAATTTCTATTTTCTCCTGCAGCGTTAACTTTACAACCATGACGAAACTAACGAAAACCTTTGTTAATAAGTCGAAAAATAGTAAATGGTTTTTGACTAACATGTCAATATTCGTTACTACAGTATTGCACACTCTTACATTGGATGTTCTTTGTCTTAAACATTTCACGAAATCAATCATTACATTGGTAACATCAATATCATTATTAGCACTAACATGAAATGCAGGTAATCTTTCCAGCAATTTTCAGGACAAAGAGGATAAATGCCAGTTTTAGTAAATCCCGAAACCAAATTTTTCGTTAGTCCATTACTATCAACCGATCTATCGCAAAGTTTTTTGTCGTCATGGAAACGATACGTTAAAAGTTAACTTTTGTGTTTGATGATAGGGCTGATTATACGTTAATAAATATTTTCTGGAAAATTTGTCAACATTAGACTGCAGGTCAAGGTTAAGCAACTTTACGCTACTACAAAATTGGAACATAGACATCTAGCGGATAGAAAAATAAGGATAAAACAGCCGGGTCTGAGGCGCCACAGTTGTCCTCCAGTAACTCCCATTTAAACTCGATACTTTCTGAAGAACCTGTTCAGGTTAGTTGCGCGACTGTTAGTCAGCACAGCTTATGTCGCCCGTCTGTTTTTATCCTAAAAGTCCAGAAAACCGATAGTCAGTTTTCTGGGCTAAGTGTAGCAGTTTCTCCTTAATATTTTGTTTTGTAAAGTTAACATTTAGACAGTAACCGTTGTTCTTGATCATAGATAATAAATTGTTATTTTTAATAATTTTGTCTCATTATCATTGTGTATTTTCCCTTCTATATTGTCACAACTAGTGGTTGTGTTATAGCTACGGGGTTGAATGAAAAACAGGATTTAAAAAACGGCGGGCTTTTATTTCAAAACGAACCACCCTAAATTTCTCTTGATTTTGTGGGAAATAGATTTTATAAAGAACACGTCATTTTTAATACCGACGGGGGAGTTTAATAACACTTTTGATATAATTTTACTATTAACCTTTGAAACTTTAAAAGCAACCTTGAGACATCGAGAGTGACCTTGAGACCTGGCAAGTGACCTTGAAACCTCGAAAGTGACGTTGACATCTTGCAAGTGACCTTAAGACTTTCAAGGTCACTTGAAACCTCGATCGTGACCTTGACATCTTGCAAGTGACCTTGAAACTTTTTTCAGGGTCACTTGGAATCTCGATCGTGACTTTCACATCTTGCTTCAAGGTCACTTGGAATCTCGATCGTGACCTTCACACCTTGCAAGTAACCTTGAAACCTTTTTCAAGGTCACTTGGAACTTCGATCGTGACCTTGACATCTTGCAATAAGTGACCTTGAAACCTTTTTCAAGGTCACTTGGAATCTCGATCGTGACTCACATCTTGCAAGTGACCTTGAAACCTTTTTCAAGGTCACTTGGAACTTCGATGGTGACCTTCACACCTTGCAAGTGACCTTAAAACTTTTTTCAATGTCACTTGGAACTTCGATCGTGACCTTCACACCTTGCAAGTGACCTTGAAACTTTTTTTCAAGGTCACTTGGAATCTCGATCGTGGCCTTCACACCTTGCAAGTGACCTTGAAACTTTTCTCAAGGTCACTTGGAACTTTGATCGTGACCTTCACACCTTACAAGTGGCCTTGAAACTTTTTTTTAAGGTCACTTGGAATCTCGAGCGTGACCTTCACACCTTGCAAGTGATCTTGAAACTTTTTTCAAGGTCACTTGGAACTTCGATCGTGACCTTCACACCTTGCAAGTGACCTTGAAACTTTTTCAAGATCACTTGGAATCTCCGATCGTGACTTTCACATCTTGCAAGTGACCTTGAAACCTTTTTCAAGGTCACTTGGAACTTCGATCGTGACTTTCACATCTTGCAAGTG
Organism: Polydrusus tereticollis; assembly: GCA_963920685.1. NCBI lineage: Eukaryota > Metazoa > Arthropoda > Insecta > Coleoptera > Curculionidae > Polydrusus > Polydrusus tereticollis. The sequence continues at coordinate 9,722,218 of OY987333.1, read as the reverse complement.
ACCTTGAAACTTTTTCCAAGGTCACTTGGAATGTGAGCTTGACATGTTGCAAGTGACCTTAAAACTTTTTTCAAGGTCACTTGGAATCTCGATCGTGACCTTCACACCTTGCAAGTGACCTTGAAACTTTTTTCAAGATCACTTGGAATCTCGATCGTGACCTTCACACCTTGCAAGTGACCTTGAAACTTTTTTCAAGATCACTTGAAATCTCGATCGTGAGCTTGACATGTTGCAAGTTAAGAGACAAAAAAGTTGTATTTTTAGCTGCTTAACACGAAAACAACATAGCGTACATTTTTTGTCAATATTCGTGAGAAAAAATTTTTCGACATGCATGGGCGGCTTTTATTTTTTTTCTCGAGAACGAAGTGAGATACGAAAAAATATCAAGAGACAAAAAAGTTGTATTTTTAGATGCTTAACACGAAATCAACATACCGTACATTTTTTGTTAATATTCGTGAGAAAAATTTTTTCGACATGCATGGGCGGCTTTTATTTTTTTTCTCGAGAACGAAGCAAGATACGAAAAAATATCAAGAGACAAAAAAGTTGTACTTTTAGCTGCTTAACACGAAAACAACATAACGTACATTTTTTGTCAATATTCGTGAGAAAAAAATTTTCGACATGCATGGGTGGCTTTTATTTTTTTTTCTCGAGAAAGAAGCAAGATACGAAAAGATATCAAGAGACAAAAAAGTTGTATTTTTAGCTGCTTAACACGAAAACAACAGCGTACATTTTTTGTCAATATTCGTGAGAAAAAATTTTTCGACATGCATGGGCGGCTTTTATTTTTTTTTCACGAGAACGAAGCAAGATACGAAAAGATATCAAGAGACAAAAAAGTTGTATTTTTAGCTGCTTAACACGAAAACAACAGCGTACATTTTTTGTCAATATTCGTGAGAAAAAATTTTTCGACATGCATGGGCGGCTTTTATTTTTTTTTCACGAGAACGAAGCAAGATACGAAAAGATATCAAGAGACAAAAAAGTTGTATTTTTAGCTGCTTAACACGAAAACAACAGCGTACATTTTTTGTCAATATTCGTGAGAAAAAAATTTTCGACATGCATGGGTGGCTTTTATTTTTTTTTCTCGAGAAAGAAGCAAGATACGAAAAAATATCAAGAGACAAAAAAGTTGTATTTTTAGCTGCTTAATCCAAAACAACACAACGTACATTTTTTGTCAATATTCGTGAGAAAAAATTTTTCGACATGCATGGGCGGCTTTTATTTTTTTTCACGAGAACGAAGCAAGATACGAAAAGATATCAAGAGACAAAAAAGTTGTATTTTTAGCTGCTTAACACGAAAACAACAGCGTACATTTTTTGTCAATATTCGTGAGAAAAAATTTTTCGACATGCATGGGCGGCTTTTATTTTTTTTCTCGAGAACGAAGCAAGATACGAAAAAATATCAAGAGACAAAAAAGTTGTATTTTTAGCTGCTCAACACGAAATCAACATAACGTAAATTTTTTTGTCACTATTCGTGAGAAAAATTTTTTCGACATGCATGGGTGGCTTTTATTTTTTTTCTTGAGAACCAAGCATGATACGAAAAAATATCAAGAGACAAAAAAGTCGTATTTTTAGCTGCTTTATCCGAAAACAACATAGCGTACATTTTTTGTCAATATTCGTGAGAAAAAAATTTTCGACATGCATGGGTGGCTTTTATTTTTTTTCTCGAGAACGAAGCAAGATACGAAAAAATATCAAGAGACAAAAAAGTTGTATTTTTAGCTGCTTAACACGAAAACAACATAACGTACATTTTTTGTCAATGTTCGTGAGAAAAATTTTTTCGACATGCATGGGTGGCTTTTATTTTTTTTATTAATTTTGTCCAACCCTGGTTGCAAGTGGAATCTCGATCGTGACCGTCACGCCTTGCAAGTGACCTTGAAACTTTTTTCAAGGTCACTTGGAATCTCGATCGTGAGCTTGACATCTTGCAAGTGACCTTGAACTTTTTTTCCAAGGTCATTTGGGACCTCGGTCGTGACCTTGACAACTTGCAAGTGACCTTGAACTTTTTTTCAAGGTTCTTGGGATCTCGGTCGTGACCTTGCCAACTTGCAAGTGACCTTGAACTTTTTTCAAGGCCACTTGGAATCTCGGTCGTGACCTTGACATCTTGCAAGTGACGTTGAACTTTTTTTAAGGTTACTTTCTCGGTCGTGACCTCGACATCTTGCAAGTTACCTTGAACTTTTTTTCAAGGTCATTTGGGATCTCGGTCGTGACCTTGACAACTTGCAAGTGACCTTGAACTTTTTTTAAGGTTACTTGGAATCTCGGTCGTGACCTCGACATCTTGCAAGTGACCTTGAACTTTTTTTAAGGTTACTTGGAATCTCGGTCGTGACCTCGACATCTTGCAAGTGACCTTGAACTTTTTTTAAGGTTACTTGGAATCTCGGTCGTGACCTCGACATCTTGCAAGTTACCTTGAACTTTTTTTCAAGGTCATTTGGGATCTCGGTCGTGACCTTGACACCTTGCACGTGACCTTGAACTTTTTTTCCAAGGTCATTTGGGATCTCGGTCGTGACCTTGACAACTTGCAAGTGACCTTGAACTTTTTTTCAAGGTCACTCGGGATCTCGGTCGTGACCTTGCCAACTTGCAAGTGACCTTGAACTTTTTTCAAGGCCACTTGGAATCTCGGTCGTGACCTTGACATCTTGCAAGTGACGTTGAACTTTTTTTAAGGTTACTTGGAATCTCGGTCGTGACCTCGACATCTTGCAAGTTACCTTGAACTTTTTTTCAAGGTCATTTGGGATCTCGGTCGTGACCTTGACAACTTGCAAGTGACCTTGAACTTTTTTTAAGGTTACTTGGAATCTCGGTCGTGACCTCGACATCTTGCAAATTACCTTGAACTTTTTTTCAAGGTCATTTGGGATCTCGGTCGTGACCTTGACAACTTGCAAGTGACCTTGAACTTTTTTTAAGGTTACTTGGAATCTCGGTCGTGACCTCGACATCTTGCAAGTGATTTTGAACTTTTTTTAAGATTACTCGGAATCTCGGTCGTGACCTCGACATCTTGCAAGTGACCTTGAACTTTTTTTGCAAGGTCATTTGGGATCTCGGTCGTGACCTTGACAACTCGCAAGTGACCTTGAACTTTTTTTCAAGGTCACTTGAAATCTCGGTCGTGACCTGTGACCTTGAACTTTTTTTAAGGTTACTTGGAATCTCGGTCGTGACCTCGACATCTTGCAAGTGAACTTGAACTTTTTTCAAGGTCATTTGGGATCTCGGTCGTGACCTTGCCAACTTGCAAGTGACCTTGACGTTTTTTTCAAGGTCACTTGGAATCTCGGTCGTGACCTTGACCCCTTGCACGTGACCTTGAACTTTTTTTCAAGGTCACTTGGAATCTCGATCGTGAACTTGACCCCTTGCACGTGACCTTGAACTTTTTTTCAAGGTCACTTGGAATCTCGATCGTGACCTTGACCCCTTGCACGTGACCTTGAACTTTTTTCCAAGGTCACTTGGAATCTCGATCGTGACCTTGACCCCTTGCACGTGACCTTGAACTTTTTTTCAAGGTCACTTGGAATCTCGATCGTGACCTTGACCCCTTGCACGTGACCTTGAACTTTTTTTCAAGGTCACTTGGAATCTCGATCGTGACCTTGACCCCTTGCACGTGACCTTGAACTTTTTTTCAAGGTCACTTGGAATCTCGATCGCGACCTTGACCCCTTGCACGTGACCTTGAACTTTTTTCAAGGTCACTTGGAATCTCGATCGTGACCTTGACCCCTTGCACGTGACCTTGAACTTTTTTTCAAGGTCACTTGGAATCTCGATCGTGACCTTGACCCCTTGCACGTGACCTTGAACTTTTTTTCAAGGTCACTTGGAATCTCGATCGTGACCTTGACCCCTTGCACGTGACCTTGAACTTTTTTTCAAGGTCACTTGGAATCTCGATCGTGACCTTGACCCCTTGCACGTGACCTTGAACTTTTTTTCAAGGTCACTTGGAATCTCGATCGTGACCTTGACCCCTTGCACGTGACCTTGAACTTTTTTTCAAGGTTACTTGGAATCTCGATCGTGACCTTGACCCCTTGCACGTGACCTTGAACTTTTTTTCAAGGTCACTTGGAATCTCGATCGTGACCTTGACCCCTTGCACGTGACCTTGAACTTTTTTTCAAGGTCACTTGGAATCTCGATCGTGACCTTGACCCCTTGCACGTGACCTTGAACTTTTTTTCAAGGTCACTTGGAATCTCGATCGTGACCTTGACCCCTTGCACGTGACCTTGAACTTTTTTTCAAGGTCACTTGGAATCTCGATCGTGACCTTGACCCCTTGCACGTGACCTTGAACTTTTTTTCAAGGTCACTTGGAATCTCGATCGTGACCTTGACCCCTTGCACGTGACCTTGAACTTTTTTTCAAGGTCACTTGGAATCTCGATCGTGACCTTGACCCTGTTTTGGTATTGGATTTTGCTATAAATAGCCGACAATTTCGTATTAGATTCAGTCATTCACGGGGGTTCAAGTAAGGAAGATCAAATTAGCTGTAGTCATCATAAACGTCATAACTCGAGTTGATGAGTTATTTTCATAGTAAATAAAAAGTGTTTTTAAGATTCAAATGAAAGTGCCCTAAAGCATAATCTGGGACTTTCTTGGTTGTAATAAAGCATCGCAGATCGGATGAATAAAAGTTTTGGATATATTACGCAGTTGTTTCTTTTGTGTTTTTAAGTTAGATTAAAATACTTAGGCATAAAAAGTGTTAAGAAATAGAAGATTATATAGAGTCAGAATAAGACTTCTATATTATACAGAGTTGGAATAAAATCTCAAATATTTTTATTCCGTTTAACTAAGCTGTTGTGAGTCAGACACATTGGTCTTAAATTTCGCAGCAGCCTTAGACAGAATGCAAGACGTGCTGCTACCGTCTTCGCCGAGCGGCTTCCTGGAGGCTTGGTTCATCGATGCCATGGACTCACCGACTTCCAAAGGGCACATAGACCTCCAGGGAGTTAGCTATGACTCTTCCGTCAACGATGCGGAGGTGGCGAGGGGCCCAGACCGAGATGCCAGGCCCCCTCTTGGCGTCCAGGACCTGTTAGGGTTCCTTAAACCTCCGTCCGACTGCCGGCCGAGTGGCAAAGAAGTGGCAAGCGACCCAAACCCCGTGGGTGGCTCACAAAGGGCATTAACATCGAAGCCTGAAGAAGAGGATCTCTGGTCGTGGTGTGAAAATATAGAGCCGTGGAGAATGCTGGGTGAAAACGAAGAGGAAGAAGTTCATGTCGAACTAGCTGATCGTCAGCGAATTTTAAATTGGAGTGCGCATGCGTCGGAGTTACCTGGGAGTGGTGACGCATGTGTTCGCTTCAACCCCTTGCACGTGACCTTGAACTTTTTTTCAAGGTCACTTGGAATCTCGATCGTGACCTTGACACCTTGCACGTGACCTTGAACTTTTTTTCAAGGTCACTTGGAATCTCGATCGTGACCTTGACCCCTTGCACGTGACCTTGAACTTTTTTTCAAGGTCACTTGGAATCTCGATCGTGACCTTGACCCCTTGCACGTGACCTTGAACTTTTTTTCAAGGTCACTTGGAATCTCGATCGTGACCTTGACCCCTTGCACGTGACCTTGAACTTTTTTTCAAGGTCACTTGGAATCTCGATCGTGACCTTGACCCCTTGCACGTGACCTTGAACTTTTTTTCAAGGTCACTTGGAATCTCGATCGTGACCTTGACCCCTTGCACGTGACCTTGAACTTTTTTTCAAGGTCACTTGGAATCTCGATCGTGACCTTGACCCCTTGCACGTGACCTTGAACTTTTTTTCAAGGTCACTTGGAATCTCGATCGTGACCTTGACCCCTTGCACGTGACCTTGAACTTTTTTTCAAGGTCACTTGGAATCTCGATCGTGACCTTGACCCCTTGCACGTGACCTTGAACTTTTTTTCAAGGTCACTTGGAATCTCGATCGTGACCTTGACCCCTTGCACGTGACCTTGAACTTTTTTTCAAGGTCACTTGGAATCTCGATCGTGACCTTGGCCCCTTGCACGTGACCTAGAACTTTTTTTCAAGGTCACTTGGAATCTCGATCGTGACCTTGACCCCTTGCACGTGACCTTGAACTTTTTTTCAAGGTCACTTGGAATCTTGATCGTGACCTTGACCCCTTGCACGTGACCTTGAACTTTTTTTCAAGGTCACTTGGAATCTCGATCGTGACCTTGACCCCTTGCACGTGACCTTGAACTTTTTTTCAAGGTCACTTGGAATCTCGATCGTGACCTTGACCCCTTGCACGTGACCTTGAACTTTTTTTCAAGGTCACTTGGAATCTCGATCGTGACCTTGACACCTTGCACGTGACCTTGAACTTTTTTCAAGGTCACTTGGAATCTCGATCGTGACCTTGACACCTTGCACGTGACCTTGAACTTTTTTTCAAGGTCACTTGGAATCTCGATTGTGACCTTGACCCCTTGCACGTGACCTTGAACTTTTTTTCAAGGTCACTTGGAATCTCGATCGTGACCTTGACCCCTTGCACGTGACCTTGAACTTTTTTTCAAGGTCACTTGGAATCTCGATCGTGACCTTGACACCTTGCACGTGACCTTGAACTTTTTTTCAAGGTCACTTGGAATCTCGATCGTGACCTTGACCCCTTGCACGTGACCTTGAACTTTTTTTCAAGGTCACTTGGAATCTCGATCGTGACCTTGACCCCTTGCACGTGACCTTGAACTTTTTTTCAAGGTCACTTGGAATCTCGATCGTGACCTTGACCCCTTGCACGTGACCTTGAACTTTTTTTCAAGGTCACTTGGAATCTCGATCGTGACCTTGACCCCTTGCACGTGACCTTGAACTTTTTTTCAAGGTCACTTGGAATCTCGATCGTGACCTTGACCCCTTGCACGTGACCTTGAACTTTTTTTCAAGGTTACTTGGAATCTCGATCGTGACCTTGACCCCTTGCACGTGACCTTGAACTTTTTTTCAAGGTCACTTGGAATCTCGATCGTGACCTTGACCCCTTGCACGTGACCTTGAACTTTTTTTCAAGGTTACTTGGAATCTCGATCGTGACCTTGACCCCTTGCACGTGACCTTGAACTTTTTTTCAAGGTCACTTGGAATCTCGATCGTGACCTTGACCCCTTGCACGTGACCTTGAACTTTTTTTCAAGGTCACTTGGAATCTCGATCGTGACCTTGACCCCTTGCACGTGACCTTGAACTTTTTTTCAAGGTCACTTGGAATCTCGATCGTGACCTTGACCCCTTGCACGTGACCTTGAACTTTTTTTCAAGGTCACTTGGAATCTCGATCGTGACCTTGACCCCTTGCACGTGACCTTGAACTTTTTTTTCAAGGTCACTTGGAATCTCGATCGTGACCTTGACCCCTTGCACGTGACCTTGAACTTTTTTTCAAGGTCACTTGGAATCTCGATCGTGACCTTGACCCCTTGCACGTGACCTTGAACTTTTTTTCAAGGTCACTTGGAATCTCGATCGTGACCTTGACCCTGTTTTGGTATTGGATTTTGCTATAAATAGCCGACAATTTCGTATTAGATTCAGTCATTCACGGGGGTTCAAGTAAGGAAGATCAAATTAGCTGTAGTCATCATAAACGTCATAACTCGAGTTGATGAGTTATTTTCATAGTAAATAAAAAGTGTTTTTAAGATTCAAATGAAAGTGCCCTAAAGCATAATCTGGGACTTTCTTGGTTGTAATAAAGCATCGCAGATCGGATGAATAAAAGTTTTGGATATATTACGCAGTTGTTTCTTTTGTGTTTTTAAGTTAGATTAAAATACTTAGGCATAAAAAGTGTTAAGAAATAGAAGATTATATAGAGTCAGAATAAGACTTCTATATTATACAGAGTTGGAATAAAATCTCAAATATTTTTATTCCGTTTAACTAAGCTGTTGTGAGTCAGACACATTGGTCTTAAATTTCGCAGCAGCCTTAGACAGAATGCAAGACGTGCTGCTACCGTCTTCGCCGAGCGGCTTCCTGGAGGCTTGGTTCATCGATGCCATGGACTCACCGACTTCCAAAGGGCACATAGACCTCCAGGGAGTTAGCTATGACTCTTCCGTCAACGATGCGGAGGTGGCGAGGGGCCCAGACCGAGATGCCAGGCCCCCTCTTGGCGTCCAGGACCTGTTAGGGTTCCTTAAACCTCCGTCCGACTGCCGGCCGAGTGGCAAAGAAGTGGCAAGCGACCCAAACCCCGTGGGTGGCTCACAAAGGGCATTAACATCGAAGCCTGAAGAAGAGGATCTCTGGTCGTGGTGTGAAAATATAGAGCCGTGGAGAATGCTGGGTGAAAACGAAGAGGAAGAAGTTCATGTCGAACTAGCTGATCGTCAGCGAATTTTAAATTGGAGTGCGCATGCGTCGGAGTTACCTGGGAGTGGTGACGCATGTGTTCGCTTCAACCCCTTGCACGTGACCTTGAACTTTTTTTCAAGGTCACTTGGAATCTCGATCGTGACCTTGACACCTTGCACGTGACCTTGAACTTTTTTTCAAGGTCACTTGGAATCTCGATCGTGACCTTGACCCCTTGCACGTGACCTTGAACTTTTTTTCAAGGTCACTTGGAATCTCGATCGTGACCTTGACCCCTTGCACGTGACCTTGAACTTTTTTTCAAGGTCACTTGGAATCTCGATCGTGACCTTGACCCCTTGCACGTGACCTTGAACTTTTTTTCAAGGTCACTTGGAATCTCGATCGTGACCTTGACCCCTTGCACGTGACATTGGACTTTTTTTCAAGGTCACTTGGAATCTCGATCGTGACCTTGACCCCTTGCACGTGACCTTGAACTTTTTTTCAAGGTCACTTGGAATCTCGATCGTGACCTTGACCCCTTGCACGTGACCTTGAACTTTTTTTCAAGGTCACTTGGAATCTCGATCGTGACCTTGACCCCTTGCACGTGACCTTGAACTTTTTTTCAAGGTCACTTGGAATCTCGATCGTGACCTTGACCCCTTGCACGTGACCTTGAACTTTTTTTCAAGGTCACTTGGAATCTCGATCGTGACCTTGACCCCTTGCACGTGACCTTGAACTTTTTTTCAAGGTCACTTGGAATCTCGATCGTGACCTTGGCCCCTTGCACGTGACCTAGAACTTTTTTTCAAGGTCACTTGGAATCTCGATCGTGACCTTGACCCCTTGCACGTGACCTTGAACTTTTTTTCAAGGTCACTTGGAATCTTGATCGTGACCTTGACCCCTTGCACGTGACCTTGAACTTTTTTTCAAGGTCACTTGGAATCTCGATCGTGACCTTGACCCCTTGCACGTGACCTTGAACTTTTTTTCAAGGTCACTTGGAATCTCGATCGTGACCTTGACACCTTGCACGTGACCTTGAACTTTTTTCAAGGTCACTTGGAATCTCGATCGTGACCTTGACACCTTGCACGTGACCTTGAACTTTTTTTCAAGGTCACTTGGAATCTCGATCGTGACCTTGACCCCTTGCACGTGACCTTGAACTTTTTTTCAAGGTCACTTGGAATCTCGATCGTGACCTTGACCCCTTGCACGTGACCTTGAACTTTTTTTCAAGGTCACTTGGAATCTCGATCGTGACCTTGACACCTTGCACGTGACCTTGAACTTTTTTTTCAAGGTCACTTGGAATCTCTATCGTGACCTTGACCCCTTGCACGTGACCTTGAACTTTTTTTCAAGGTCACTTGGAATCTCGATCGTGACCTTGACCCCTTGCACGTGACCTTGAACTTTTTTCCAAGGTCACTTGGAATCTCGATCGTGACCTTGACCCCTTGCACGTGACCTTGAACTTTTTTTCAAGGTCACTTGGAATCTCGATCGTGACCTTGACACCTTGCACGTGACCTTGAACTTTTTTCCAAGGTCACTTGGAATCTCGATCGTGACCTTGACACCTTGCACGTGACCTTGAACTTTTTTTCAAGGTCACTTGGAATCTCGGTCGTGACCTTCAAAAAAAAGTTCAAGGTCACGGGCAAGGTGTCAAGGTCACGATCGAGATTTCAAGTGCCCTTGAAAAAAAAGTTCAAGGTCACGTGCAAGGTGTCAAGGTCACGATCGAGATTCCAAGTGACCTTGGAAAAAAAATCAAGGTCACGTGCAAGGTGTCAAGGTCACGATCGAGATTCCAAGTGACCTTGAAAAAAAGTTCAAGGTCACGTGCAAGGGGTCAAGGTCACGATCGAGATTCCAAGTGACCTTGAAAAAAGTTCAAGGTCGCGTGCAAGGGGTCAAGGTCACGATCGAGATTCCAAGTGACCTTGAAAAAAAGTTCAAGGTCACGTGCAAGGTGTCAAGGTCACGATCGAGATTCCAAGTGACCTTGAAAAAAAGTTCAAGGTCGCGTGCAAGGTGTCAAGGTCACGATCGAGATTCCAAGTGACCTTGAAAAAAAGTTCAAGGTCACGTGCAAGGGGTCAAGGTCACGATCGAGATTCCAAGTGACCTTGAAAAAAAGTTCAAGGTCACGTGCAAGGGGTCAAGGTCACGATCGAGATTCCAAGTGACCTTGAAAAAAAGTTCAAGGTCACGTGCAAGGGGGCAAGGTCACGATCGAGATTCCAAGTGACCTTGAAAAAAAGTTCAAGGTCACGTGCAAGGGGTCAAGGTCACGATCGAGATTCCAAGTGACCTTGAAAAAAAGTTCAAGGTCACGTGCAAGGGGTCAAGGTCACGATCGAGATTCCAAGTGACCTTGAAAAAAAGTTGAAGGTCACGTGCAAGGTGTCAAGGTCACGATCGAGATTCCAAGTGACCTTGAAAAAAAGTTCAAGATCACGTGCAAGGGGTCAAGGTCACGATCGAGATTCCAAGTGACCTTGAAAAAAAGTTCAAGGTCACGTGCAAGGGGTCAAGGTCACGATCGAGATTCCAAGTGACCTTGGAAAAAAAGTTCAAGGTCACGTGCAAGGGGTCAAGGTCACGATCGAGATTCCAAGTGACCTTGAAAAAAAGTTCAAGGTCACGGGCAAGGTGTGAAGGTCACGACCGAGATTTCAAGTGACCTTGAAAAAGTTCAAGGTCACGGGCAAGGTGTCAAGGTCACGACCGAGACTCCAAGTGACCTTGAAAAAAAGTTCAAGGTCACGTGCAAGGTGTCAAGGTCACGATCGAGATTCCAAGTGACCTTGAAAAATAGTTCAGGGTCACGTGCAAGGTGTTGTCCTGGCACAGTTCGCCTTCGCTTCCTCCTTCGAGGGGCATATCCCTGACGGCACCACGGCTCAGCCCAGTCAATATCTCAGGGGCGGCGATCTGTGTAGGGCAGTTTGAGACCGCACCAGGTCCTTTCCTGGGGACGGCCTCGGTAGTTGAGAGCATGTCGTGTTCTTCTTCGTCCTCCGCCGTCCGGGCTGGAGGGTTTTCACTGTGCAGTGCCATTATTCCGGTCACTGCAGTGTTTGCCGTACTCGGCTTCTTCGCTGCCGACCTGGGGCAGGTTATGCCCAGGTGGTAGAACCTTATTCTCGGCGCTTCGGGGTCGGCACTAGGTACTGGAGGTGCGGCCACACCGTCCAGCTCTTGGCGTCGCCTGTCTTCCGTTATTTGATCGAAAATCACGTTTGCCACGTGGTTTTCGTCTTCCGCCGACCTGGTGCAGGTTATGCCCAGGTGGTATTCGCTTGCACCCGCCTCTCTGGCGATGGCGTCGGCTTTTGTAGATGTGGCACGATCCGTACAATGCTGGCAACGCCGGCTATGTCGGATTATCGCAGTATTTCTTTTTTAAGTTATTCCGCCACGTAGTTTTCGTGTCTTGCCAACCTGGTGCAGGGTATGCCCAGGTGGTAAACTATTGTAGTCTCCTCCTCGACGATGGCGTCGGCTATTTCGGCTATGGCACGGCTTGTCCAATGCTGGCAACACCGGCGATAGCTGGTGTTCGTAGTTATTCTTCTCAAATTCCGTTTGCCGTTAAGTTTTCTTCGTCTGCCGACCTGGTGCAGGTTATGCCCAGGTGGTAGAATATTGTATACGCTTCCCTGGCGATGGCGTCAGCTGCTACGGTTATGGCATGGGACATCCAATGTTGGCAACGTCGGCGATGGCTGGTGATCGTAGTTTTCCTTCTCAAAATTCGTTTGCCGCTAAGTTTTCTTCGTCTGCCGACCTGGTGCAGGTTATGCCCAGGTGGTAGAATATTGTATACGCTTCCCTGGCGATGGCGTCAGCTGCTACGGTTATGGCATGGGTCATCCAATGTTGGCAACGTCGGCGATGGCTGGTGATCGTAGTTTTTCTTCTCAAAATGAATTCTCTAGGTGGAATGGTGCTCGGAACGATTGGCCCTCCTCCGACGATCGTGAGCGACGTTTTCCCCTAGGTGCTTGCAAAATCTATCCGTATTCCAGGATAAACTTCTAAGACGGCCAGGAACCACTGTTTCCTCACAGTATCGGGCTCGACTACAGCGTCTCTCCGCCGGTGCTTCTTCAGCAACGCCTTGCTTTTATCTTCAGGTTCACGTATGCCCTTCTGACATACCCAGGTCTCCGGAAGCTCCAAGATCAACTGGCAAATTTTATGGTGACGTTCGTCCAAAGAAAAAGACTTATGCAGATTTTAAAACCCAGAAATAATGCTCCAAACACTTTTAGCTATTTACTGTTCTATGGTTCTGCACCGACTGGCTATTCGCAGTGAAATCGCGCTTTTTATAGCCGATTTCCACGTGGCGAATACCACAACACCCCCCCCCTTAAGAGCATTAATTATGGGGCGTTTATTTAACTGTACCCATCTGGTACAATTATACTCTATTTACAATTCAACTTAAAAATAACTTAACCTAAAATCAACAAAAATCTAAGTCCAAAACAACAAAAACCTAACACTAAGTTCATAACAACAACAACACTAATACTAAGTCTAAATAAACACGGTTTTAAAATCACTTTCTTCCGTAAGATGATTTCTCCTTTTCTCTCGTCCGAGGCGATTCCTCAACCTCCGTAGCTCTAGCTTCGGCAGGTGGTTCTTCTCCAGGTGACCTGGCATAGGCCTCCTGTGGACGGTTCTCTAGCGATCTGGGGGACTCCTTAGAGGCTTCAGGTGGCTTCTCTCTCGGCTGCCTCATTGCTGGTACGGCGACCTCGGGCTGAGGGGCCGTAATTTCTTCCACGTCTGGTGGCTTCTCACTAGGCTGCCTCAATGGTACCTCGGCGACCTCGGGCTGAGGGGCCGGAATTTCAGGGACTTCACGGGGTTGGTTATGTAGCTGGATTTGTGCAGGGACTCTGGTAGGCACATATCTCCAGGGAACTCCTTGCTGGTCATACTGTGTCTCCAAGCTTGGAGGACACAAGTACAAGTCCGTTACAGGTGGCTCCACAAACGCCGCAAACGGGTTGGATGCCGGTAGTGGCGTACGTTCCACCGCGACTACCGTCCATCCTATGTAATCTTCTCTTGGCCTCTGGTCTTCTTGCCCATTTCTTACTTGTAGGTCCGTCAACGCCGGTTCCTTTGCTTTTGTTAATTCTGCACTCGGTTGATCAAACCCTGCAGCTGTAGCGGCCGTTGAATCGAACAGTTCTTCTTCTTTAAACTCGATCTTATCTTCAAACTCCGGAGGCGGCGAGATAACATCGACCTCGACCTCTTGGTCCACGTCTGGTGGTTCCAATACTTCATTTTTTACTATTATTTCTTCTTGGACCACGTCCGGTGGTTCCAATACTTCATCTACACTTGCTTTAACTTCTTGGATCACGTCTGGTGGCTCCAACACTTTGTATTTAGCTTGCTCTATCTGTCGCAACAGCTGATTTGCTGCAAATTCCTTATTTTCCGCTTGCAACAATGCTGTACACATCCTTTTATTATATCGTATGTCCTCCTCCGAATCCGAAGTTGGAGGTGAAGCTGGACGCTGTCTAAGCCGTCTCTTCCGTCGGCATTGCTTTCGGTCTTTACGGATCTCTGTCATAGGTGATTCCTCGTTCGTCACCGTATCATTATCCGTTGGAGTAGAGTCACTAACTAACTCCTCGCTGTCTTCCATAGCGGCTGGGACTCCCGCTGGCAGGTCGCTAGTAGCTTGACTGGTTGATTGTACTGGGTGGCGGTTTTCCGGATCTGCTAGATCGTCAACACAGGAAATATAATCATTATTCCGGAAACCGAACAGTAACTTCTCCGGGTCTTCTATTTCTTCTTCCTCATCCGATATGTCCTCATCTCCACTTCCTTCTTGGACACCACATTCTTTACGCAAGAGCTCCTGGTCATAGTCGTCATCGTCCGCATGTAATGCGTACCACATTCCATCTTCCAATGCCTGCTGCTTATAATGCGTTCCCTGCGAAGGATGATCAATTTGGTATTGCATGGCGCGCATAATCATCGCTCCATGCCTATTCGTACCAGGCATTTCTACAGGTGATCCATCCGGAAATATAAACCTTGGTTTTTTCGGCTTAACTACATTCGCTTGTTGTCTGTCTGGATTTGGATTATCCCGTCTCTCCCATGTTCTACTATATTGGGGTCTGTCTGGTGCCCGCGCCTGACCTCCTTGTTGCTGAGGCCTTCTTCCTAAGTTCCTACAGTCTCTACGTAGGTGAGCGCCTCCACAACCATAGCACTGTAAACGGCCTTGGTACTGTGGCTGTCTGTTTCCACCATCAATTCTGCTATCTTGAGCGTTAACATTTACTCTTGGTGCGGTGTACACCTCGGACGTCTTCCAATCCCGTTCCACCGTGATAGCAGCGTTTAACAGTTCCTCCGTACTTTGACAGTTCCAAGTCCGTAGCGCAGCTCGCAGTGGCCCGTTTAATCTGCTCAACAGCAGTGGCACCACTTCTTCTTCCTGCCATCTTGGATTGATCCGCTGACAAATCTGCCTTTTCCGAATCAAAAAGGCTTCTGCTCCTTCTCCCTTAATCTGGTCCTGGCCATACAGTTCCGCACGCAAGTGATTTATACACTCACTATTGTTGTAAGCTCTTAGTACTGCTTCCTGTAACTGCCTCCATGTAATCTGACCTCCTGCGTATATCTTCATTCGTATAGCTGCCTGTCCCGTCATCTGCCTAACTGCTAGGTCCGTCCACTGGTACGCCGGTGCTCCAACGTCTATGCAATAAGCCTGCATGTGCTTTAAGAATAGCACCGGGTCCTCCGTGTCGGTTCCTGCAAACTTAGGTGGTGGTGCTGAGATCGTCCTTCTTGGTTTATCCACCAATTGTCCTATGGATTGAGCTAATTCCTCCATCGTTCTCCACCTTAATGCCTCTGCCGCTTGCCAATCCCGTCCTGGCTCCGTTAGTTGCTCATGTAGAGGTGGCAATGCCATCCCTCTAATTTTTCTCTCATACTCTGGCTTCTGCCGGACTCCCCTTTGAGTTGGCGGAACTTGCCGACTTAACGGTGGCAGCGCCGAACCTCTAGGCTTGTCCTCATAGCTTGGCCTTTCTCGTTCTTCCTCCAGAACAGATGGCATCTGCCGATCTCCAGGTGGCATAATTTTTCCTGACAATTTTGTTCTAGTTTCTTCCACAATAAACGAAGCCTCCTGGTTACAGGGTATCTCCTCATCTATTGTCGTGTCTTCGGAGTCGATATCCGAGTCTTCCTCGGATCCGCTACGTATCTCTACGTCTATTCCATATCTTTCCTCCCATATTCTGCGCTTCGCTCTTGTATTAAACGCTGGGCATTCCATGGGCAGGTATGTAAACGATTTACGATCGCTTAGGCCAGCGGGCCTAACGTCGTCACAGGGTTCTTTGTTACTCCTTTTATTCGAGTAAGTCATCGAGTTGGGCGCCATGTCCTGGCACAGTTCGCCTTCGCTTCCTCCTTCGAGGGGCATATCCCTGACGGCACCACGGCTCAGCCCAGTCAATATCTCAGGGGCGGCGATCTGTGTAGGGCAGTTTGAGACCGCACCAGGTCCTTTCCTGGGGACGGCCTCGGTAGTTGAGAGCATGTCGTGTTCTTCTTCGTCCTCCGCCGTCCGGGCTGGAGGGTTTTCACTGTGCAGTGCCATTATTCCGGTCACTGCAGTGTTTGCCGTACTCGGCTTCTTCGCTGCCGACCTGGGGCAGGTTATGCCCAGGTGGTAGAACCTTATTCTCGGCGCTTCGGGGTCGGCACTAGGTACTGGAGGTGCGGCCACACCGTCCAGCTCTTGGCGTCGCCTGTCTTCCGTTATTTGATCGAAAATCACGTTTGCCACGTGGTTTTCGTCTTCCGCCGACCTGGTGCAGGTTATGCCCAGGTGGTATTCGCTTGCACCCGCCTCTCTGGCGATGGCGTCGGCTTTTGTAGATGTGGCACGATCCGTACAATGCTGGCAACGCCGGCTATGTCGGATTATCGCAGTATTTCTTTTTTAAGTTATTCCGCCACGTAGTTTTCGTGTCTTGCCAACCTGGTGCAGGGTATGCCCAGGTGGTAAACTATTGTAGTCTCCTCCTCGACGATGGCGTCGGCTATTTCGGCTATGGCACGGCTTGTCCAATGCTGGCAACACCGGCGATAGCTGGTGTTCGTAGTTATTCTTCTCAAATTCCGTTTGCCGTTAAGTTTTCTTCGTCTGCCGACCTGGTGCAGGTTATGCCCAGGTGGTAGAATATTGTATACGCTTCCCTGGCGATGGCGTCAGCTGCTACGGTTATGGCATGGGACATCCAATGTTGGCAACGTCGGCGATGGCTGGTGATCGTAGTTTTCCTTCTCAAAATTCGTTTGCCGCTAAGTTTTCTTCGTCTGCCGACCTGGTGCAGGTTATGCCCAGGTGGTAGAATATTGTATACGCTTCCCTGGCGATGGCGTCAGCTGCTACGGTTATGGCATGGGTCATCCAATGTTGGCAACGTCGGCGATGGCTGGTGATCGTAGTTTTTCTTCTCAAAATGAATTCTCTAGGTGGAATGGTGCTCGGAACGATTGGCCCTCCTCCGACGATCGTGAGCGACGTTTTCCCCTAGGTGCTTGCAAAATCTATCCGTATTCCAGGATAAACTTCTAAGACGGCCAGGAACCACTGTTTCCTCACAGTATCGGGCTCGACTACAGCGTCTCTCCGCCGGTGCTTCTTCAGCAACGCCTTGCTTTTATCTTCAGGTTCACGTATGCCCTTCTGACATACCCAGGTCTCCGGAAGCTCCAAGATCAACTGGCAAATTTTATGGTGACGTTCGTCCAAAGAAAAAGACTTATGCAGATTTTAAAACCCAGAAATAATGCTCCAAACACTTTTAGCTATTTACTGTTCTATGGTTCTGCACCGACTGGCTATTCGCAGTGAAATCGCGCTTTTTATAGCCGATTTCCACGTGGCGAATACCACAACAGTGTCAAGGTCACGATCGAGATTCCAAGTGACCTTGAAAAAACAAATGACCTTGAAAAAAAGTTCAAGGTCACGTGCAAGGTGTCAAGGTCACGATCGAGATTCCAAGTGACCTTGAAAAAAAGTTCAAGGTCACGTGCAAGGTGTCAAGGTCACAACCGAGATTATAAGTGACCTTGAAAAAAAATTCAAGGTCACGTGCAAGGTGTCAAGGTCACGATCGAGATTCCAAGTGACCTTGAAAAAAGTTCAAGGTCACGTGCAAGGTGTCAAGGTCACGATCGTGATTCCAAGTGACCTTGAAAAAAAGTTCAAGGTCACGTGCAAGGTGTCAAGGTCACGACCGAGATTCCAAGTGACCTTGAAAAAAAGTTCAAGGTCACGTGCAAGGGGTCAAGGTCACGATCGAGATTCCAAGTGACCTTGAAAAAAAGTTCAAGGTCACGTGCAAGGGGTCAAGGTCACGATCGAGATTCCAAGTGACCTTGAAAAAAAAGTTCAAGGTCACGTGCAAGGGGTCAAGGTCACGATCGAGATTCCAAGTGACCTTGAAAAAAAGTTCAAGGTCACGTGCAAGGGGTCAAGGTCACGATCGAGATTCCAAGTGACCTTGAAAAAAAGTTCAAGGTCACGTGCAAGGTGTAAAGGTCACGACCGAGATTTCAAGTGACCTTGAAAAAGTTCAAGGTCACGGGCAAGGTGTCAAGGTCACGACCGAGACTCCAAGTGACCTTGAAAAAAAGTTCAAGGTCACGTGCAAGGTGTCAAGGTCACGATCGAGATTCCAAGTGACCTTGAAAAATAGTTCAGGGTCACGTGCAAGGTGTCAAGGTCACGATCGAGATTCCAAGTGACCTTGAAAAAACAAATGACCTTGAAAAAAGTTCAAGGTCACGTGCAAGGTGTCAAGGTCACGATCGAGATTCCAAGTGACCTTGAAAAAAAGTTCAAGGTCACGTGCAAGGTGTCAAGGTCACAACCGAGATTATAAGTGACCTTGAAAAAAAATTCAAGGTCACGTGCAAGGTGTCAAGGTCACGATCGAGATTCCAAGTGACCTTGAAAAAAGTTCAAGGTCACGTGCAAGGTGTCAAGGTCACGATCGTGATTCCAAGTGACCTTGAAAAAAAGTTCAAGGTCACGTGCAAGGTGTCAAGGTCACGACCGAGATTCCAAGTGACCTTGAAAAAAAGTTCAAGGTCACGTGCAAGGGGTCAAGGTCACGATCGAGATTCCAAGTGACCTTGAAAAAAAGTTCAAGGTCACGTGCAAGGGGTCAAGGTCACGATCGAGATTCCAAGTGACCTTGAAAAAAAGTTCAAGGTCACGTGCAAGGGGTCAAGGTCACGATCGAGATTCCAAGTGACCTTGAAAAAAAGTTCAAGGTCACGTGCAAGGGGTCAAGGTCACGATCGAGATTCCAAGTGACCTTGAAAAAAAGTTCAAGGTCACGTGCAAGGGGTCAAGGTCTCGATCGAGATTCCAAGTGACCTTGAAAAAAAGTTCAAGGTCACGTGCAAGGGGTCAAGGTCACGATCGAGATTCCAAGTGACCTTGAAAAAAAGTTCAAGGTCACGTGCAAGGGGTCAAGGTCACGATCGAGATTCCAAGTGACCTTGAAAAAAAGTTCAAGGTCACGTGCAAGGGGTCAAGGTCTCTATCGAGATTCCAAGTGACCTTGAAAAAAAGTTCAAGGTCACGTGCAAGGGGTCAAGGTCTCGATCGAGATTCCAAGTGACCTTGAAAAAAAGTTCAAGGTCACGTGCAAGGGGTCAAGGTCACGATCGAGATTCCAAGTGACCTTGAAAAAAAGTTCAAGGTCACGTGCAAGGGGTCAAGGTCACGATCGAGATTCCAAGTGACCTTGAAAAAAAGTTCAAGGTCACGTGCAAGGGGTCAAGGTCACGATCGAGATTCCAAGTGACCTTGAAAAAAAGTTCAAGGTCACGTGCAAGGGGTCAAGGTCACGATCGAGATTCCAAGTGACCTTGAAAAAAAGTTCAAGGTCACGTGCAAGGGGTCAATGTCACGATCGAGATTCCAAGTGACCTTGAAAAAAGTTCAAGGTCACGTGCAAGGGGTCAAGGTCACGATCGAGATTCCAAGTGACCTTGAAAAAAGTTCAAGGTCCCGGGCAAGGTGTCAAGGTCACGACCGAGATTCCAAGTGACCTTGAAAAAAAGTTCAAGGTCACGTGCAAGGGGTCAAGGTCACGATCGAGATTCCAAGTGACCTTGAAAAAAAGTTCAAGGTCACGTGCAAGGCGTCAAGGTTTCGATCGAGATTCCAAGTGACCTTGAAAAAAGTTCAAGGTCAAATGCAAGGGGTCAAGGTCACGATCGAGATTTCAAGTGACCTTGAAAAAAAGTTCAAGGTCACGTGCAAGGGGTCAAGGTCACAATCGAGATTCCAAGTGACCTTGAAAAAAAGTTCAAGGTCTCGTGCAAGGGGTCAAGGTCACGATCGAGATTCCAAGTGACCTTGAAAAAAAGTTCAAGGTCACGTGCAAGGGGTCAAGGTCACGATCGAGATTCCAAGTGACCTTGAAAAAAAGTTCAAGGTCACGTGCAAGGGGTCAAGGTCACGATCGAGATTCCAAGTGACCTTGAAAAAAAGTTCAAGGTCACGTGCAAGGGGTCAAGGTCACGATCGAGATTCCAAGTGACCTTGAAAAAAAGTTCAAGGTCACGTGCAAGGGGTCAAGGTCACGATCGAGATTCCAAGTGACCTTGAAAAAAAGTTCAAGGTCACGGGCAAGGTGTCAAGGTCACGACCGAGATTCCAAGTGACCTTGAAAAAAGTTCAAGGTCACGGACAAGGTGTCAAGGTCACGATCGAGATCCCAAGTGACCTTGAAAAAGTTCAAGGTCACGGGCAAGGTGTCAAGGTCACGACCGAGATTCCAAGTGACCTTGAAAAAAAGTTCAAGGTCACGTGCAAGGTGTCAAGGTCACGATCGAGATTCCAAGTGACCTTGAAAAAAAGTTCAAGGTCACGTGCAAGGTGTCAAGGTCACGATCGAGATTCCAAGTGACCTTGAAAAAAAATTCAAGGTCACGTGCAAGGGGTCAAGGTCACGATCGAGATTCCAAGTGACCTTGAAAAAAAAGTTCAAGGTCACGTGCAAGGGGTCAAGGTCACGATCGAGATTCCAAGTGACCTTGAAAAAAAGTTCAAGGTCACGTGCAAGGGGTCAAGGTCACGATCGAGATTCCAAGTGACCTTGAAAAAAGTTCAAGGTCACGTGCAAAGGGTCAAGGTCACGATCGAGATTCCAAGTGACCTTGAAAAAAAGTTCAAGGTCACGTGCAAGGTGTCAAGGTCACGATCGAGATTCCAAGTGACCTTGAAAAAAAGTTCAAGGTCACGTGCAAGGGGTCAAGGTCACGATCGAGATTCCAAGTGACCTTGAAAAAAAGTTCAAAGTCACGTGCAAGGGGTCAAGGTCACGATCGAGATTCCAAGTGACCTTGAAAAAAAGTTCAAGGTCACGTGCAAGGGGTCAAGGTCTCGATCGAGATTCCAAGTGACCTTGAAAAAAAGTTTAAGGTCACGTGCAAGGTGTCAAGGTCACGATCGAGATTCCAAGTGACCTTGAAAAAAAGTTCAAGGTCACGTGCAAGGGGTCAAGGTCACGATCGAGATTCCAAGTGACCTTGAAAAAAAGTTCAAGGTCACGTGCAAGGTGTCAAGGTCACGATCGAGATTCCAAGTGACCTTGAAAAAAAGTTCAAGGTCACGTGCAAAGGCTCAAGGTCACGATCGAGATTCCAAGTGACCTTGAAAAAAAGTTCAAGGTCACGGGCAAGGTGTCAAGGTCACGATCGAAATCCCAAGTGACCTTGAAAAAAGTTCAAGGTCACTGGCAAGGTGTCAAGGTCACGACCGAGATTCCAAGTGACCTTGAAAAAAAGTTCAAGGTCACGGGCAAGGTGTCAAGGTCACGATCGAGATTCCAAGCGACCTTGAAAAAAAGTTCAAGGTCACGATCAAGATTCCAAGTGACCTTGAAAAAAGTTCAAGGTCACGTGCAAGGTGTCAAGGTCACGATCGAGATTCCAAGCGACCTTGAAAAAAGTTCAAGGTCACGTGCAAGGTGTCAAGGTCACGATCGAGATTCCAAGTGACCTTGAAAAAAAGTTCTAGGTCACGTGCAAGGTGTCAAGGTCACGATCGAGATTCCAAGTGACCTTGAAAAAAAGTTCAAGGTCACGTGCAAGGTGTCAAGGTCACGATCGAGATTCCAAGTTACCTTGAAAAAATGTTCAAGGTCACGTGCAAGGTGTCAAGGTCACGATCGAGATTCCAAGTGACCTTGAAAAAAAGTTCAAGGTCACGTGCAAGGTGTCAAGGTCACGATCGAGATTATAAGTGACCTTAAAAAAAAGTTCAAGGTCACGGGCAAGGTGTCAAGATCACGATCGAGATTCCAAGTGACCTTGAAAAAAAAGTTCAAGGTCACTTGCAAGGTCTCAGGGTTAACGGCCGAGATTCCGAGTGACCTTGAAAAAAGTTCAAGCTCACTTGCAAGGTGTCAAGGTCACGATCGGGATTCCAAGTGACCTTGGAAAAAGTTCAAGGTCACGTGCAAGGTGTCAAGGTCACGACCGAGATTAAAAGTGACCTTGAGAAAAAGTTAAAGGTCACTTGCAAGATGTTGTTGTGGAACTCGATCTTGGGAAACGGCTATAAATAGCGCGTTTCTCAAGACAGAGTTCAGTTGGTGTCGTACCTTGCAAGTGGCAAGACGTGCTGGGCCTTTGTCACTGGCTAAAAGCGGCATGGAGGTTGTTTCATTTGGGGGGAAGTCCCTTGGGAAACCTCAAGTAGTTAAGTTTGGCGTGCTGATGTAGCACCGGTGAAGGGCGCCGTAGTCGAACCCGATACTGCGAGGGTGCAGTGGTTCCTAGCCGTTCCGCGGCGTTTGTACCTAGGTACAAGCAGGTCCGAAAGAAGAAATATAGTGAAGAGGAAGATGGACAATTTTAACGTATGGATGCCAGCAACGTATGAATGGGACCTTCAGTCAAATGTTTTCCACCTGGGCATAATTCGCACCAGGTCGGCAACCAAGTGGTGTGCGACGGATACCGACATGGCCGACGGTGCCGCTATTGGATTGGAGGCGCGCCGGACGCCATCGCCCTGGGTGACGCGTACGAGGGGTTGGACCTGGAGGCATACCCTGCTCCAGGTGGAGAAGCAAGAAAACCGAGTGGCGAAGAAGAATTAGGGAAGAACAAAGTTAACAAGAACAAAACCGCCGATGCCAGGACTGGATGATGGGTGCCAGTCCTCCGACGTCGAGTGCCACTACGGAGAAGACCTGTACGAGTATATGCCACCTGGGCATAACCTGCACCAGGTCGGCGAGAAGCCAAAACCACGCGGCGAAGTGAATTCAAAGCGAATTAAAGATGAATAGGTACGAGACCGCCGATGCCAGGCCTGGATGACCGTTGCCAGTCCTCCAGCGTCGAGTGCCACTACCACGAAGACCTGCACGAGTGTATACCGCCTGGGCATAACCTGCACCAGGTCGGCAAGCAGCAGAAACCACGTGGCAAAATAAATTAAAGATGATTTGAAGATTAATGAAGTGCGAAACCGCCGATGCCAGGCCTGGATGACCGTTGCCAGTCCTCCAGCGTCGAGTGCCACTACCAAGAAGACCTGCACGAGTGTATACCGCCTGGGCATAACCTGCACCAGGTCGGCAAGCAGCCGAAACCACGTGGCAAAATGAATTAAAGACGATTCAGTACGAGACCGCCGATGCCAGGACTGGTTGTCCTTTGCCAGTCCTCCAGCGACGAGTGCCACTACTGAGAAGACCTGTACGAGTGTATACCACCTGGGCATAACCTGCACCAGGTCGGCAAGCCGTGAAAACCACGTGGCAAAGTGAAAATTCCGCCAGCCCAGACGGCAGAAGGCGAAGATGCTCTATCCTACCGAGGCCGCCCCTAAGCCGCTGCTTGGGTGCGGTTTCAAACTGCCCTACACAATATGCCGCCCCTGAGAAAACGACTGTAAGCTAGCCGAGGTACTAAGAACTTCCAGGGATAGGCCCCTCGAAGGAGGAAGCGAAGGCATCATTGTGCCAGGACATGGCGCCCAACTAGTTGACTCACTCAGGCGATAGGAGTGAAAAAGAACCCACTAACGGAGTTAGGTCCTTTGGGCCTAAGCTATCGTTGAACGTTGACAACCCGACCTGCTGAACGCCTTGCAAATAACATCAGAGCAGAGCGAAAAGTGTGGGGAGGCTTGAATTTGGGTCGAATATCATGGACAAGAACTGATGAGGACAGAATTGTTAAGTCAGATGGACCGAATATTGAATAGTCATTATGCAAGACGTCTATCAAGGGGATCTCCTATGGAGGGATGAGAAATCACCGGTCTTGGCCTTAGAGGGATCCTTTGAGACGACGCATGCAGCACGCTGTGAACGAATAGATGAAGACCGGACCACGGCCCCTCAGACCGAGGTCGCCGGGACGATGTTAAAAAGGAAGAAGCGTTGAAGAAACGAAGAAGTATTAGGATTAGTTGTTGTATTAGTTGTTAAGTTTTGTATTTGTTGGAAAAGATTTTTGTATGGTGAATATTGTATAATCATGCCAGATGGGCATGGTTAAATAGATCACCAGTGACAAAGGCTCTTGAGGGTGGGGGTGTTGTGGAACTCGATCTTGGGAAACGGCTATAAATAGCGCGTTTCTCAAGACAGAGTTCAGTTGGTGTCGTACCTTGCAAGTGGCAAGACGTGCTGGGCCTTTGTCACTGGCTAAAAGCGGCATGGAGGTTGTTTCATTTGGGGGGAAGTCCCTTGGGAAACCTCAAGTAGTTAAGTTTGGCGTGCTGATGTAGCACCGGTGAAGGGCGCCGTAGTCGAACCCGATACTGCGAGGGTGCAGTGGTTCCTAGCCGTTCCGCGGCGTTTGTACCTAGGTACAAGCAGGTCCGAAAGAAGAAATATAGTGAAGAGGAAGATGGACAATTTTAACGTATGGATGCCAGCAACGTATGAATGGGACCTTCAGTCAAATGTTTTCCACCTGGGCATAATTCGCACCAGGTCGGCAACCAAGTGGTGTGCGACGGATACCGACATGGCCGACGGTGCCGCTATTGGATTGGAGGCGCGCCGGACGCCATCGCCCTGGGTGACGCGTACGAGGGGTTGGACCTGGAGGCATACCCTGCTCCAGGTGGAGAAGCAAGAAAACCGAGTGGCGAAGAAGAATTAGGGAAGAACAAAGTTAACAAGAACAAAACCGCCGATGCCAGGACTGGATGATGGGTGCCAGTCCTCCGACGTCGAGTGCCACTACGGAGAAGACCTGTACGAGTATATGCCACCTGGGCATAACCTGCACCAGGTCGGCGAGAAGCCAAAACCACGCGGCGAAGTGAATTCAAAGCGAATTAAAGATGAATAGGTACGAGACCGCCGATGCCAGGCCTGGATGACCGTTGCCAGTCCTCCAGCGTCGAGTGCCACTACCACGAAGACCTGCACGAGTGTATACCGCCTGGGCATAACCTGCACCAGGTCGGCAAGCAGCAGAAACCACGTGGCAAAATAAATTAAAGATGATTTGAAGATTAATGAAGTGCGAAACCGCCGATGCCAGGCCTGGATGACCGTTGCCAGTCCTCCAGCGTCGAGTGCCACTACCAAGAAGACCTGCACGAGTGTATACCGCCTGGGCATAACCTGCACCAGGTCGGCAAGCAGCCGAAACCACGTGGCAAAATGAATTAAAGACGATTCAGTACGAGACCGCCGATGCCAGGACTGGTTGTCCTTTGCCAGTCCTCCAGCGACGAGTGCCACTACTGAGAAGACCTGTACGAGTGTATACCACCTGGGCATAACCTGCACCAGGTCGGCAAGCCGTGAAAACCACGTGGCAAAGTGAAAATTCCGCCAGCCCAGACGGCAGAAGGCGAAGATGCTCTATCCTACCGAGGCCGCCCCTAAGCCGCTGCTTGGGTGCGGTTTCAAACTGCCCTACACAATATGCCGCCCCTGAGAAAACGACTGTAAGCTAGCCGAGGTACTAAGAACTTCCAGGGATAGGCCCCTCGAAGGAGGAAGCGAAGGCATCATTGTGCCAGGACAATGTCAAGGTCACGGCCGAGATTCCAAGTGATCTTGAAAAAAGTTCAAGGTCACGTGCAAGGTGTCAAGGTCACGACCGAGATTCCAAGTGACCTTGGAAAAAGTTCAAGGTCACGTACAAGGTGTCAAGGTCACGATCGAGATTCCAAGTGACCTTGAAAAAAAGTTCAAGGTCACGTGCAAGGTGTCAAGGTCACGATCGAGATTCCAAGTGACCTTGAAAAAAAAAGTTCAAGGTCACGTGCACGGTGTCAAGGTCACGATCGAGATTCCAAGTGACCTTGAAAAAAGTTCAAGGTCACGTGCAAGGTGTCAAGGTCACGATCGAGATTCCAAGTGACCTTGGAAAAAGTTCAAGGTCACGTGCATAGTGCCAAGGTCACGACCGAGATTCCAAGTGACCTTGAAAGTGTCAAGGTCACTTGCAAGATGTCAAGGTCACGATCGAGATTCCAAGGGACCTTGAAAAAGTTTGAAGGTCACTTGCAACGTGTCAAGGTCACTTTCGAGGTTTCATTGCAAGATGTCAAGGTCACTTTCGAGGTCACATATTCAACTGGCATAACATAATTTCAATCTAAGTTTTGTCTGGCAATGTGCTATTAAGTTGATGGTTCTCCAAAGTTCTCTGTGACGTTGGCCGTTTAAACGTTGGGGGAGTTTCAGTATTTTTAAATACTCACCTTAATTTTCCGAATCCTGGCCAAGACAGTCTGCACAACAGGTTCCTGGAATGGATGGGCATACGAAATAAAGACAATACAAATATAAAACAAAAAAATTTAATTAAAACATCTAGGAAAGTATTTACACTGACAAAATAAACAGCTTCTTATTATACAAATAAAAT
Organism: Polydrusus tereticollis; assembly: GCA_963920685.1. Taxonomy (NCBI): domain Eukaryota; kingdom Metazoa; phylum Arthropoda; class Insecta; order Coleoptera; family Curculionidae; genus Polydrusus; species Polydrusus tereticollis. Next base: position 9,695,824 of record OY987333.1, on the reverse strand, counting down.
ATGATCAGAAACGAAAGATTCTTATTCGATTACATTAATAATTCTTTAATCTTAACAAAGTATAAAACATAATGTTTAAAAATCCTGTGTTATTACTGATATGAACATTAGGGAACTCATAAAAAGGATAATATATTATATGGTACCTACTAGAGATTTAAAATTTCCGGAAAAATTGAGTGTTGGTTTCTTTCACAGAAAAATTGGAAAAAAACGGAAACTTTGGGAAATATTAATTATTGTTTCCTATAAGCTAGAAAAAAGTGTTTTAATTACTAGCCTTGCTTTATATTTATTTTTAAATATAGGTATTTCAAATAATATTTATAAATTCTTTGGGTTGAAAAATGCATGTTATAAACAAGCATTTAAAAGTGCTCAGGCAGAAAAATACTCAAAAAATAATTTTCCTAAAAGTACCCACAAAAACAAGATGGGGGGTGCTCTATTTATGACTGTGGATTCAATTTTAAGAAACAAGAAAGTTTTGCAGTGTACTGTATTACTAGTTCATCTGGGTGTCAACCAAACCATTCAAAAATGTATACCGGGCGATGCATGGCTTAGTTGAACATAGGAAATCCCATGTAAATTTTGAGGTGGCTAAATATTGGCTCCCCTGTACATTTTAGAGAAAAATTGTATTATAATTTTTTGAAGGGGCCGAAATAATAAACCCATGCCAAGTTTGAATAAATTTTAATAAGCCAATCCTAACTTATTCAACTAAATGTGATGGCAAAATTACGAATTTTTATAGTTTAAGTAATAGCAAACACCAGCAAATTATTATTTGGCATTGACAAAACGAAAAGTAGCGTCAGTGCAAACATTTTTATTGAATGCGCTTTAATTGTAGCTAAATAGGAGCTATTCCATTAAGGAAAAAGGAACTATGATTAAGTGGCATTATACAGGAAACAGTTTAAGACAGAATGTTTTCAGTTTATTTCCCTGATAAGCCTATCCCTTCCATTTCATTAAATAAACTTATCATCAGTAGATTTGAGTCAAAAGGCACTGTAGACTTAGCAAGAAAAACATAATGGTGTCTTTTATTTTAGATGTGTGATTTTGCCGGATTGGTGAAACGAAAATGTGGTTTTAATGTGAAATAATCTTTATTCGTTATGTCCAGCTTTACGTCAATTTTTGACAATAGCGTCCATAGAAATTATTTGCTGTATTACCTAAACTATGAAAATTTCGAAATTTTGCCATCACATTTAATTGACTAAGTTAGGATTGGCTTAATAAAATTTATTCAAACTTGGCACATTGGTTTATCATACCGGACTCTTCAAAAAATTATAATACAATTTTTCTCTAAAATGTTAGGGGAGCCAATATTTAGCCACCTCAAAATATACATGGGATTTCCTATGTTCAACTAAGACATGCAAATCTTGGAAAATATGTAGAAGAGCGCCTCAAATTTGGTTGTAAACCCATTCATTTAGCGGCAAATCTTCGCGACTCCCAGTTCGAAGACAAACATTTAAATGAAGACCAAGTTATGATGGCTATTGATTTTATTTCAGGAATTTATCAAATTTAGCCGTAGGAAAAGTGGCAAATTTAGCCCACTTTAGAACTCATGTTCATACATGGGAACCCGCAATATATTTTGTAAAGGGATTATTTTAGAATTATTTATTATACATTTTGACTTATGTAAACAACTATGTTGTGTTAACACGAATAAAGATATGACTATGACTATGACTATGAATATGACTATATGGTGACAGGGATTATGTTCCCCGCAGCCGCTTATGCCAGTTGCCACTCGAATTTTACATGGACCCCCATCTTGAGCCTGGTCAGAAAGAAACTGGTCGTTACATGGTGTCATACACACAGATAAAAGAAATAGACTCACAAAAGATAAAAATCAAAATCTTGTTGCTATTCAATCTAGGTTAAATTTAGATGAAAATGACAAATTTGTTCATAATGCTAGACCATTTCGGCTATTAGAACAGGATGATCTGGATACTGAATATGTCCAGGATAAAGAAGAGCAATATGATGATGTAGAATCTAAATCAAATGATTTTTCTGAAGCTCGAAGAATCAGACTTGACAGTGACGATTAAGTGCTTTGGCTTTGGTCTCGGCTAAATAATATTTCCTGTAGTTTGTATTTGTTGTTTTTACTTTTTTTGTAACTTTTTTGTTCTTATTATAGATAGATAGATAGATAGATAGATAGATAGATAGATAGATAGATAGATAGATATTTATTGGTAATATTACACAGTGTTGTGTTTTTACAAGTCATCATACCGAATAAAAATACATATTAAAATCATTAGTACCTAGCAAATAAAATTTACATAATAAAAAAATCATTAAGCAGACTGTCAATAGTTCTTTATAAAATCAAAACAAGTAGTTAAGAGTTAAGGTAACGAAAATACACACATATAAATATATATATACCATACATTACAATTACAGACCAACATTACATTATATATACATAAACAGATCAGATCAGGTCAGATTAGTCTTTGTTTTTGATTTAAATTGCTTCAAAATACTGGAAATAGATATTTACGTTATAAGTACGGTAAATCAACTTTTACAGTACGAGTGAAATGTTTCGAGACGAGGCGACGAAGGAGCCGAGTCTGGAATTTTGAAAGGAATAGATACTGTAAAGGATTTGCCGGACGAATGACGTACAATATTTTATTTCATACTGTTCTGTTGAAAATTATAATTATGTTTTGAAATCATAATGAAGTTTTATTCTGCGTCGTATATTTGAAAAGTGCTTATATTTACTGGTGGAAACATTGTGTGTTTGACATTGATTAAACTAAAACTTACAAATTTCAGTCCGGTAAAGAAATTTTACAGGACTAGTCCGGTAAAAAAATTTTACTGGATTCATTGCTGTAAAACCTTATTTTCTGGACTAAATTCAAATATGTAAAGGTGTGTTTTACAATACAGTATGAAATAAAATATATTTATGTAATTTTCACTCATGTATGCACATACAGGGTGTCAATTTGAAAACTTTCAATGCAAGTAGGTCTTACTGAGAAGTATTTAGCTGCACAAAAAAAAATCAATAGAAAAGAAAATTTGTAATTTGAATAACACAAAACTTTGTAATTTATAAAATTATTGAAATATTGAATCTTGTTAAAAATGTAGCAAATTTTTATCTAAGTTCCTATTTCCCGCAATATCCAGCTAATTTTGATTTAAAAGTAGGTTGTACTATTGTGTACAACAAAATGGAATGCATTTTGAGCATTTATCAAATAAAATAATATTTCATTTTTTTCATCATCACATTTATTCAAATCACAAATTTTATTTTTTATCGATTTTTTTTTGTACAGCTAAATACTACTCAGTAAGACCTTTCATTTGAGTTATAACAAAGGGTGGTGACATTTGAAATTTTAAAGTGGTGGCGCCTAGGGGTATGGTGGTTCTAGTTCGCCCTACCCAAATAACATTTATACCAAATCGCATTGTTCTTACTCTTGTAGTATTTGAGATATTTGCATTAAAAGTTTTCAAATCGACACCCTGCATAACAAAAAATATCTTTTTCTACGACTGTGCGTTTTAACCCATTTTCCCGCACGCATTTTTTTTGGAAGTGTCACTTTCCCGCATTAGCGCGGGAAAGTAAAATTATGCAAATGTTGACCTTATTAGATAGTTTTTTACCTCGGAAGTTATAACTATTGTTACAATAGGTAAATAAGTATTTACGAAATAGTCCATCTAATAAAATCTACCTCTTTTCTAGCTTTTTGTTGTATTTTTAATTTTTTGAAAATATAAAATAATGAAGATATTTTTATATAACCCTTTACATTTCTTTAAAGCCATGTCACAAAACAACTATTAAACTCCTGAAAAACCTGTGACGGGTGGTTTGATATCATTTGCTATGATAACCAAGGCGTGTCATTGTTCATAAAAGAGCTTGTAGCTCGACCGGCTACAAAATCAGACGCTTGCGCATTGGGGTTTATTCTTACCTTACCAGTGTTGCCATTTTAAGCGGCGGTAAATTTTAAACACTTTTGTGATTGTGAGGTTAGGTTAATTTGTTTTGTTTGTGTCAAAAACAATCAAAGGTGGATTAGATGCCGTGTTAGCGCCTGTTTAACCAATAAACTCTATAAAGAGACTTGAAAAAGGCGAATTGGAACCAAACAGGTGGATTAGATGCCGTGTTAGCGCCTGTTTAACCAATAAAGTCTATAAAGAGACTTGAAAAAGGCAAATCTTTAAAACCTCACTTCGAACATTAAAACTGGCAACGCGGCAGGTTAAAAATTTTGTAGCCGGTCGAGCTCCAAGCTCTTGTTCATTGTTCTTCAAGCGATTTGTTTGTCAAGCGTCTTCGAAATGACAGTATACAGACTTTTTCTAAATTAAACTAAATCAAAGAAATATTTAATGGATTCATCCGACGAAGAACTTCCCGCCATTTTGAAGGCTGCAGATAAAGTAAATTCCGAGCTGTTACCTGCCAAATCCAGAGTAAGGTATGAAAAGCAATACGAACATTTTGTTACATGGTGTAAGGAGAAGGGAGCGAAAACCTATAAGGAAGAGGTATTTCTGGCGTATTTTTCAGACCTAAGTAAGGTTTTGAAATCTAATACATTATGGTCCCGCTATTCGATGGTAAAAAGTCTAGTAAAAATTAAACAAAATTTGGATATAGGGAACTTCCATAAGTTAACGTCGTTTCTCAAACAAAAAAATGTTGGTTTTGATGCCATCCCCATCGACGTCATCTTTATGCACTTACCAGTTAACACCAAATAACTCCACTGGACCGGCAATTTTAAATAATTTACAGAATGCAACAAATTATGTTTTTAATATTAACATTCATAATAAGTAGTTAAAGTTTTGTATATACAGGGTCGTTGGTATGTATGGAAACGGTCGATTACTTCTTAAAGTATAACAGTTAGCAAAAAATATTTTAGATAAGTTTTAGGGTTTTTGAAGCTCTATTAGAATTTTAGAGGAGTAAGTATACAGGATGCGTCAGAAAACCGTAGAGAAGCAAAGTTACTTTTTTTTAAATAGAACATCCTATATCTTAGAATAGTTTTGGATTTCACATAAAATTGCAATCATTTTTCAATAAGTGCATTATAAGTCTAAACCCAATAGTTTCCGAGATATCGACTTTTGAAAAATTATATTTTTGAAATTTGACAGCTTCTAGCTTTCTAACGGTACGTCTTTGAGTAAAACGGCTTACATGTCCCTATCTTACTTTTTTATTATCTTCCCAGAAACATCAACTTCCGGTTAGACCGGAAGTACTGTATTTCCGGCATTTCAGTTACATCCGGTTTAACCGGAAGTTGCCACCTTTAGGAAGAAAGGAAGAAACTAAGATAGGGACATGTAAGCCGTTTTACTCTAAGACGTACCGTTAGAAATCTAGAAGCTGTCAAAATTCAAAAATGTAATTTTTCAAAAGTCGATATCTCGGAAACTATTGGGTTTAAACTTATAATGCACTTATTAAAAAATGATTGCTATTTTATGTAAAATCCAAAACTATTCTAAGATATAGGATGTTCTATTTAAAAAAAGTAACTTTGTTTCTCTACGGTTTTCTGACTCATCCTGTATACTTATTTTTTTTAAATCCTAATAGACCTTAAGAAACCCTGAAACTTTTGTCTTAAATATTTTTTGCTAACTGTTTTACTTTAAGAAATAATTGACCGTTTCCATACATACCAACGACCCTGTATGTTGAAATAAAATAATTTTTGAAAAATAAGTAGGTAGGTGTACTTTTTTTGCATATACGGTCGTAGAAAAAATAATGTTCCTAACTCATGCGTAAAGTGTCTTTCCCGCCCTTGACCGCTTGCCCGAACCTCGCTTTGCGTCGTTCGGGTTATTACTATTTCAGGTTTCCAGTTTTGTTTTAAAATTTTTCCTTTTTTTCCAATTTCTCCAATGCTCGAGAAAAAAAAACGGTTTTTTTCCAAATCTCTAGTACCTACTATAAAGAACTCCGGTGAACAAACATGTAATAATTTATAAATTTGAGACCTTTCGGGTCAAAATCTTGTAAAAAAACTATCATCTGCATCCTTGCGACTTAAAAATTGAATATTTATGACTTCATATAAGACCGATTTCCCAAAGCACCGATTAGGATGATTAACCAGAGTTCCTAATAGTAAAGGATTCTTAATTCTTAGGATTTAACAATAAATTTCTTACACAGTGGAAACATGAAACTTTTATGTACACTGACACGGTATACACAGGAAGAAAGTCCATTGTATCACAATTTAGAACCGCCCTGGACAAAGCTTTAAATGACAACTTGCCACTAAAAAAATGTCGAGTCCACGGCAAAATTACCAACATTTACTGTAAAAAAGCAGCTATTGGTAATTCTGACTTTAAAACCCTCTCAAGGAACGAATAAAATATCCTACAAAGTCTTGAAGTTATTTAACACAGACAAGCAGCGCCATTTACAGCTCTGCCAAGTAACTAAAAAAGTATTCGTGCTTCTCTCGCTGCGCAGTTGCACATGTTACAGATAACAATTACGAAAACCAGACTAACTAAAACACAAAAGGATTTTCGTATCATTTAAAAGCCTCTGGTGGTATGGCACCTTGAGCCTGTAGTCCTTCGAAGGTTGTGTAAGCTCGCATAAAGTCCCAGTCAGTGCCCTCCAAACATCTGTAGAAAAATTGAAAATAATAGTATACTCTTTAATGTTGGTTTTCCTATTAAGGAAACAGTTTTATCCCAATGAGCCCAATACAAGCAATTTCATATCATTCTACAACTATTCCCTTATTTTTGGATTTTAAGTTTTTAGACCAATTTTAAGAGCCCATCACCGTAATCCCTGACCGGCACGCAACCGACCATACAGCAATATAAATATTTTTTGTAGAATCAATAATCTTTGAAGTTCGGTTGTTTGTCCCCAGTAAAGCACAAGAAATCGTAAGTGGTTGTAGGCCAAAGCATAATATATATTTAATAATTGTTTGGGGTTCATAAAGGTTTTTAAGTTGACAACGGCATTTATTTATTAACAACTAGATGATTTGCTTGGCACCGAACAGACAATCCAAGCAGAATTGTATAAGTTATTTCAAGTAGTTGATTAAGTGTAGAAGCAAAGATGACTACTGTTGCATCATCTGCATATAATAAGCCGAGAAAAGCAAACGAGAAGCGACAATATGACATTTGGCGAAATCGTAGTGGGAGCTAAGCCGGCCAACTGTCATAAGTTTAAGCCGGCCGTGTTTCAGTCGTTACTCCGGTAGTCGATGAGTTATCGTTATCGAGTTTAGTTGTCGTTTTTGTTGAAAAAAGTGTATTGTTTAACTGTTTGTTTTTGTAAGTGCTGTGGTATTGTAAAACTATGCCCGGTAATACCCCTGCGTTTCGAGGGAGTCACTCAAAAGAAGGTCAAGGAATAAGCATGCTTGCATTTTCAAAGGACCCTGAAGTAAGTACATTTGCACCGCTTTAGGATTATTGATTAAAAATGTAAGGAAAGGTAACAAAACTGCTGTTCAATATTTAAAAAGAAATAAAGGGATACATAAGATAATACTGTTTTCTACTTCTATATTAGTAAGAACCTACTTCACTGTCTACTTTATCCGTAAAACTCTAATTACACACACTATATTGTAAGAAGCCAAGCTGTGCGTAAAAGTAGTTAGGTACGTAATATTATGTCTGTATTAACAAGGGCAATTTTCGCTAACGCTCGTACCGTAATTTTCGAAATCGTGTGTAATAGGCTTTTTACCACTCTCGGTATGTAATATTCTATTTTATTTCCTTTCTAAAATGTAGTATCACCAAGTAACGCACAGTCAATAAGACATTTCAAATATATTTTTATCTTATTTAATTTTTTTATGATTTTACGAAATTTGCTGGAAAGCCAATCCATGAAACACAAAAGATACTCATGAAAAAGGTACTTCTTACTAGGTACCCACATTTTTTATTTCAGTGTAAAGCATTTACTTCATCGCTTTAGTGCTTCTTTTAGTGTAATAACCCGGCCAACTGTCAAAATTTCATGGTGATTAATCAATGCTAAACCCGGGATATTGTGGCCTCTCGTCGTTTGCTTTTCTCGGTAATAAGTACTTTAGACCTTTCTTAACACAGTATCTAACACTCTAAACATGTCATGTTTAAATAACATAATTATAACAAACAGAAACAAATGTTTAATATGACATTGTAGGAGTTATTGGTCTTGCCCGAAAAGCTGCTACATGTTGCAAGCAAGATATTTAAAAAAATGAACTAATTAAAAAACAGAAACATATTGAAATGCGTACTAACTTGATAGACCACTCCAAATTCATGCCGGTCCTCATCATAATTTGCTTGACCATTTCTTCTTTGTTACCGTCATGTCCTGGGGGGGACCCTACAGTCTGGTGTATGACCGGAGACGCTTCAGGCGTAGACGGAGGCGCAGCCGTACCCGGTGCAGGCGTTGGCAACGACGGCGTCTTGAAGGCCTCCTACAAGACAAAAACGCAAAAAATAAAAGAGTCCCTGAAGACAAAAGTCGAACTTACCTTTGCCTGTTCCGGCGTGGCGTTCGTGACATGATACTGCTCGTTGGCTATGCAAAATCCTGAGCCGGCGGGAACTATTACGAGTGTCCTGAAGAAAAACCGGGTAGGCGGAAATTTGTGGCCGCTCTTTAATTCTTTGAACATGCCTGATACTGTCAGTGTAATCATTTGGGGCTAAAAGTATTAGAAAAAAAAACGGTGCGTCAGGTAAAGTGGGGTAATCTGATCGTGTAAGCGACCCTTCAAGCGCCCAGATAAATGTGCATACATCAAGAGACTTGAAATACAGATGCACCTAAATTTTGAGCAAAAGGCAACCCCCGGACACGCGCTCAAATTGATCATTGTGCTTGTTCCAACCTGACCAAAAACCGTCCCCAAATGTTTTCCTGGACATCTGGGCGTACATGAGAAAACGACGAGTGCATTGGTGTGCAACTGCCGAAACCGTTCCTAAGCATTTTAGCAGCGTCCCCTTCCGGCATTCTAAAGGACTCTAGACCGGAGTACGGGTAGGGTTCTTGAGACGGTTAGCGCGTAAAGTAGCGTAATTTTATGGTCTACGTGACCAAGACAAGCGTCTTGCACCACGCTTTGGAGAAAACACACGGGTACTCTAGCGGCATTTTGTACAGTTTTAAGTGAATTTTATGGCACAGGGGCAATAAAATAAGTTCAAAGTTTGCGGTTTTGTAACCCGAAGGTGGATTAATGTGTTTGATTCATCTCAACTCACAAGTTCTGTAAATACTTAGTAATAAATCCTCTACGATTACAATTATATTATTGTATCCTGATAAATTCACTCCTACAATAGAATGTCCATTTGACATTTGCATTTTTATAACTTTGACATCGATAAAAAAGGTGCATCCTTTTTTATCGCGATAAAACCCTCTCCAGCTAAAAATTAAATGGTAAAAACCTCTCCAGCTCAAAATCGAGTAGCTTTTCTTTTTCACTGCTCGGCAACCTGACATATTCTTACAAATTAATTTGATGCTGTCAAACATTTTTTTAGTGAAGTATTATTTTTTTTTAGTATCTATTCATGCCAAAATTCGTGAATTTCTCTAGCTAAAAATCACTCGATCTTTTTTTTAAGGTCGGATAAACTTTTATTTTTTAAACTCAAACTAGATCACTTTTTAGCAATTTAATCTCGAACAAACGGTAATAGATAAAAACACTCCAGCTTCGCTGATTCGTTTGTTCTCGTTAAATTTCTAAGCAATCTAGTTTTCGTATAAATAAAAGTTTATCCGATAAAAAAAAAGCTCTTGTGGTTTTACGTATGATAATATTAGTTATTTAGTAAAGTAATATTCTTAATGTGAAATATGTACAGGGTTATCCAACCAAGACTAGACAAGGCGATTTTTTGACTTTTCCTGTACTTACACATAGGTGGAAAAAAACCTGTTTAAAATTTGCATAGCAAGGTCGCGCAATGTTGGAAAATCTTCACTAGAAACGCTTTTCCAAAAACTTACAAAATTTTCTGTTAGTTGCTCTGAAGTTACATTTTCGTAGAAAATTTGTTTCAGGGCAGTGTGGTTTTGAATATTTGTCACTTCAAGCTGAATGTTTGCTGGATATTCAAGCAGGTTAGTAGAACTGATGGCAAATGGGTTTATAAACAGCCGAATATTTCTCGTCTAATTCAAAATCCTGGAATCTGTTTTCAAAAGACTCTCTTAAACACTTTATTTTTGATAGGTACTTTGGGATATCAAGGGCAGTGATCTTTAATTCTTCTTTTACACTAGCAAATGTGGGAAAATGGTCGATTTTATTTCTCTCTAAGTTTGCTGCAAACAAGTCCAACTTCCCTTTGAAGCCATTGATCAAGTTGAACATTGTTGGAAGAGAACAATCTTTTCCTTGCAATTTAAAGTTAAGGACATTAAGGTACTGTAATGTATCAATTAAAAATGCAAGATCACACAGCCATAATGAATTTTCAAGTAGAGCTCTCTCTGCTGGCAATGATTGTTTTTCGACCAAAAATTTCAGAACGTTTTAACCAACCAATCAAGTGGAAGCAGTGCCATCGCAAGCCGGCTAGCTAGCCGACCCAAGTTCGGGCGGGCAAATTCAAATGTCTTAGCGGGCCACTTCGTGGCCCGCGGGCCTGGGTTTGGCCAGCCTTGTCTTAGAGTATATTAGTATTAATAGCTTTGTCAATAAAAATAAATATTGTATTTGTCTGTGGACAATAAAGCACTTATAAAATAAATAAATATGAATCTGCAAATAACATTTGCCAAGTTCAAAATTTAATTGGCAGAAATAATCGTTCGGGGGCGGTAATTTGGTCGTGTTGGAACAAACCTATTGTAGCATCTGTCATTATTGAGATTTCTTTAAATATCGGTTTTTTTGAAACTTCTGTCATCAATTCAATATTTTCATGGCAACATTATTTTAGCAAATACGTAAACATTTCAACTCACCGTAAACAGAGTAAGATCGACGGTAAAACTGTGAATATCGTGCTTCGTCAGCGGCATATCTTGCAGGAACGACACGACGCTCACCTGTCCCTGCTTTAACAATTTACATCGCCTATCGAGGTCCTGCACCCTCAATATATTCCTATTGTCGGTGTTGTACCAGTTCAACCACGACACGTTTTTGTCTTTCCCATACCCATAAGCCATGGTATAGGAAAACACGGCGGCTTCGTGGTACGCCTGCAACAGTGGTTGCCTATTGTCAGTGTCGTAGATGAGGAAGTACTGTTCCAGAAATTGACGCACGATGCCTTCGCCTTCCGTGCTGCACAGGAACGTTTGCTGGGGATCGGGCAGGTGGGTTTCTTCAGAGATGTCGAAGCTGATTGGTGGAGGTAGGTCGATTCCATCCTAATTGAGGATTGTTATACAGGGTGTTTATTAAACATACGGCAAAAATTAAACGGGTTTATTTCCTGGACTATTTTAAGAATATATTTATTAAAAATTTTCGACAAAACCAATTTGGAAATTGACTACGTGGCGTACTACACTGGGCTTACCAAGTATAAATTTGTGTTTTAGAAAAGGGTTCGCCCTGGCCTCACATATACACTGTATCACTCACAGTATACGGTTGGTTCGTTTTATTACATTATTAGTTACAACCTCATTGCCTTCTGAATATCACGAGGGTTAGAAAGACTTCGTACACGTCTCAACCAAACACAAAGAATGTAGTATATTTAACTGCGAAATTCACGGTACTTTTACTGTACGTTTAAAAGAATAGTAACCTCTGTTACCAGGCACGCTTCCCCAAAATATCACTTACTTTAAAACACGTGCTATTATTGTTTTAGTTACGTGGAGCATCTGCTTACGTTGAAGTCTACCAGGACACTGATTCTGTTTATGGTTCTACAGCGCTCTAGTCTGTGAGGTCAACCAATTACATGTGGTCACGTGAACCCTATTGACCAGTTGAAGTATTCAAGTGATGTTTGCCCGAAATTTTTTATCAGGCTTTCAATATGCGTTTGGTGCGCCCCAACCCTACCGAATCCAAAAGTAAAGCGTCAAAAAAACAAAATATAACAAGCGAATAAACACTAAAACACTACATATTAAATTAACTGGCTATATAAAATTTCTGAAAATCCAAAGCACCATAAATAATATTCAAATAATTAAAATCACCCATAAGGTTACCACACACAACATTATTAAAATTTCATATAAAAGTAACAAAAAGATGAATAAAAAAAATGACATAAAGATTGTTAAATTAAAAGTAAAGTTGCACAATTACCAAAAAAATAAAATAATACAAAAATCACACCAATACAAGGAACACTGAGACAAGAGAAGCAGACTTCAGTACACTAGGAGCTATCACAGAAAAAATCTTCTACGGTATGATAAGCTTTAGAAACTAAGAGAGCCTTTACTTCTTTTCGAAATTTTTTTAAGATTCTGGATTTTTCTAATTTTTAGCGAAAGGAGATTAAATATATTCTTAACGTTGTAGAAAATAGAATTTTTGATTTGACTGGAATGGGCTATAGATAAATGAATTTTTAATATTTGACGAGTGTTGCGTACTGGGGTTGAATTAATTTCACTCTTAAATTTATTATAAATTAAGCAAGATGTCTCCAACAAAAACAAACAGGCCAAAGTTAAAACTTTATGTGATAGAAATAGTGGTCGGCTAGTCTCTAATTTTGGCTTTACACATACATTTAATGGCTCATTTTTGCAGAACAAAGTATACGTTAAGTAAATGCTGGGAGCAGCAGCCCCAAAAACTTATGCCATATCTTAAATAAGACTCAATTAGGGAGAAATATGCGGTCCTTGCAGCAGCAAAATCAAGTTATTAGAAATTTCCCTAATCGCATAGCAGTTGGAGCCCAGTTTTTTGCCGAGGTTAATTATATGTAATTCAAATTTTAATTTATCATCCATGTATTATAACCCTAAAAATCTATTTACTTTTTCATTATTTATTACGTGGTCTCCAACTATAACTTCATTGAAATTGCATTTAAAAGTAAGAATGTTTATTTTTGTTATGTTGAGAGATAAGAAGTTGGCGTCTGTCCACTTTTTAACCCCGACAAGATCATTCTTTACATCTGACTCAAGTTCATTCAGATTTTTGCCTGCCCAAAGTATTCTAGAATCATCAGCAAACAGAGTAAATTTACCTTTTATTTGAATATTTGTTAAATACACAGAACCTACTTTTACATATTCTCAAAGCCGCAAACCTATCACAAAGCTACCCAGTAACGGTTTTCGTAGACGTGAATTTAATATTATTTAGCTACAACTGTCGTCTGTTTAATTGCATGTCTGTGTCAAAAGCACTTGGAGGTCCCTTACCTTTTAGTCAGGCCCGGGGCTTTGCCGATGAGCCGCAGACGGCGAAACGCGTCCAAGGATTGGATCTGACGGAAGGATAAGGGGACAATTCTGTACACGAACTTATTTTAAGTTTGTTGTTTTTTAATATTTAGCTTTCGGTTGCTAAACCGACACATTGACTTCCAGCGCCAGCCAACATAGTTTGCCCGCGATGGGCCGCCTTGCCAGCACAGAACAATAAAGGTTGATGCGTGTTTAATCCGAAAATTTGTCTCGGCCTGTATCTTCGGAACAAGGCGGCTATTAAAAAATTATTAAGACAAAATTATTCTTAGAATAGTCCAGGGAATAACCCCTCCAATTTTTGCCGTATGTTTAATAAACACCCTGTATGAAAAGGAAAGATTACAATCAGTTGGGGTAACCTTAGACCACCTAAACGGTATTTCTTGAGGTAAGCAAAGTTTTAGTGAATTATTGGCCTCCCAGATCACCGGACCTTCATACATCAGACTTTTAACTGTAACGAGGTATGAAGTAACTTTCCAAAATATAAAAATTAGAAAGCTTGTTCATGCAACAGGCTAGTTTTTGCACAAACTTCAAATTGGGTGAATGCACCACCAAAAATATTGACGCAAATATTAGTGTTACAGAGTAAACGTTTGCAATACATTGTTAAAATTTTCAGTCGTTTTTCGCAATGTATTCCAGGCGATGGGATCTTCTCTGATCTGAGTTTTTACCATTTAGAGTCGTGTAATTGCCGCTTTAGATTACACAGGGTGTAAATGATAATTTTAGTACCCAAAAATCAGTCAGTTTCAGTTTGCGATTGCTGAAAGGCTTTCGAGGGTGACAAAGTCGCTGTCGACATCGCCTCCCACTTCTCAGATACTATACTCTCAAAATCTGATGAGAAACAACCAAAAATAATCTGAGACATTGGTATATATTAACGCTAAAAATAAAAATTATTGACTTACCAATTTGAGGCATTTGGGGAACCTCTTGCGGACTTCGCTGCAGACAGAGAAAAGGCGAGCCGTTGAGGCTCAAGGAAAAACATTACAACAATCCTGTAACACTCGCTCATAGCATAGATTGGTAAAATAAACATATTTACGGGTTAAAATTATAACTATAGTTGAAGAAAAAATTGCTGCGGTAGGAATTCAATTAGGTAAAATCGAAGCCCAAAAAAGCCGAAATAGAATCGAATCTGTTGTTGCAAGTTACACAAAAAAAAAATGTCTTGGAGTACCTAGCACTTTTAGGATTACATTATATTTTTTTTGGTGTAGAAATTAATTTCGGCGCCATATAAGGGACAGTAGCGTCCACATTATGCTTATTATCAGAATGAATGGTTAAAGTAGTGCGTATAAATAGAAGCCGCAGGTATTGTTAGGGAGTCTATGCTGCTAAACATTATTTATCTCCTGTTGCTCCCATTTAAAGGTAGTTTAGGCATAGTTCACGGATTTTGGGGTAATTACCTATGAAAGTATACTAGTTTAAGAAAATTCTATAGGCATTCTTAGACCTGTTAAACACTGACTTACAAAAATATCGAGTAACAAACAAGAATTAGCTTATCTTATTGCAAAAACGAGTCGCTTATGTAAGATAGAGTATATCCCCTAAAAGTGGATATAAAATTATCAAGTAAAAACTAGTGGGTTAACCGAACAAGTGAAATTTTGTTTAAGTTTCAAATGTTTGTTTACAGGTTAGAGGTAATCGAGGATTTATCATGAATGTTAAACGTGTTTGGCACTTCCATCGTAATTATTTAATTCATCACAACCTTTTAACTAGTGAACACCTCCAGCTGCGGTGATATCCAATAGTTGTAACATTGTTATCAAATAATGACAATTGACAAGTCCAAAACATGTCATAATATCCTAAATAACAGACTAGTTTGTAATTTTATATGCATTTCCAGGGGGGATCCCGAAATTGACACAAACCACATAATGATGTCAAATTTTTTTGATATTCAACATTTTGTGCGTCAGCGTATATCTTTTAAAATTTCTGTTAAGTTTGATCAAAATCAATTAAGTAAATTTGATAGAAAGAAATAGGTGTTTTAACCAAAGGATTTGCTCAATATTTTACCCGCATTGTCATTGAAAAAATGGATGAAAACTCTAGAAAACAGCAAAGTGGATATAATTTTTTAGACATAGTTTCCAAAACTACAGCTGTTTCAAAGCCCTACTAATTCAGTGTGTGAATATTCCTTTGCAACAATTTTGATGGTTCTGCGAATATGTCCACAAAAAAAACCTTTTCTTTATAAAACCACATAAATACACATAATTACTAAATTGTTTTTTTGCCAGGAGTTTTTTTTGTTTAATTTACAAAACCAAATTTCTGTACTTCGTTCAGCATATTATAATCTTTATTGAATTTTTAAAACACTGCTTTGCTTACAGCTCTGCACTTTATTTCGACCGTCCATTAAATCCGGCTCTTCACTCTACTAAACCGGCCTTCACAAGACCCAATAGGAGACTAGGTACCAGAAATAACCTTCACCTTTTCGAGATACTGACGAATCATTATATTCAAAATAAAATGCTCGCAGATCTCATTTAGGTGGCATTCCATATAACGCTGCAGGGTTTTTCAAAGTCTACTAAAAGTTTGAGCTGTTGAAAACAATTAGGAACGCAAACAAACATAAAAAATGTAAAAAAAACGACGTACAGAAAGATGATTAGGATTTTTGAATTTTTTAAATATTAATTTTTTGTTTTTTTAAGTGTACCTATGTAGTATTGCGTAATTTGAAAAAGTAGTCTATCCTTACAGTGGAGTCTATTACTAGACTAGAGGTATTCCTCCACAATAGTACCTATTACATTATTCAATGGTTTCCTCCCAACATGTTGCGGATATAATAACATCCATCTTCAAAAGGATACAAGATTAAGCAGAACAGTACAATCAACAGAAGTTAGTAGTGATGATTGTTAATCAAATCTTGAAGTACAAAAAATGGTTCTACATGGAGAAGAACAGAAGGAAAAGCATCTTATTGGGTAAACGAGTTGTAGAGAAAGAAATTATGTCCGTTGAAAAGTGTAGGCGATATTTATTTTATTCAAAGTTTTTAATTAACATGTGTCCGCAAAACCACAGATTCCGTTGGTAAGAGTGTTAGTATATTTAACCAAGCTTACCTTACTCCAAAAGGTCATCATGACAGCGATACAGGGTGTCAAATTTTTAAGTTAGTTTTATATTTTTTAAAACAACTTAAAAAAAAAAACGTTTTTGCAGGAAAGTTGATATTTAGGTTTTGTTTAGGACGAGGAATTTAAATTATTTTAAAATTTTGCTGTTTGCTATGCTCTGCTTACATATAGAAAGTCCCAACTTTGTAGATCTCGCTCCAATTTAATAATAATAAGTTTACTTTAAATATTTATAATAATAAACATGTTAATTTTAATATTAATATTTAATAAACTTATTTATAAATTTCCCGAAGACGTGCTTGTCAGTAAGAAATATGTAAAAGTATTTCAAACTATAAATATTTAAGAATATTTGTATAAAAAGTTGCAAGTATTCAATAAACGGTACTTTCTTGATGTTAGATAATATTAAAATTCTGAAAAAGATTAGTTATATAATTTATTCGGAATAATATTAAATAACATTAATTGGTTAAAGCATTTCCAAAAATAATTGTAAATCGTTTGTTTCCAATATAAATGTTTTGATTTCAATTTTATATTTTTTTAATATTTGTTGCTAAATGATTATTTAAAAAAAAAAACATAAAATAGTAGTATCATCTGCAAAACTATGAATTTACCCATCGCAACTTATACTAAATAAATCATTAGTATAAATATTATAATATTAATATATTGCGGAACACCATATTTAAATAATTTTGAGTAGATTCCTTCTTTATCTATTTTAACATAAGTTGGTCTATCTTTAAAATAGTTGCTAATTAATTCTAATTGCGTTCCTCTAAATCCAATTTTTAAAATTTTAAATTTAAAAGTAAATTATGGCTAACCCTATTAAAGGCTTTTGCTAAATCCGGAAAAATACAAATACAAGGTGTTTTATTATCTAATCTAATGCATTATATATTTGTTCTGTTAGATAGCAAATAATAGCGATTTATTTTTTTGAAACCCAAATTGTTTTTTTTAGAAATAAAACGTATTTTTTCTAAATAATTATCAATTCGTATTTTTAAAATGTTTTAAAAACTTTTAGCTAATGAAGATATTAGTGTTATAGGTATATAATTACTAATTTCCCTTGAATTTCCATTTAAAAAAAAATAGGTTTTATTACACCAATTTTGAAAGCTTCTCTGGATATATATTTATTTTAAAAATGTTATTTATAAGAAAAGTAAGTGACCTAGAAATAGGAGTTTTAATAGATTTGAATATTTCTGTGTTTATACCATCAACACCAAGAGATTTTTTTTTAATTTTAAACTTCTAATTATATTTTCAACTTACATTTATTGATATTATTTGCTAGATTTTCACCGATTTAAGAAAAATAGTCGATAAAGCTATTAGCTATAATTTTCTTGTCAGCAATTGACTGATCTTTAATTTTAATTTCGCTTATATATTTATTTTTTTGATTTTTATTATATACTTATTTAATGGTTTGCACATATCTTGATTAGAGTTTTGGCATTTATCAATTTCATGTTTATAAAAAATGGTTTTTGTCTCTTTAATTAGTTGTTTTTTTATTTTTATTTTTTGTAATTTTTTAGTTCGTTTTTTCTCTTTTTAATTTTTATTTTTATTTGAGTACATTTCTGAATATTATTTTAATTTTTTTTTTATTAATTCATTAGATAAGTCATTTGTTTCAGACTAAATATAGAAATTTGTCCAATCTGTTTGTGTCATATTTTCTTTTAATTTGTAGTAATTAACGTTAATTTTATACATTAATAACGATTCTTTATTAGTATTATTACCAATAAGTCTTTTTGTAAAATTGTTGGGTAATGATCCATTATTTGATATTTAAAGATTATTGATTTAAAATTATTTCAATGTTCTTTTGTGATCTTTATGATCAATACAAGAGTTATGTTCTTTCATTTCTCTTGTATTTTTATTTATAAATGATATAAAATTATATTCACTCAACAAGTTTAAATACTCATTACTATCTTTAGATTTTCAAGAAATATCAATATTTATATCACCTACTAGAATTACTGTTTTATTTTTACAAGTATGTTTGGTATTATCAAAAAGATTCTTTAAATTTATAGTAAATTCGAAAACATCTAGTGGGGGAGGGTTATAGATACTTAAAATACTAATTTTTCCTTTTCCAATGGATAGTTTTAAGAAAATTACTCTTATTTTTCCCAAAGAGATAATATCAAAAGAATAATTATTATGTTTATAGAGAGAGACTTTTTGACTTTCTTTCCCCTTTTCCCTATATTTCAACTCCACTTCGAGAATGGACTATTTCTTTAAATTAATTATGTTTATTATTAACATACACTATAATACCGTCACTTTTATTGAAATCTCCATTATTATATAAATTGTATCATAATTATTTAATTTAAATAAGTCCGTATTAAAAACTGTCCAAGTTTCTGTTAATATCAAAATTATGGTCGAGTTGATATAAAAATAATTTGGTTTCGTCAAAATTTTTGGAAATGCTTCTAATATCAGTATATAATATAATAATATAAAAATAATATAATAATATATATATAATGAAAAATTATTAAATGGGCTTATTATTGAATTATTAAAATTATTTTGATCTTCAATAAGTTGCGTTTGAATAAGACTTGTTATTTTTAAGTTTAACCTTTTTCGAGATATATTGATATCAGTGCAAATTTAAATTGTGATTTGTAAATGTAATATTAAAAAAATATTTTTACTTTAGTTAATATTTCATATTAATCACAAAATTAACAGAAAAAATATGTGTGTTTAAAATGATTTCGTAGTTTTACGAAAAATGTTGCATTTACAAATCGCAATTTAAAAGTGTGCCCTGAGCAACTTAAACCTAAATATCTCGAAAACGGTTACTCAGAGCGACGTCTATAAACTAGATTACGTTATAATGAAGTTCAAAACGTGAAAACACCAAGGCGCAAAAAAATTGTGACTTTCTAAACAAAAACAAAGGGTAGCAGACGGCGCCCTCTGCAATCTACATCAAAATTTTTAAGAAATTCAAATTTCTCGTTCTAAAAAAAACCCAAATACCAACTCTCATGCGGTCATTTTTAGAAGGAAAGTTTGGTTACTGGTATTTTTCAAAGGTTCGAAATTAAAAAGCGTTAATATTATTATTATTATTATTGAAGTTCAAATGACAATATAATATTATTAATCGTCAATTAAAAAAAAATTGAATTTCTTATTGCAAAATTTGTTTATGGCCTTCCCGCTCACCAGAATTGATTCCCCTTAATTTTCTCTGTGGATTTGCTGTGTACCATTAACAAGCGGACACACTAAATAAATCTATAGATTTAGGTTTTAATTACTGACATGAAAAAAGCTGTTTCTAATTATATTTTAACCTTTTTTCAGTCATTAAAACCTAAATCTATAGATTTATATATTAATCGATAAGTATATCCCACAATTTTCAAGGGACCGAACTTCTTCTACTATAGTCCTTTTAACCAATAAGATGCTACAACTTCGGTAGATTGTACAGTATCCCCTGATGATGGTGTTTTTATATCCGAAACATGTTGAGAGTAAACCATCGGATAGTAATACATATTGTGAAGGAAGACCACCTAGTTGTTTTAATTTACATATAATTGCATATTTTCGTTGCAATAGAAAAAAATATTGACCAAATCGACCAAAAAGAAGACTTACTACTGGTCTCCACAACATGAACAACTATTTCAATCTCTCATATTATTCCCCACAAAACTTGGCGCCTAAAAAACCCAATAACAAAATTATAATTACTCTCTAAGAAGGACATTACTAACTAGGAATAAACCCCTGTACTGTTGTCCTCGAGACTTCTTCATTTATAATCCTGCCAATGCATTTAGGTCGTTAATTGACCATCATTAGGGCTAGCCTGCGGTAATTGAATTATTATGTAAAACGATGAGGATAAGACTACCTACAAGTTAAAATATATGTAGCTGCAACTAAAGACAAGGTACCCTAGTAGCATAGTCAACTTTTAAAATAATATATCAATCATACTAAAATTAAAATAAAAATTAATTTGTTGATATAATCTCAGGACATATTATGTTAAATATTTACTGTGGCCAGCCCCAGCTGCGTAATTTTAACCTGTAATAGCTTTAACCTTATTTTTTAAACAACTAAGTTACAGCAGACCAGCCCTGATGATGCTTAATTGACGACCGAAACGCGTCGGCAGCGCAATAAATAAATAAGGCTCAAGGACAATACCCGCGATTTTTCAGTTAAAACCCAATAATTATTGAAATTTTGAATAGAGTATACTGGAAGGGTGAGATTACAAAAATTGAATGTATGAACAGGACTAAAAACTTACAAAAACAGATTCATCCTTATTTATTTAATAATTTTTAAAATACAGGGTTAGTGATAAGTTAGTCAACTTAAATTTAAACAAATTAGGTCACTGGGATTTATAATAAATTATGTCCCCGCTTCAATGAAGAAATGGGAGATGTTAGAAAGTTAAATGGAACACAAGTTCTTCGCGAATTAGGAGGTGTTCTAATTTACCGTTGGGTTATGATATTTATTGCCTTTCTTTATTTTTAGTTTATTTTTTTGTATTATTCCGTTTTTAATAGTTCATTAAGTGTTCCTTTCGACATAACCTCCAAAGGTCGTTGGCAGAACTGTTGCAAACATCAAAAAATCGCCAAGAAATTGTATCAGACACTTGTAATGTATCCAAATTCGCGAAGAAATTTACAAAGAAAAATGTAATGCTAGCTTTATAGAATTTCTTGGCGAAGCGACTTCATTCACGAAGAAATTCTCAGTGAAATACCAGTGTTATTACATGAGTTATAGCTAGTATTATGTGCTCGTCAAAAAATATACTATAACAGTCCTTGTACTTAACAATTGCTTTTTTTATTTTTGGGCACTTTCCTTAAAACTATCAATGGTCAATCAATCAAGGATTCGAATATCGAAGTTCTGTGGTAGGCCTTGATCTAAAAAACAATTTTATTTTCTACTGTTGACACTTGCCAAATTTGTTTATGGCCTTCCCGCTCACCGGATTTAAATTCCCTTAATTATAATATAGGTCATCTTAGAAAAGGCGTATAAATTCAAGTACGAAAACGTAGGAAATTTGGAAGTCCTCTACCAGTATCCTAAATGGTCTGTAAGACGATAAGTGCAGAAATTTCAGCATTATTTGGGCTTTCAAATCACCTAGGATTCCGGCTTTGAAAGTGTACACTTTAGTGCAAGAGAAAAATCAAGGGGATTCGAATCTGACAAGCAAGGAGGCCATAAACAAATTTTGCAAGCTGTCAATCATAATAAATTCCATTGTTTTTAGATGACATCAAGGCCTACCACGATATTATACAGATATTTGGCTATCGCGGTAAATTTTGGTAAGATGCTCAACTGTCATTATATCAGAAACAGTTCAGGATAGGTATAGGACATGTAACATAAACTGTATCTAGAATTTAACGGGGGACTCAAAAACCAAACCTAAAACTAAAAATTTCAGATATCTAGGGATAAACTATAAGCTTGGCACCATCTCCCATACCACCACTAAATCAAGCATAATTAGAAACCCCCATATCCCAAATTTTATTAATTTAAGTTCAATTAATTTTAAGCTATGTTGCGTCACTTTTATCTAACCCTGTATATACATTAAAAATCGCCTACCAATCACAACTTTTTCTCTGTAAAATACTCATTTTATTATAAACTAATACCAGGATTAATTTTATGTAGGTAGTTAATTCACTTTATTAATCATAATCAATTTTTAAAATGTCTTCAAAAAACCTGAAAACCATACCTTATATACACGCTCTGCTCCTTGAACCTATCACATAAAGGATTGCCATCCAAGAGCAAATCCACCACCGGTAGACCTATGAAAGCATCCAGTTGTATTATATCCCTTATCTAGAAGAACCCAAAAAGTATAAATATTCAGAACAGCAAGGAAATCCCAGATAACAAACCTTGTTATTAGCCAAGTGCAAAATTTTTACATTGGGCATCTTCTTGGAAATTTTCTTTAAAAATCCCAACGCCAAAATTTTGTTATCATTTAAACAAATGGCCTCCAAATCGGGAATATTTTCCGAAATAATATCAACGACGGCAAGAAAAACTATCCGGTTTGATAGAGCACAAAAGCAGTCTTGTAACTCTGGATCATTGTGGAATTTGGTTAAGTCCAAAGCCTTATTGACGCTGTTGTATCTTCTAGCCATGACAACTTTGATTTTTTCCTTTTTGGCAGGGGTCATATCTATATTGGGAGTGCCTGGATAAACTTTAACTATCAGTCTAAAGCCATTTGGTAGCTGCACTTGCCTATCCAGGCTAAGAAGTTTTTCTGCCAATTTGTGGTCGTCTACATAAAAAATGACTGTTGTACCATTGGCCTGCCACTAAAATAAAATATAAATACATTAAATAAGGCTAAAAGGATTTTACAAAAGGATTGCTAAATATATAGACATAATATTATGTTTCTACTTACCGCAATGGGCCAAAAGGGTAATGGGGCTACCTTGTCTATCAGTAACTTTGACATAAAACTTTTTTCGTATTTGTCTCCATATGGGATCTATAATAAATGAAAAACAGGGTATAAATCCTTAGAATTTTAGCAACCCTATAAGACAGAATTTTTATGCTACGTAAAAATAAAAAATTAATTAGCATGTAGGGTAATTAAAATACTTTTTGCGAGGGAGTCAATAAATTTCCTCAGTCACTTCAAATACAAGATAGCGCATAAAGTTATATTTAAAGAGCGGAATATATGCACTTAAAATATGCGCATACAGGGTGTCACAAATTCGACATATGAGCATTGGAATCTCGGAAACCATAGGAGTTAGAGAAACGGTTAAAGGGGGCAAAGTTGTACAATTCGGTTGCAGTTGGTAGGATAAGGAGAAGATCGGTTGAAATTGGAAGAAAAATCCATCGTTATATTGAGCAAAACGGCAATATTTTTGCACATTTAGAAAATTAGGATTTATAATTAAGAAATTTAGAATTATCAGAAAATTGTTATAAAATAAATTATGTTACTTATGTATGGATGTTAATTTTAATTATTATTGTGATTCGTTACCAGGACCGGACTGACAAATGTAAAATACGAATTAAAAAAAAAAAAAAAGCAAAGGCAATTCATTATTATGAGAAAGTAATACCGCCATTACATTTTGAGGATAGGAGGGTTTAAAAATCGGTAAAAAAAATCCAGGTCCGTAGGTATTTAAAAAAATAAAGTTGATGTTGGCCGCTCTAAGACGAAACGTCGGATCTTCAGTTTAATAACGTCGTTTTGTAGAGGAGAAAAAGTTGCAATGACAAAGTTTCATTTATTTTTAAATAGCTATTCAAATGAGCTCAGGAAAAAATAAAAACGATTTTGCAAAATTTCGATTTTTTTCGAATAATATCGGAAGTATCCGGAATTTTAAAACTTTTAAAGCGGCATTTTAATCAGCACCGAATTGCACAACTTTGCCCCCATTTAACAGTTTCTCTAACTCCTATGGTTTCCGAGACTCCAATGCTTGTATGTCGAATTTGTAACACCTTGTTTGCCTTTAAAATATGCAGTTATAAGCATTTTTTTGACCAAATATGCATACTGGTATGCAATATTTCTTAATTTATTATAGTAAATAAGGGTAAAGAAACACACTGGGTTCTAAAAATTTACTAAATATTTTTCAAAATTTTTAACTAAAAAGAATTGTCTTCTATCAGTAGAAATATGTTGATATAAAGAGAAGCCTCTTTCAACATCTACTGATACAATCGAACATTACTGCAACTAAGGTAGTAAAGATGGTTTCCCTCCATAAATGCTTTTTACTGCAGTTAAGTATTTAAATTTTAAATCCTTCATTCTTTTTAACAGTTTTCTTGCAATTTTTTTAAGGGTATGTTTGCTGCGACCAAAGCCTTAAATAAGTCTTCTTTAAAAATTTCCTTTTCAGATTTCGATTTTTCTTCAACATTTTGAAATGCGTTTTTTACGCTCAGCTGATGTGGCTCAGATTTCATTTTATGTAACTTTGATTTATGCAGCGGTGTTTTTAAATTGATCGATTTGGAACTTCTTTTCACAAGCAATAATTTTTGCACAAGCTTTACACAAGACTTTCTCTCCACTAAACTCGAAATCTGGGAAATTTTTAATCCACGAAGACGTTTTCGCCACTTTAGACATTTTGAACACAAATTTGAAATCACTAGTTTCACACTGAAAACACTGAACTCTTTCGACAACGAAAACAGAAGTACGTATTACAAACCGATATAAATACAGTTTGTTAAACAGGTAATAATAAGCCATTATTAAATGACAATAAATAACCCCTAACAATATACCTGCAAACCCCGGAAACCCCCAATAAATACCTTGTGTACAACCAAAATGTAAATATTAATTATTATATAATTATCTTCAGATTGAAAAATCCCTGAAACAAGTGCCGGACTGGACACTAAACCTATGAGTCTACGAATTTTTTTTTTTAATTTTATTATAAAATTGATAAAATATACAAAAAATGCATATGGGTATATGCACTTTGCATATATTTCGCCCTTTAGTTATATTAAATGACAACAGTTCACTCCCTTTAGTCAAAATCCATATTCAGGGAGGGAAAACAGATTACTTTAATTTGATACAATCACAAATTTTAATTTTTTGACTACTTTATACAACATCAGAATTTTTCAAGGTTAATCTTATTTATATAGGTCCTGGGCTTTGCAAGGAACGAATGCGTTTTTATACATTCGACTTTTGAGTCCTTAATTAGCCTTCTCATTACCCTACTTTCTTACTATACTATATTATGACTTTAATTCATATAAGTACTGAATATTTTATTTGGTCTATATTTTATTTGCAGTCAGTAACTAGTGTGAATTTTACTTTCTAAGTTTTACAGATTTTTATATTGTTATAACATTGCTTGTTTCATGTAATATATTGTGTTGGCAAGGAGAAAACAAATATAGAAATAATAAGCAAAAGAAATAATGAAGAAAGGCACATTTTGAAAATCCATGGGACACACCACAGACTTTACTTACGAGTCTATGGGAAGAACACAAAACTTTAGAATTATAATATTATAATAATAATAATATTTTATTGTCATGTAAACATCCATAATTAAACATCGACAACGTCGAATTTGTATACAAACAAAAGGGAAAATCATTCATAAAAAGTGTATCTGACTTCCTAATAAAAATAATTATAATATACATATTATAAAATTAAAGAGAATCCCTTAATAAAATTTACTGTTTTCATTTGTGAAAAAGAGCTGTTTAATGAACAGGCACCCTTAAGTTACTTTCACCCCTAGTAATAACACTATTAGAGATATTACTATAACACATGGCACAGTTATAATTTTTAACTGTTTGAACTTTCTCGAGCACAATTCTTTGCAATGCATCTCAAGCATCATCCTAACTACTCCCTTTAAGCTACAAACACTTTAGTTGCATGTGCACTAGAAACGCGATAACAAAACATGATACAATATAGGGAATGATAGACTGAATTAACATTAGATATATAAAAAATTCTTATTGCATTGACACTGACCTGATCAAGGACCTGATGATGCAAAAATTAAAAAAAAAAAAAATAAATGTAATTTCTCTGATTCAGAAGATTTGTAAACTTTTCATAAGATTAATCCTACACCCATCACAAATTTTTATTTTCAAGCCCTTCGAAAATGCAATAACTCGATAAATAATAAAAATAATGAAAATTCTTAAAAGTACAATATTATACTATTTTATTATCTTTACTTTTCGTCGCGAAATCAACAGGAACCGAGCTACACGTGAAAAGCATTTTTAACCCCTTCGAAAATAGTCAAATCGAGCAATAACTCGATAAATGATAAAATTATTAACAGTACAATATTATAAAGAATTTGATTCCCAACCATATTACCCTCTTTATTTCTCGTCGCGAAATCAACAGGAACCGAGCTACAC
The DNA here is from genome assembly GCA_963920685.1 of Polydrusus tereticollis. Lineage (NCBI taxonomy): Eukaryota > Metazoa > Arthropoda > Insecta > Coleoptera > Curculionidae > Polydrusus > Polydrusus tereticollis. The sequence goes on along the minus strand of OY987333.1, from coordinate 9,669,118 downwards.
ATGAAAAGCATTTTCAACCTTTTCGAAAATGGTCAATTTACCAGTAAGATATTAATTTTAACTATTGCCAACAGGCAACAAATAAAAGTAGAACAAAAAAAGGAATACTATAAGTGTTAGGCCTTATATTATTATTACAGAAAGATGTTGTTATATTATTATGTTGAATAATGATTTTATAAGGTGGGTACCTACTTAGGTACTAGATAAGTTGTTTGGTTCAACTGTTACAAATTTAGTAAACTTTACGCAGTATATTCAGGAATCCCTAAAAGAGGGTTATCAGGTTGATGTAATTTTTAACGATATGGAGAAAGCGTTTGACAGGGTGGACTTTGGTGAAATCATAGAAGCTCTTCAAAATTTTTCTATAGATCAGAATATTATATCTTTGTTGTCATCATATTTACATGAAAGAAGTTTGTTTGTTGAGCTTAAAGGTTATAAGTCTCATAAATTTACACCTGAATCAGGGGTGCCTCAGGGCTCTAACCTTGGCCCACTTTCTGTTTTTATTGGTGATTAATAATATCGGCGAAAATCTCAATTTCTCCAAAGGTCTGATCTTTGCTGACGACTATAAGATTTTTCATGCGATTAGAAGTGAAACAGATGCAATGGCTCTGCAGGAAGATTTGGAAGCGGTTGTTCGTTGGTGTAGAGAGCACAATTTGAATATAAACACAAATAAATGCGCAGTAATGTCCTTTACATGTAAAACACACAAAATTATATTTAATTATTCCATAAATAATATGCCCTTGAAAAGAACGGATTTGCACAGGGACCTTGGAGTTTATTTTGATCCCAAATTAAATTTCAATGGGCACATCAAACATGTAACTGCTAGTGCTGCAAAAATTCTTGGATTCATCATAAGAACTTGTAAATATTTTAAAAATATCAATACAATAATGGCATTGTATAAATCATTGGTGGTTGCAAAGCTTCAATATGCATGTATCATCTGGGATCCTCAATAGGCCAATAAAATATACAGTTTGGAGGTTGTGCAGAGAAGGTACTTGAAATTCTTGCATTACAAGGCTTTCTCAGTGTACCCACAAAGAGGAACAGATCAGAAACTCTTATGTACTTTGTTTAATTTTCCTAGCTTGCAGCAAAGGCGTATTGAAGCAGGTATGCTCTTTCTCTGTGGGATAATTATGAATAATATTGATAATAAGGAGTTTTTGCAACAACTTTCATTTAGAATAGGACGTATTAACAGCAGAGCTACAGGTTTATTTTATATTCATGCACCCAGGACTAACCTTTATAAAAATTATCCACTTCTAAGGCTCTGTGCCCATTTTAATAATTATGGTGGTGCTATTGATTTTTTAAATATAACTGGTCGGCAGTTAAAAAGACAGATAAAAAGCGAACTGCATAGACAATTACAGTAATTGATTAGTAGGATTTAAACTGTGTACTCAGTATATTGATGTATATATATTTATAGGAATTTAGACTAAGTTATAACTGTATCTATGATTGGCTTTATAAAAAGTTGTTGATACATTGAACAAATAAATAAATAAATAAATAAACATTTAGGTACAGTCCTTTGACACCTTATTAAAGGACAAAGAACTGTATTTCGAGATAAAGACTGTCCTTTGAAATAAAGGATGGTTGGCAAGCCTAGTCATCACTGGCTTTCCTAGTATAAGTAGTTCTCGAGATTTTTTAAGTGCATAGAAGAGCAAAATTGGTGAATTTTTTGATCTTCAAAACCCAATGACAAAAAAACTGCTGGTCACAGAAAACTGCAATTTCAGATTTCTGAGTTTTTCAATTGATAGAACAACTCATCATCAACATCGGAGATAGTGCCAGTAAAACTTCGGGTAATTTGATATGAACAGATGATACAACACTTACCGAAATCTTATACCATCCTGTGGGGCCTTCCAGTAGCCTTCTTGGATTAACAGGAAGGGGAGACCCTTTTCTCCCTTGGCCTTTTCCTTTTTTCCCTTTTTTGAAGTTCTTGCCAGAACCAGAACCAATATTCATATCAATATCTTCCTCTTGAAGGTGTTCCCGAATGGCCATGGACCAGTCTTTGTTCTTATACTTATTCTGTCCATAGCTTTGTTTGAATAGAACTCTGTAGTTGCCAGGGTTGGAACGAGACTCACCTCCGCCTGAACGATAATCGTGTCCTCCAGAACGAAAATCGCCTCCACCCGAACGAAAGTCTAAAAGGATACATGAAGGACCATATTACAGGGTGAAGTGAGCAAATCCTTTTATGTTTCCTCGAAATTCAGTCACAAAATACGATCTAATTTATATACCTAACAACACAGAGTTTAACTGACTAAGAAACGAAAATGTATAAAATATTACTTACCACCTCCGTTATACTCACGATTGTTTTGTCTAACAAAATTGGGTTTAGGCATTTTGCAATGCAAATAATATTGGTTTTACTGCAAAGGCAGTTGCTTAAGGACAATTGTTTAGCAAAAATAATATAGGATTAGGGTTACAGTATCGAAATATTCACTTTCACAACACGAACTTGTCTTACATTTACTAAATGGGTTCAAAATGGCGACGACTACGACATACGACAAGGCCGACAAGCCATGATGAAAATATTCAATGAACGAACGTCATTCATGTCATGGCATAATTGGCATATTTTGGGTGCTTTCAGGATGAAAAAGAAACCTTTATACGCGATAAAAATAATGTTTCAAGAAGACTCTCGTAGATGTCGCACAAAAGCACATAAACCAAAAAAGCAAACAGCATGTTTAATTGGTACCGACAATGTTGATATTAGCATTAGCTGAGAGATGGCGCAAGTATAATTATTTTGGGAAATATTTTGAGTGTAGCTTTAAGCTTAGTTCATGTAGATGCGAATTGCGAATAATGCTCTGATTGGTCAATTTCAAATATCCGCCAAGAAAATATTTGAAATTGACCAATCAGAGCATTATTTCCAATTCGTGATTCGCATCTATGTGAACTACGCTCTTTTATCTTTATATAATGTTATGAACTGTAGTGAAAAAATGGTTTAATCTTATCTTAGTAAATCTATAATTTTATTATTAATTAACTGATGCGATATTACTTTTGTTGTCATGGATGTTATGTGGATGTTACTTCGTATGCTCACATAATATACTTTAAACTGGCAACTTTTCACAATTCATATAAATGGTAAGAAGTCGCCAACATGGTAGTGAACCAGGGAAATGGGAGGATCCCATTTCCCTGGTTGGAACACTACGTACTTGTTGATCCACATTTTTATCATCCTTTATAATAAAATGCAGGGGTATTTAAGCGAAAAATTAAAAAAAAAAACGCTAAAAATTATAATTAAATGTATTTTTTTTATTAAATTTAATTTAAGTATATATACCTACTTAATCTAATATCACAGATTTGAGAAGGAGCAGTTTGTACTTTTACAGATATTACAATTTTTTATAACATACAAGTTCTGCTAAGTCTTAATATCACCAGTAAAGTATTTTACAACTAATTAAAGCTTAAAAAAAAATATACAAAATTTTTGACATAACGACAGTGTTTTCACCAAGGCCGCCAAACTTTACCACTGTCACTATCAATCACATGAGCCGGAGATGGTGAGCCCCTTGAAGATGGCGGAGTCATTGGCATAGGGTAACCCTTCTGGAAAGCATCATCGCTCATGTCACTTGGAGGTCCGACACTGACCATTAACAGAGATGAATGCGGCACTTGGGTTTGGTGGTGAACTGACGCTTTTCTGGATAAACTGTCAATTTCGTTGAGTTGATAACCAAGGTGTGTCATTAACTTGGTCCCCAGCTGGATATCAACTTCAGGAGTCGAAGCGAGCACCTTGGACACTTCTTTTGCACAAGTGGTGTAACCCGAACGGAACCTGTCGGCTTCCACGACGTGGTTAGACGACAATTGTTTCTGACGTCTTAGTTTTTGGAGGTGTGCGACGGTGATCTCCAAAATATCAGCTTTTTCCAGTTTGGCAATGTTCTCCTCGTCCATCGCCAGAGCGGCAATCATGAGATCTTTGATTTCGTCAAGGCACTTGTTGATTCTAGCGCGCCTTTTTCTTTCTAGAAGGGGCTTCATCACTTTCCTGTACTGCATAGTCTTGGACATCGGTTTCATGTCGTAGGACTGATGGTGGGACACCGGAGGACAACCGTACACATCAACACTAATCGACATTTTGTAGCGTACACACAAAACTTTAATAAAACTTCGTAAAATTCGACACAAACTGACTGACTACAGAACGGAGCGCTCGCTGTGAGTCTCGGGCTCGAAATGATAAGTGAGCAATAGGCTATGTTGGTTTTATACAGGGTCTAAAAAGCCAGGTGCAGGCTGCGGAACGCATAGCGTGGGAATGTTTCTCTGGGTTTACGGAGTCGGGTAAATGCAGCGTCGATGTGTGACGTCAGGGGGTGCAATGCGTGCCGGGAACGTGGGAACGCGTGTGATGCACGCGAGGGGTGATTTTTGGCGCGCCGGGGTTAGGAATTTACAGCTTTTTTTTAAGATTTTGCGGGATAGTTGCTGAAGGTTTTTTTAATAGAAATACATTTGTGTTTTATTTGAAAAGTCTTAATTTTCTTACAACATTGCATTACGAAGCTTTATGCCAAGAAATTGTCTAATAGGATGACAGGTTGACAGGTACCTACAGAGTATAGGAAGGCATTTCTTCATAGATTACTCTCTGATGATGAATTAAATAATTTATAAACACTCACAGACTCCTGAGAGTTCACAAATCCAAACACAATTTTGTTTTTCTTTTTTTTTATATTAGTAGTGTGGCATATGTTAAAAAAATTCAACATTTCTATGGGGGTGTATATACAGGGTGTTTCAATAAAAACTCCTAGGCCAATTTTTTCGAAAACTATATGTGACATGTAAATTCTGTAAACGGCAGTTTTTAGCCTCTATGATTGGCTTCACAACTGTGTAAAAAATGTGTTTAAATAATACAAGATGTAGGTAGGTGGCGCCATGGTGCAAAGAATTTTTTCGATGACAGGAACTTTTGAATGTTGTGGTTCTTAAAGATAATTAATTTTTGATCAAATTATGTCTCATAAAAATTTTTGATAAATCTAACATGAACGGAGATATTTGGGGTTAAGTTTTTTATTAAAATAATTTTAACGAGTATTTTAATTATAAATATTTTAAATATCCTTTAGCAGATTTTAATTTAATTTTGGTAGCGATAATTTTAGTGATAAAACGCTCGTGTAGCGTTAAATTATTACGTCCAGTGACGTCTCAGGGGACGCCTTAACAAATAATATTGGCAAAAAATAAGACGCCACTGAGTTTTTGGTAATTTTAATATTTTTTTCGGATTAAGCAACTAAAAATATCCTTTTATTGTCTGTTAAATTGTTTTCATATCTTGCTTCGTTTTCGATAAATTAAAATAAAAAACAATATTAAAACAAAACCATAATTTATCAATACGTTGCATTTTTTGTTGTTTAAAAGCAAAGTTAAAACATTGAAGCATAATAAAATAACATTAAAGGATGTTTTAAATGTAGGTAGGTGGCGCCATGGTGCAAAGAATTTTTTCGATGACAGGAACTTTTAAATATTGTGGTTCTTAAAGATAATTAATTTTTGATCAAATTATGTCTCATAAAAATTATTAATAAATCCAACATGAACGGAGATATTTGGGGTTAAGTTTTTTATTAAAAGAATTTTAACGAGTATTTTAATTATATCTAAATATTTTTAATATCCTTTAACAGATTTTAATTTAATTTTGGTAATGATGATTTTAGTGATAAAAAGCTCGTGTAGCGCTAAATTATTACGTCCAGTGACGTATTCTTCACTCATATTCTTTTTGAAGAAAATTCAAATTTATTAAACCAAATTATGTGGAGTGACGAATCCCGGTTTCACAATAATGGAGTAATTAACAGACATAATTGTCGCTACTGGTCCCGGGAAAATCCTAACTGGATGCGACAGACTAAATTTCAAACACGATTTGGGGTAAATGTTTGGTGTGGTATTGTAAATGGTTACATAATCGGGCCCTATTTGTACCATGAACATTTAACTTCAGTTCGTTATTTACAATTTCTGCAAAACGATCTCCCTTTGCTGTTACAAAATGTAGGCGTTGACGTAAATACTATGTGGTTTCATCAAGACGGTGCCCCAGCATACAATAGCAATATTGTTATGAATCATCTAAATGTGACGTTTCCAGGAAAAGTGATCAGCACAAATGGGGATCTTAAATGGTCAGCAAGGTCCCCTGATCTCACCCCGATGGACTTTTATTTATGGGGCTACTTACAAAATGAAATCTACCAATAGAAGACATGGCTGACCTTTACAACACTATTTATGCTACGATAGCCGCTATTAATCGAAATACACTATTGAGAGTTTGCAGAACCGAATTATTATATCGATTTGCTATGTGTGTGTATGAAAACGGCAATACTTTTGAACACCTCATTCGACCCCATTAGTTAGTTTTTGGTATTGTTCTAATTTTCATTAATAATTTTGTATATTTTCTCATCAGTTCTTTGATAAAATTTAAAACATCTTTTAATGTTATTTTATTATGCTTTAATGTTTTAACTTTGCTTTTAAACAACAAAAAATGCAACGTATTGATAAATTATGGTTTTGTTTTAATATTGTTTTTTATTTTAATTTATCGAAAACGAAGCAAGATATGAAAACAATTTAACAGACAATAAAAGGATATTTTTAGTTGCTTAATCCGAAAAAAATATAAAAATTACCAAAAACTCAGTGGCGTCTTATTTTTTGCCAATATTATTTGTTAAGGCGTCCCCTGAGACGTCACTGGACGTAATAATTTAACGCTACACGAGCGTTTTATCACTAAAACTATCGCTACCAAAATTAAATTAAAATCTGCTAAAGGATATTAAAAATATTTATAATTAAAATACTCGTTAAAATTATTTTAATAAAAAACTTAACCCCAAATATCTCTGTTCATGTTGGATTTATCAAAAATTTTTATGAGACATAATTTGATCAAAAATTAATTATCTTTAAGAACCACAACATTCAAAAGTTCCTGTCATCGAAAAAATTCTTTGCACCATGGCGCCACCTACCTACATCTTGTATTATTTAAACACATTTTTTACACAGTTGTGAAGCCAATCATAGAGGCTAAAAACTGGCGTTTACAGAATTTACATGTCACATATAGTTCTCGAAATAATTGGCCTAGGAGTTTTTATTGAAACACCCTGTATATATTTCCAGAATGGTACCATTGGTCGATCTTATTGGCAAGATGAAAATAAAAAAAGTGTTAGATGTACTAAAGTTGATGGTAAAAGGTATTATGCAGTTAACTATATGAACTATGAGAAGCTTACCTATACCACCACTTATGTGAAATTGGGTAGATATAGGGTTAATACAGATCAATCAATAATTTCTTTCTCTAGTAACCAATATAGAGGAACTATCTTTTCAGGGTTAGTTTAAACGGGATTGGATAATTCACCTTCTTTGCGTGACAAAAATAATTGATTTTATTTCTTCAGCCCTTTTCAAAAAAACTCTTCATCGAATCATCAAACACCGGTACACAGTAATGAACGGTAATAAAACGATAAAATAAACTCATTGTCATTGTACGATACTGGGGTCAACCGTATTATTATTCAGTGAGCTTTCCGAGTGCTTTGAACGCGTGCTGAGCGCACGTTCCCACGGTCAAAAGGAAATGCATCATTTTCGATTCGTATCTCATATGCGGGTATTTGATTACTCACATACCTATAGACAGGTATAAGAAATTCTAATAAATACCAGTTTGTATAGTTTTACACTTGTGGGTGTGTAAAAAAAAAGTGACCAAAACAGTTTTAAAAGCGACACAATAAACTTATAATTTAATAAAAAATATGGTCTTCATCATCCTGCATGATCACTTTAATATAAGATTATAAAGGTCGAAAGTAAGTAGTTTTGGGAAAAATTACCTTTTTTGAGTATTTTTTTCAAGAAAAAGTCTTATATATTCCATGACTTTTCTGGAAGACCTAAACACAGATGAAGAAAAGACGTACCTACAAAATATGACTTTGGACGAGGCTTTGGATGTTGTAGTTTACACTTATATTAATTTTGTTTTCAAATCTTTTACTCTTATATGGAATGTTGAAGCAAACGCAAATCATACGTTTTCGCAATGTTTTTTAAATGGATCACCCTATATATTATTATTTTAGAAGAAGCCTCTATTTAATCAGCTTTTATTTGGTTTAACACTTAGTAGTGTAGAGTAAAGTTAAGATTAAAGTGAAACTTGGCTAACATCGAGTAATTTTCACTTAAGTCGATATTAGGTAAGTCTCACTTCAAGTATTACTTTAACTATACTGGTCGTTTTCTAATATTGTACTATCCTGTCTAGTATCCCCTGAGGATAAACGTCTAGACGTTCAAAATATGTAGGGAACTATATAGTTTACATTTATTAAATTGTGGAGGAAGACCGGATTTGTTTGATTTCACTCAAAGAACTGTTTCTTCAACTTACTAGTATGTATAAAATCATCCGTTTTTCTGGAATATCAATTTAAACTTGTATGGTGTGCCATAAATAAAGACAATGTATAAAAAAGCTTCCAACCTTTCAAAACAAAATACTACGAATAATATTAAACGCACCTAGACATACACCTACAAGATTACCTACTACACAATGGCATGTACATGCATGGAGACATTAGACGAATTTCTTGATAAAATAATTACCAAACACACAACAAAGCAGCAGCTGTACTATACAATCAACAAAACAACCAAAACACACTAAAATTGTCAGCACCCAAACCCACCCAAGAAGTTTTTCTGGACAAAGTACGATAAAAAAAAGGAGTCAAAGGTGAATATCTAACTCAATGTTCAAATTTAAGTCAATAATAATTTAAACTTACTTAATAACATAATTTAGAGCAATAATGGCACGGATTCTACTAATAAAGTGACAGTAAAATTTTTCATATTATCTTCCAAAAACCAATTTCGTAATATTTAACCTGCTTGAATAACTTTTCATCAACATTTATTTTTGGCGAACATCGCGCTATAATTTCACTTTATTTTGATTCTTACATTTTCCTAAACAAAGTTTGAATAAAATGATATGGCCAAATTGTTATTTTGGATAAACTAAGCTTAATAAAAATACATACTTAGTCGACATTTACTAAATTTTGCGGTGATATTTAGTTAATAGATACTGAAAAATGACTTTCAGAGTGGGCGAGAAAGGGTTGCAATGGATTATCCTCAGAGAATTCTTAAAAAATTGTTAGTATCTAGATACTCGAATATACAGGTATATTGTTATATCAGAGGTCTATTTTGTAAGAGATGGAATTACATATCAACTACATAATATTATTATTTTATATCATCTTCCAGTTGGAAAATATTATCTAAAATAGATATTTACGTTATAAGTCCGGTAAATCAACTTTTACAGTATATGAGTGAAATGTTTCGAGACGAGGCGACGAAGGAGCCGAGTCTGGAATTTTGAAACGAATACGTTAAAGGATTTGCCGGACGAATGACGTACAATATTTTATTTCATACTGCTCTGTTGAAAATTATAATTATTATGTTTTGAAATTATAATGAAGTTTTATTCTGCGTCGTAGGTATATTTGAAAAGTGCTTATATTTGTGTGTTTGACATTGATTGAACTAAAACTTACAAATTTCAGTCCGGTAAAGAAATTTTACAGGACTAGTCCGGTAAAAAAATTTTACCGGACTTATTGCTGTGAAACCTTATTTTCTGGACTAAATTCAAATATGTAAAGGCGTGTTTTACAATACAGTATGAAATAAAATATATTACAGTCGTATCATCTGCAAATAGTTTAATATCCCCTTTTATATTTAAATTTCAATTTTTCATTCACATTTTGAATTTATGTATATTAACAAGAGAATTGGTCCTAATACAGTGGTACTCCAAAGTTATAGATTTCTAATTGCGTTTATCATGCAATTTGAACGAAATCAATAGGAAACCATTCCTCTTACCCCAATATTATACAGGATGGTTAACAGTGTCGAAGGCTTTGCATAAGTCTAGTGATAACACACAACACTTTTTATTATTGTCGAAATAAGTTTCAATTTGCTACTGCCATTTAAGTATCTCTAGATTGATAAAAACCATATTGACTTGAAAAAATAAATTTTTATTTTCTGAAAAGTCTAATAATTTCTTATTCATAATTTTTTCTATTACTTTTGAGATGACCGGCAATACAGACATTGGTCGATAATTCGGTAATTGTTACAGTTAAGTATACCGTTCCCTATTTTTAAAGATAAGTGTTATTTTTGCAATTTTTAAGTTATCTGGAAAAATTCCCGTGTCAAAAGAAGGTTTTGCTAAATAAAGTAAAATAGGAATAATTTCATTTTTAATTAGTTTTATAATTTTCATATTTATGTTGTCAAAACAACTAGCTTTCTTCACCTTAATACATGAATGATGTCTTCAATATGTTTATTATTGGTTTTTTTACATGGCAGTAGGTAGTCATTCAATGGTTTGCTTCTCATTATGGGATTTATTTGTAAATATTTGATTGAGGCTATGATGGCTTTTTGATTAGTATTAATAAACTGTTCATCATAATAATTTTGCTTGACTTTTCTAATAGTTTTTTTGACTAATATAATGTGCGTGCATTTCTTTATATTCTAAGTAATCTGACTAATCTGGATACTTTTTGAGCTTGTAATGATATTTGTCTCGTAATTTTAGCATTTTTCTTAATCCCTGTGTAAACAATGGTTTGGAGTTTTGTAAAATTCTAATTGACTGACATAAAGAACAATAATCAAAGATATTCAAACCGTCTGCATACGACAAATTAGATTTCTTAATGTTTAATTGAAGAAGTTAACTTTTTAATATTTCCATATACAGTAAAACCTCCCTTAACGGACACCTCTTAATAGCGGACACCTCACTTTACGGACACTTTCATTGGTGCAAAAACATTTCTATTGTAAACCTGTATAAAAAAAACACCTCCCAATAGCGGACACTCTATATAGCGGACGCGGACACTTTCTTAAAAACTTCCCTATCTAAAATACATGTATTTTTACCTCCCTATAAATGTTAAATTGTTTATCTCTATTAATGGTAATTTAAAACGTCTATCGACAACCGACACGGTAATTACTTAATAGACCCTTTTATTAGGTAGGTACCTTTTTTTCTGGGTTTTCCGTTTCTGTAAAATGGATTATACCCCGTAGATGGTGTCATAAACATTAATTATGATCTTACTGCGCTATTCAAAGAAAACATTAGCATAAAGAGCCTTTTTGAAATCCTTGTTTAGTTATTGTTATTCATTTGATATTAAAACTTTGTGTCTTTAAGTCTGAAAATATGTCGTTAAAGAGAAAACGTTTGTCTTTGAAGGAAAAAAATGAAATAATAATGGAAAGTGAAAGTTATGGGGCAAGTGTCAGAAAACTAGCTGAAAAGTTCAGTGTGGGAAAAACACAAATTTCGGAAATAATAAAAAACAAGACCGAGCTAAAAAAGCTGTTTGCAGAAGGCGGAAATGAAGAGCAAAAACGGAAGTTTCCCAAGACTAGTGCATTAGCAGTTGATGAGGTAGTTTTTAACTGGTTTTGTAAAGCAAGAAACAAAAACATTCCAATATCTGGGTCTGTAATAAAACAAAAAGCTTCTGAGGTCGCAGAAAATCTGAAAATTGAAAATTTTAAGGATTCAAATGGCTGGTTGGAAAAATTTTGTCAAAGACACACGATAACGTTTAAAACTATCTGTGGTGAATCAGCTGACGTAAATTTGGAAGATGTAGAAGCCTGGAAATTAAAACTTCCAATAATTCTTAAAACATTTGCACCAAAAGACATTTAGAATGCCGACAAAACAGGTCTCTATTATGCTGCCATGCCAAACAAAACTTTTGCAGAAAAAATCGACAAATGTCTAGGAAGAAAGGTCCCAAAACAGAGATCAACCATCTTATTCTGTGCAAATATGGAGGGAGAAAAAGAAGAACCCCTTATAATTGATAAAAGTAAAAACCCAAGATGTTTTAAAGGATCTAATGTTGAGAAATTACCTTTGAATCCAATAAAAAAGCCTGGATGACAACTTGGTTGCAAGAATTGTCTGCTATAGAGAGGTTTTACTGTACGTAAAATTTTGATTGTTTTGTTTGAAACGCCACTAGGTACTTGAAGCTTATGATCATTAAGTCTATAAATATATATCTTGCCAGTTTTTAATAATGAGATGTTTGTCTCTCACATTTGAGTAGGTATTTCAAAGATGAAAATATTATGAATAATGATCTAGAAATTTAGTCAAAAATTCTTTTTTTTTATTTTAATGGCAGCAATGAAGATTGAATTTTATTTTAATGGAAATTTGCTTTACCAATATTTTTTTTTTAACAAAAAAGAGTATCTATTACCTTTACAATACTTGGATTAGAAATTCCTTCCTGCTTCAGTAATAATACGCCCTATCGTTGACTATAAATTTACAGAAAAACATAACAAACTTTTTATATTGCCGGAAGATCATCCCCGCATATCTAGAAAACAGATGCATTCTAAATATTGTCGACCGATTGACTTCCACCCTTAAAAAATTATAAAAACTCCAGTGAGAGCAAAAAATGCTAACAAAAAGGACCCTAACGCGTGCTCCGCACACGTTCCCACGATCCTATGGAGGATACCTGACATATGCTCGCTGGCTGGGTGCATACAACCGTACAGTGGGTGAAAAACGCGATGGGGGATGGTAAATTGAAATTTTTAGAAAAACAAACGGTTCTTTCATTCCTATAGACTATTTATTTACAAGCTAGTTTCACCTGGTAGAATACTAATAGCCGGTAAAAATGTAAATCGCTTTCCACAACCTATAAAAAAAAGTCGCAGGAGATAACAGCAATAACAGGACACAGCATAAATATTTCCTCTCTTAATTGTATATAATCCATACTATAAAATCGTTATCGTAATTATACAGTGGTAAAACCCGCATGTGTCTGATTTTAAACACTGAAAGCATTTCCTTTTGACCGTGGGAACGTGCTTGGCTCATTCTCTTGGCTTAGCACGCGCTGTTGCTAATTATATTTATTGGTAAAAATAGTTATGTTATGAGAAAAGTTTCTCTTTAGCTCTAAATAAAATCTTCTAGCAAGGAAAAACATAAAACATTTTTTAATTATCGCCAACTAGAAATAATAATAATAATAATAATAATAATAATAATAATAAACGTCTTTTAGTGTTAATTCACTCTATAAGTAACAGCATATTTCAAAATAAGGAAAACAGAACACTGACAATAAAGGCGAAGTTTAGCTATTGGCTATTCTTACACTTAACCTCTAAGGGAGTGAAAAATATTTAAGCTGTATATAATATATCAACTTCTACAATAAATCTGTAATTTCAATAATTATATTACAATGAGACATCAATCGAGGTGCTCTTACAAAAAAGAGAAGAGAAAAGACACATCAAAAAGGTAAAGATAGAAGACAATAGTCTACCATCAAGAACATTATACAGGTTCACAGACTCCCAAGAGTCCCAAGTCCTAACATATTACAAAATAATAGATAATAGGCTGAGAACCAGTCCCCACACTAAAATGCGCGGGTGCCACATCGTGCATAAACCACACTGCGTTTCTTGTTGCCAGTGGTACATTCTACAGAAACTGAGGTAGCGTTAGCTCCACAAAGTTGCGGTACACCTCGCCGGTAAGGTTTCCTGGTAGAAATACTAGTCCAATTAGCTATTAAGGATTTTCCAAACAATCCCCTTACTTACATTCCAAGTATTTGCAATTCTTGGAGTAGAAGTACCTGGATCTTCCTGTACCTGTCATGTCCAGCACATTATCTTCCATTTCTACCGTTATTACTGTTATTGGCCTTCCTTCTTGGTCCCCCACTTGGTTTCAATATGCCTGTTTCATGAAGACGTTAATGATACTGGAAGGTTTTTCTATCAGGAACATATTCAGGTCAGGAAATCGTTCAATGTATAACCGCATAGCTTGTAATGAATTGCCATCAGCCAGTGGCGGCTTTTCAGGGACCCTGAACAGACAACAAACAGTATATATTATTTATCTACATCAATTTTCATTTTTAATGACCCGCAAACTACCAGTGAATAACCGTTATACTTTTTGAATCGCCCTTATAACTTGTAACTCAGGACGTCATAGTGGATTATTCGGTAACACGCCACCATCATATTAATTGCATTACTTTTCAAATCGCCTTTGTAACTAGGACCGGCAAGCCGACCCTACCATAAGAAAGAACTTCAAAATTCCAGGCAACCAAACATTCATATAAATAAGTGTACAGTAATATATTTAGAAACCGTGTTGCAAACTTCACACACCGTAAGAAACGGCAAAAATAGATTTGCCGGTAACTTAAAGGTTTGTTTCAAACCGACCAAAAACCGTATCAATACAGTTCTACAAACGGTCGCACAACTAATTTTCCACTGCAAAAGTCGATTGTCACGTTCAAAGTTTAATTGACAGGCTGGAAATAATCGTTAATCGTTCGGGCATAGAATAACGGGTTTGAACTTGGAACAAACCTTTAAAGAAAGTAAGGTTAGTTAGTTAGAAACTGAGGTAAAAAGGGATCCTAATGATCATATTAATTGTATTTTTGTCTTCTCTTTCATTTGATGAACAAGGTAAAATAAAAAAACAATAATGGTCGTGTCCGAGGACCACTTTTTTTTACATAGAGAACCAGTTAGAAATCCAAAGCTGGTCCGGTAATATTTATAAATTGGAAGAATGTATTATTTTATTTAGGTATAACGTATAACAATTTATAAATTATTGTCATTTTCACCCACAATCTTTGTCAAATAAGCCAGTCTGTTCGTGTTTAAAGTTTTAATGCGCTTTATAATCTAACGCTCATTAAAATATCACATAACTCTATATTAATTTAATTAGTACTTATGTTATCTTAAGAAATAAAAATAATATACCGACTCTGGCGCGGATTCAGGAGGGGGGTAATGGGGGTCATACCCCCTTAAATTATGATATTACATAATATCATGTTTGATTTACATTTTTTCATACCTTCGGCGCTCCTTAACCCTATCTAATATTTTTCCTTGGATCAACGCCTGTACCGAACTGCCGACCCTGGATGGCAACCCACGAGCCGCCACAAACAATATCGATCGATATCTTCAGTGACTTATTAGTAGATGCCAAAGAACTAGCTTCTTGCTTCGAAGTTGATGCAAAATTAATATCCCCAGAAATTTTAAGGCTACGAAAGATTAAACAAGAATTTTCTTACGAAGGTGACGACCAGCCGATTGAAAATCAAGAAATGAAATTCAAAGTAAATTGCTTTTTCGGAATGCTAGACATTACTCTTTCATCCGCACATGAAAGATTTAAACTATTATCGTGTCATTCTGATGTTCTTAATTTTTTGTGGAATGTTGCGGATTTCGGCAAATATTATGACCAAGATCAATTTAGTTTTTGTAAAAAACTGGAAGAAACCTTAACTGACAAAGATCGAAACGAGAAAGATATAGACGGAACAGAACTTTTACACGAATTACAATTTATGAAAATGGCGACAAAACGCGACGTCTGTAGTAGAAACACTTAATTACATTGCAATAAATAACCTAACCCACTCATTTCCAAACATTACGATTGCATTGCGCATATTATTAACCATTCCAGTTTCAATAGCTACAACCGAGAGGTCATTCTTCAAATTAATGTTGATTAAAAATTATTTACGATCTAGAATGGGCCAAGAGCGGTTAGAAAATCTTTCTATTAATTCTATAGAGTCTGACTTTTTAAAGCAACTTGAAATGGAAAATCTTGTTAGCGAATTTGCAAAAAGTAAAGCTAGAAAAGTCAAATTTTTTGATTTTTTTGATCATGTATTATCTGTTTGGAAACAATCGCTATTTTATTTCTTTATTTTTTTTTTATATTTTGAATTAATGTTTTGTAACTTTGATACTGTTTTTGTTTTGTTAGTGTTGTTATGTATTTTATTAATATTTTTTGTGTACTTTCTGTTTGTCACAAATAAATATAGACATTAGTACTAAAAAGTATAGAATTTTATTACATAGAAAATGATTTACCCTAAAAGTTTTCGTATTTCGTTGAATTGAATTGAATTCAAAATTTGTCATATTTTTATATTAAAAGAGGGTAACCATTATCCTCATTCCCTCCCGAAAATACGTCAATTGCAAGAACTGATTGTAATATAACTTACTATAATCTATGGCGTATGATTTACCCTTAAAATAAAAGTTAAAGGATTTTGTAATTGCCGCCGTTATAATTTTCAGGTTTTTGCAGTTGCGGATATTTTAATCAAAAATTCGGAGGGTAACAATTATCCCCTCGGAAATACATGCACTGATAGGAGGCTTGCCAATATAAGTGCTCGAGCTTTGAAGTGACATTTTTATTGAATTAGCCGATACTTGCTGGAGATCAATAACAACAGGGAGTTTAGAAAATAATGTAAACTACTGTTTAAATACTTTCCTTCAGTATATTAGTAAACTAATTACAACAAGTTACGAAGTAAGGGTCTTTTAGGCACGCGACGTGAAAATTGTCCAACGAGGCGAAGCCGAGTTGGATAACACGTCAGAGTGACTAAAAGACATTTTTTTTAAATCGACCGGAAAGCAACCACTTTCTACTCAATTTTTTAACCGGAAAATGTCATTTTATCGGTCTAGACCAGAAAGTCATAAAAGAGGGACCGGTAAAGTACTTTACCGGTCCCTCTTTTTACTTTACCGGGCCCTTTTTTTACATTCCGATCAATATTTGAGAAAACGAACCAAACCCATAATAAGTAGGCTTTGACTTGATTGTTTCTTTCATGGCGTTTCATGGCAACGAACTGTCAAATTTGATACTGCTTATTAAAAATTGTGTTTAAAAGTTAAAAGTTAGATTATATTATGGAAATGAATGTGGATGAAGGTGAAATTCCTCTTGAAATAACTGAAGCGGCTGCTAGAGCTACTCACGATTTGTTGCCGCATAAGTCCAGGGACAAGTATTGTGTTTAAAAGTTAAAAGTTAGATTATATTAAAATTTTCCATCAAGTCTACAATTTAATAACGTACAAAATTGTACTTTTAACATAACAGTTCAAAAATAGATATTATTAATTATTAGAATAATTCTAATTTTAATTATTTATTAAGTACCTATTATCAAATAATATTTATTATAACTATTATAAATAAAAAAAATTCCTGACTATAGAGTTTTCAATCTGTTTAAAACTATATTAATGTAGTAAGCCATTATCTAAATTTTCTTGTACGCCACTGGTCTTGCGTCGATTTAAAAAAAAATATTGTACGTTACACAACCGGAAAGTACGTTTACAGGACTCGCAGGCTTCCAGGACTCGCCTGGCGGCTCGCCCTGGAAATTGCCTGCTTCGTCCTGTAAAATAGTACTTTCCGGTCTTGTAACGTAATATACTATTTCTCGTAACGAATGGTATACAATATTTTTTCTACGGGCGTTTTATTATAAAAAACTTAATTTATTTTACCAAACATTTTATTACCTGTGTTTCATTTACACCTTTCATGTCAAAAAAATTGACACTTGTCAAAAAAAAAATTCAAAAACTGCGGCAAATATTAAGTAAAAAATTAGGGATTTAGAAGACTCAGACATTGAAAATGCCAAAAATCATGGAGTTTGTATGAGGGCACATACGAAAAATTCAAAATCTGGTGTGAAGAAAAAAAGGTAAAAAACTTATCTGTAGTAATATATTAAGGGATAGGGAAATTATCGAAAATCATTCCGAAGATTTTTTGCCGTGGAAATCGCTCGAGGGCTTGCCCGAGAGCGATTTCCTAATGGCAAAAAATCTGAGAATGATTTTCTGATTATTTCCCAATCCCGAAATATATTTTGAAGATTATTTACCAAATAAAAAACTAACGATTTCTGACGGGTGAGATTTTCACTTTTGACAAGGGTGATTTTCACCGGAGAGCGGGAGATTATCGCTGGATTTCTGACGGGTGAGATTTTCACTTTTGACAAGGGTGATTTTCACCGGAGAGCGGGAGATTATCGCTGAATAATCAGGTGAAAATCAACCCGCTTTTATAATGGATGAGGTAAATAATCAGAAAAAGTCATTTTGGCATATTATGTTTCACGATTATCCGATGCCTATAAGCCATCAACTTTGTGGAGTACTTACTCGATTCTTTGAACGATGGTTTATTTAAATAAAAATGTCGATATAAAGACATTTACAAACCCAATCGAATTTTTGAAAAGGAAATCTACGGGGTATAGTTAAGCCCAAAAAGTCGAAAGTTTTTTCCAAGAAACAATAGAAAGATTTGTCAAAGAAGCAGACGATAAGAACTATTTATTGGACAAAGTCATTCTTATTGTGGGAATCTCTGGAACATGTCGCAGAGGAGAACTCACATATTTAAAAATGAATAATATCGAAATTTCTTCTTTAACTAAAATAACCATTCCAAACACTAAAACAAATGTTGCAAGAAGATTTGTAATTAGCGAAGGCTCTATTGACGGCATCAACTTCTTGAATATTGTCCGAAAGTACCTACGCCCAATTACGTCCAGCACACATAACCCATGAAAGATTTTTTATCACGTCCAAATGTTCCAGACTTCCAGTGGGCATTAATACCATTGGAGTAACACCAAAGAAAATTGCTGAGTTCTTGAATTCTTGGTGAAAAATCTTTGGACGCTAACAACAAACGTGTTAAATCTAATGAATCAGAATGTTCTACCAGCTCTACTAGTGGCATATGTTTAATTGATTTTGCTGTTGCAGATTCATTTTCTATTTCTAGTTTAAATTCCTCATTCCTCATCTATTTTACAAAGAGAAATATCTCAACGTACTGTACTTTTAATATTTATAATAAATAGGTAAAATTATCTGTCTGTGTTTAGTTTTTAATAATAAATACTTTTAGGCACAGCGTGCTTAAAGAGCTTTTAAGCACGCTGTGCCTAAAAGGAAGTTATTTAAAAATCAAAACAAAAAGGGGTTATTATAAAACGTCAGTAGAAAATAGTTATTTATGGTACAAGTGTGTTATGTTATACAGTGTCACCATTAAAGTCCGCACCATATGGAACTTTTTTTTATTAATGAGGTTAGTTAAAATTAAATTTCGGCAATCGTTTTTGCTTCAAATTAGACTAAAAATTATATAATCAAATGTCACCATCTGTCATTCGGTATCTGTCAAAAATTACATTTTAATCAAAAAATGCTGAAAAATGGCATTGTTTTACCGAATTTCAAAAAAATTTATTAGAAAAAGTTGTTTCTAGTACAATTCTTGGCCTAAATACAAAGTTTCAGTTTTCTAGCTTGCCATTTTTTCTAATTAACTTTTTTTTTATTTAATGTAAGTTCGCTTAATGGATATTAAACTATTTGCTTATTCCATACTCAATATTTTATTTAGTTTGTATGAGCTTTTTTTTACTAGAATGCAATTTTTTTTCGAAATTTAAAATTAAAGGCAAAAAAATTTGACACAGGTGGTGCAAAGTTATCCTAATTTAAAAATTTTAACAGATAGACGTCAGATATTCCATTTTTTTGATAGTACATACACCTAAGAAGTTTAAAAAACTTATAATAAAATTCCCAGATATCAGATTATTTCAAAATTTAGACACATTTTCTTTTTATCCACAATAAAATATCAAGGCAATTTTGAATTTTATAAGTAGGCTATGGAAAAAAAAACGAATTAGAGTGCCGAATAAATAAAAGAAATGTCATAAATTTGAATATTTTCGCAAGTTATAGTTTTCAGTGTTATCACCAATGTTGTCCATTCAAGAAAAAATAGAAATTGTCTTAATTTGTGGAGAGAATATGCCTCACCGGCAAGTATCTGCCATTTTTAATGAGAGGCATCCAGAAAAAAATTTGCAGCATAGCGCTGTTTCAAGAATAATGTCAAAATTTAGAGAAACTGGATCTGTTCAAAATAATTTTAAGAAACCTCACGCGGCAAGTAAATACGATGAAGCAGCACAACTTGATGTTTGTTTAACTGTTATTGACCACGGTCAAACTAGTGTAACCAAGATAAGTGATTCAACAGGGTGCAAGAGGGAAAGCGTTAGAAAAATTCTTCAGAAAAATCGATTTCGGGCATATAAACCCAAGTTTATAAACACATTAAAAGAACGCGATTTTGATATCCGACTTGATTTTTCGTTTTGGTATCAGGGACAATATGAGGAGAATATTTTTTTTCCATACAAGATATTATGGACAGATGAAGCCACTTTCTCTTCGAATGGTACCGTGAGCTCACAAAATTGCCGATGGTGGTCCCAAGAAAATCCTAACTTCACAATTGAATGTCGCGACCAGTATCATTTTAAAACCAATGTTTGGTGTGGAATTTTGAAAGATGAGCTTATTGGACCATACTTCTTTAGAGTAAACTTAACTGGTGAAAGGTACCTGAATTTTCTTGATAACGAGATTACCGAAGTTTTGGATAACATGCCCTTACACCATAGACATAACTTATGGTATCAGCTTGATGGTGCACCCATACATCAAACTGTAGCAGTGAAAGAACGCATAAACCAATTATTTCAAAACAGAGTTATAGGGCGTGATAGAGAATGTCACTGGCCACCCAGGTCGCCTGACATAACCCCACTAGACTTTTTTCTGTGGGGTTATCTTAAGCAGAAAGTTTATAAGAATCGACCGTTTAGAAATATCGAGCATTTGGAACAAACGATAAGACAGTGTTGTGCCGATATAAGACCAAGCTTTTTACAAAATGCTGTCAAAGACGTTTATAGACGGACGGGTGTTTGTATAGAGCGAGAAGGACGTCACACTGAAATGTGAAATTTATATTGCTTTTGTGTTACCTATTTAAAATGATTAAAGTTTCTTTTTGTTCCTTTTAATAATAATGATAGTTTTAAGTATAAAATAAAATTTTTATCAAATATTTAGATGTATTTGTCATTTGAAAAACGAAACATCTGACGTCTATCTGTTAAAATTTTTAAATTAGGATAACTTTGCACCACCTGTGTCAAATTTTTTTGCCTCTAATTTTAAATTTCGAAAAAAAATGGCATTCTAGTAAAAAAAAGCTCATACAAACTAAATAAAATATTGAGTATGGTATAAGCAAATAGTTTAATATCCATT
This sequence comes from Polydrusus tereticollis, assembly GCA_963920685.1. Classification (NCBI taxonomy): domain Eukaryota; kingdom Metazoa; phylum Arthropoda; class Insecta; order Coleoptera; family Curculionidae; genus Polydrusus; species Polydrusus tereticollis. Next base: position 9,647,731 of record OY987333.1, on the reverse strand, counting down.
AAGCGAACTTACATTAAATAAAAAAAAAGTTAATTAGAAAAAATGGCAAAAAAATCAACTTTGAGCTAGAAAACTGAAACTTTGTATTTAGGCCAAGAATTGTACTAGAAACAACTTTTTCTAATAAAATTTTTTGAGATTCGGTAAAACAATGCCATTTTTCAGCATTTTTTGATTAAAATGTAATTTTTGACAGATACCGAATGACAGATGGTGACATTTGATTATATAATTTTTAGTCTAATTTGAAGCAAAAACGATTGCCCAAATTTAATTTTAACTAACCTCATTAATAAAAAAAAGTTCCATATGGTGCGGACTTTAATGGTGACACTGTATATAAGTTACGGTGGGAAATGTTTAGCCCTCAAGGCCGTAGGCCGAGAGGGCTAATTCTCGAGTGACTTATATGACCTAACACACGAGTGTCATACAAAATTTTATCCAAAACTTGATGATATTAATAAAAAATAGAAAATTATATTGTCTCAATGTAAACTGGAAAACCCTGTATTATATTTTAATGGACATATTTTTGAATGACAAATTTGACACGTAAAAGTAGGCTAGTGTGATTATTGTTGTTGGAATTGATTAATAACAAAAATTTGAAGAGAGTAAATCAAATTATTATTTTTATCATTTTCGATGGTGGTTTTTCAAAATATAAAAAAACTACAGCCGAAATTTAAAAAGAAGCTGACCTGGCGTGTTCATTTATTATTCCCCAGAAGTCAAGAGATAGTTATAAAAAAACCTTCAAAGAATTTATCGACTGGTGTGATAAAAGATGTGCCTGCGTGAGTTATAATTATAACCCACTAGTGAGTTATGGTTATAAACCCACGTGTGAGTTATAAGCTACTTTATTAGTCAAAAATCGAACTAATAACGTTTACATTACTATATGTAAGTGTTGGATAAAAGTAGTTTACATTATTTCCTAAACTCCCAAGTGATATTTCCCAATTTTGACAGTAATATAAGAAATTTTTTATGGCAAAGGTTCAAAGACTGTATTGTTATGATGCTAAAAAAATTGAAACCAACCTAAAAAATATATACAGGATCGTTGGTATGTATGGAAACGGTCGATTATTTCTTAAAGTATAACAGTTAGCAAGAAATATTTTAGATAAAAGTTTTAGAGTTTTTTAGGGTGTATTAGAATTTTAGAAAAATAAGTATACAGGATTAGTCAGAAAACCGTAGGGAAGCAAAGTTACCTTTTTTTAAAAGGAACACCCTATATCTTCGAATATTTTTGGGTTTAACATAAAATAACAATTATTTTTTATAAGTACATTATAAGTCTAAACTTAATAGTTTTCGAGATATCGACTTTTGAAAAATGAAATTTTTGAACTTTGACAGCTTCCAGCTTTCTAACGATACGTTTTAGAGTAAAACGGCTTACATGTCCCTATCTTACTTTTTTATTATCTTCCCAAAATTATCAACTTATCAAGTACTGTATTTCCGGCTTTTGAGTTACTATATCCGGTTTCACCGGAAGTTGAGACTTTTAGGAAGATAATAAGAAACTAAGATAGGGACATGTAAACCGTTTTACTCTAAGACGTACCGTTAGAGAGCTAGAAGCTGCCAAAGTTCAAAAATTTCATTTTTCAAAAGTCGATATCTCGGAAACTATTAAGTTTAGACTCATAATGCACGTATTGAAAAATAATTGTTATTTTATGTAAAATCCAAAAATATTCTAAGATATACGTAGGTAGGGTGTTTCATTTAAAAAAGAGTAACTTTGTTCCTCTACGGTTTTCTGACTCAACCTGTATACTAATTTTTTTAAAATTCTAATACACCTTAAAAAACCCTAAAACTTTTATCTGAAATATTTTTTACTGACTGCTTTACTTTAAGAAATAATCGACCGTTTCCATAAATACCAACCACCCTGTATTTAAATCTAGGATTAAATCAATTGAACATTTGAGCTCTCTATCGTTTTTAATTTGACTATTGGTTCAAAAATTCAGGTAGGTATTTAATTAATACTGATGATATGATTTGATTCATAGTGGTTGATATTGATAAAATTCAACATTTAATACAAAAGGATTTAGTTTGTGGGATCATCAGATAAAAGAAATGATTCAATAAGTATTTTCCATTAATTAGTTACCCATGTATTTTCCTAATTACTTCAGTCAGTTCCCTAAACAACCTGAAAATAAAGAAATAACAAATAAAACAAGAATATATTTTAAAGACAATTATATTTTTATTATTAAAAGTATTTGAAACTTCAAAACATTACACATGTGTATCACAGTCTGAGCGGCAATACATCTTTATTATATTACAAAATAGACATGTGCCAGTGTCTTTTTAATATAAAATCACAGGTACCAACACGATATATCACAATATTGTCTATTTTTAATAAAAAAACACTATTCTACAACAAAAAAATCTTCTCCTTAAAACCTAAATGTTTAAAGCTTTATAACTCCAAAAAAGATATCAGTTCTCTTTGGAAACTATACTTATAATCTAGAAATTGAGCAATTGCAACTTAAAACTAATTAAAAAGTCGAATTTGAAAAACAACGGGCGTGAGATTGTAACAAAAAATATATAAGTACAATGTATTCAGTCAGTTTGGAAAAAAGTTCGTTTTACCAGGGTCGCCACACTTTTTCTTTATAAGAAGCCACTTTCAAAAGCCCAGAAGTTGAACAATCGATTGGTTGACCCGGTGATGGTGTGTGTCTTGTTGAAGACGACGTCGATGAGGCAGGCGTCAAGGGCAACGCATACGGTGTTAAAGATGATCCCTCCAAACTGGGAGACCCGGGAGGAGTATAGGGGTTAGGCACATTGATCACTAAAGGAGACACTTTATCCATTTCGTTAAGGCGATGCCCCAGATGAGTCATGAGAGTGGTTCCCAAATGAACATCAACTCCAGGAGTTGCTGCGAGGCAACGGGACACTTCGTTGGCACAGTGAGTGTATCCAGCACGGAATCTGTCGGCGTCCACTACGGGATTGTAAGACAACCGTTGCTGGCGACGAAGCTTGTGAAGATGTCGCACTGTAAGCTCCAAAATATCAGCTTTTTCTAATTTCGATACGTTTTCTCCTTCACTTTGCAGAGCTGTAACCATGAGTTCTTTGAGCTCGTCCAAACATCGATTGATTCTGGCTCTTCTTTTTCTTTCTAGCATCGGTTTCATGACCTTCCTGTATTGGTAGGTTCTTGAAATCGGCTGGGGTTCTTCGACAGCGGTGGACATCATCGTCAGACGGTCACAAAATACGAACTGAACGAACTGCGAGCGAGTGAGACTCGAGAACAAGCACTTAGCACGGAGCGATGCGATCTGCGCAAAAGTTGAAAATAGAATGAGCTGAAGCGGTGGAAGGGCTGGCTTTTATAACGGCCTCAGGTGTGTAGCCACGATGACGATGTCGTCGTAGTTTTTGATCGTGGGAATCGCGGGAGCTCGATCGTTCCCACACTTTGGCCACCTGTGGCAAACTTAGCGCGTGCAGCTGCCTGCGTGCTATCTCGCTTTGATACGTCTTTCTCGCACACGCCGAGGCTCACATAGTAACGTATTGGAACGCTATATTTTTTTCGTCGACACGAGTTCGGCTCTAATGAATTGAACTTTACACTTGTTGAATTGAATCCGTCAATATTGAGTAGGTATTGATTTTTCAAAGGGAATTTCAAATACATTAGTGGGCCATACACGAAGGTTTTATACTGTCATTCTTTCCTTTCATAAAAGTAAATGGAAAATAAAACTGTTAGCGTTCTTTCCTGTCATGCTTTCCCGCAGGTCATCTTTCATATGAAAAATAATATCGTTACACAGTAAAAAATATCCACCTAATAAAAATAATTTCAGGAGTGGTAAAAAAAACTAGTGTTAATGTTAACACCCGGATCAACATATTTTACCACATTTTTACACTCATATGGGACCAAAGTTGTTGTATTAAATTTGCCTATGAATTTAACTCTCTAAAAAGTTAATTTTGTTGAATGGGTGATTAGTAACACCATATTAGCGTATAAAGAACCCTCGCTAAAAGGTTATTTTAACACATTGAGGAGTGTAAAACTTATTCTTTAATCGCTTTTTTACACGGCCCTGGGTAAAAATACCTAAACCCGTGTTACCGAAAAGACAGGCGGCAACAAGTGGTCTAGGAATTGACAGATGACGCCGACGCTACGTGCAAATTCAACTTTCAAGTCAGTCTGATTGTGCTGTTTAAACGTGATATAGAATAATGTTATATTTAAATTGAAATATAGAAACAAAGCAAAGTTCTTTAAAGCGCCAAATGAGGCTGCCTCCTATGAGGATCTTGTTAAATTGGGTAAGCATATTAACGAAATTTAATAGAAACCTTACTAATAAGTACGCCATTTTTAAGAAACTAAGTAGGTATTTACATTGATACAGTTTTACTTCATAGATCTCTTAATAAATATACGATAATTATAATACTCGTCATTTTCATTCTTTTATATTGTTCCAAAGCATACTTTTATTTAGTTGTTTAGTGTTCTAAGTATACATATATTTATTATGTTATATGTTTTGTTAAGCTTAAACGTAGATATATGTATATACATGTTTAATTTACTAAATTGTAAACTATATAATAGGTGTGCCATTTTGTTCAACTAGTTATAATATTAAGTGTAAAAAAAAATCACAGGGTTTTCCAGTTCTGTTGTAACCATCATTTTGTTTATAAATAAACGATAAATAATACTCAATATTTTCATTCATTTAACAAACCTTTTCCAAGCGATCTGAAGATTTATAATATTAGGGGCTACTACTTTCGGCTTTGATTAAGTCATTCAATCATGTATCAAACTAAGCAGAGGTTAATAATGTAAAACATCTTGAATGCATAATTTTTTACATTTTAATTATAAACGCCCGGTTAGTTTGATACGGGATTAAATGATTTAAACAAAGTGGAAAGTATTCTAGCGCTGGGTAGATTATTTCATTACACTCGCTATAGTAAAGTCACACCCAAATAAAATAAAATTTACACTACAATAATATATTTACACTAATCAATCACAAATTACCATTAAAAAATGGTTTACTTACACCTCTCATTATTTGTTTTACACCCTAGAAGGTTAGGTTTATAATCTGTGAGTTTAATTTACACTCGATAGTGTAAATGTACCTACCCATAAATAAGAAGAATTAACACTTATCAAAAAGTAAAAAAAACATTCAAAAATATCTTTTGTACCAGACATACTGAACGTTGTTGCCTGTGTTGGCATAGCTAGTGAAGTTTTGTTGAAAAGAAGGAAGAAAAGAAATTGAAAAAGTGTTTTTCTGCAACAACAAATATTCAGTGATACATATATTTTAAGAAAGTTGGAAGCAAATGAGCCAAATGATTTAAAACACTATCTAAAGACGGACTATTTCAGAGTTTTCGTCATACCTTAGAGTAACAGTTATTAAGGCCGATTATATTGGGTTCAGTGCTGCAAATTATTTCAGTTTCGTTTAGTTTATATGTTTTCTTGTTATTTGTTCCACATGTTGACGGCTTTCGCGAGAAATGGAGGGTGAAGTTCCACAAACTAATCTGAACAATATTAAGTGCCTTTAAGTTCCGCCTCCCTATGATGCCATGTCTACAGCAGTGACTCCACCAAAGATTTATATATTTGAATAAGTAGTTTATTTGTTAATATCCTGTGGATTAAATAAAATTTGTGTATCATGAATCTGATCTTGTTTACCAGGTTTTGTATGTGATTAGTCTATTTTAGATTTTTATCTATTGTACTAATAACAAAGTTTTACTTGGTCTGTTTCCTTTTTAATAAGATCAGATTCTACCAACGTAATACAATTATTATTAAAACCTGGTCTATTTGCATCAGTCGTTGAGAATGCCATATAAAATGTTTTATCGCTATTTAATCTGGTCCAGTCAACACTTGTTTAAAGGTTTCCTTTATTTTTAAGGGTTTGGATTAACTAACCTGAACTAGGAAGTATTACTATACCAGATACCTATTTATAAGCATATGATATACAGTTTTTCTTAGGTCTTAAGGTGCCTCCACAATGTGTTCTGTGTTGGCCTTGGCATTAGCGAATAAATGCATCTTTAAGTAAAAAAAAAACTGGCTTTTCTAATATAGATTCCATTTACACGTAATTAGTATCCCGTTTCTATCGCCGTTTGGATTGTCAGGCGACAGAGTGGCGACACGTTTTAAAATTAAAATCATCTTATGGCAAATTATGTATAATTTACACATTTCAAAAGTTAATTTAAATTGTGTGTGAAATGTGCATTGGCATCGTCATTTCTGGTTTAAAATATTTACTGTAAAAGTTGCAATATATCAGCATTTGTTTACAAATAATTGTCGCAATTAAAGGGACGTAGATGATATAATATTAATAACTTTGTTTTTCAAGGTCTGGTTGATGGCTTATGTCTGTTAATATGCTATAGGACTCGCATATTGCAGGGAGTGAAGGGAGCACTGGAAGCAGCTTCGTATTTTGAGAGTCGAAATACTTGCTCCATATGTAATCTGGTCCAGATATCATTAAACTTATCTAAAATCTAAAACGTATTAATGACTAACTAAGTAAATTGAATTCAATGACTATATAAGGAGTAATTTATCCCTTATCAATTTCTAGAAACATTAGTCAACCAATTGTTATTCGAAGGTACAGGTATCTACAAGTTTTTTTCGGTTTATGTTAGTTCAGTGATGTCTTCTAGAATGCTTTTGTCCAGCTGGAATTCTGCTTTCATCGACGATAAGGCGCTATAGGCTTCCCTATCTTCTGCTTGTGGTTCCTATCAATTCCGAATATTGGCAATAATATTCCCTAATGCGGCCTTAAATAATTGTGTTGAAATCGTTGAAATCCAAATTTGAAGATTTTGGAGCCATAAGATTCTTCTTCTTTCTATTAGTTCTTTCTCGATGCATTTTTTCGAGTGCAGAAGATAGAGTGGCCTAAATAATTGGGTGGAAGTGGTTCATATAAAAATTTGAAGATATTGGAGCCATGAGGTTCATTTCCTTCCTACAAGTTATTTTTCCAAGCATTTTACCAATTGCAGAAGACAAAAGAGGTCCTAAATAACTGGGTAGAAGTCGTTGAAATCCAAGTTTAAAGATTTTGGAGCCATAAGATTCATCTTCTTCCTACTAGTTCTTTCTCGATGTATTTTTTCGATATCAGAACAATGAGCGGCTTCAAATAATTGGGTGGAAGTCGTTAAAATCCAAATTTGAAGACTTTGGAGCCATGAGATTTATCTTCTTTCTATTAGTTCTTTCTCGATGCATTTTTTCGATTGCCGAAGATAGAGCGGCCTAAACAATTGGATGAAAGTCGTAGAAATCCAAATTTGAAGATTTTGGAGCCATGAGATTCATCTTCTTCCTATTAGTTCTTCCTCGACGCATTTTTTGAGTGCAAAAGAAAGAGGGGCTCCAAATAATTGGGTGAAAGTCGTTCAAATCCAAATTTGAAGATATTGGAGCCATGAGACTCATTTTATTTCTACTAGTTTTTTTTTCAAGCACTTTCCCAATTGCAGAAGATAAAGCGGCCCTAAATAGTGGAGTGGAAGTCCTTGAAATCCAGATCTGAAGATTTTGGAGCTATGAAATTCATCTTTTTCGTACTAGGTCTTTCTCGATGTATTTTTTCGATTACAGAAGATAGAGCGGCTCCAAATGATTGGGTAGAAGTCGTTCAAATCCAAATTTGAAGAAGATATTGGAGCCATGAGATTAATTTTCTTCCTACAAGTTGTTTTCCAAGCATTTTCCCAATTGCAGAAGATAAAGCGGCCCCAAATAATTGGGTAGAAGTCGTTGAAATCCAAGTTTGAAGATTTTGGAGCCATGAGATTCATCTTCTCCCTACTAGTTCTTTCTCGATGTATTTTTTCGATTGCAGAAGAAAGAACGGCTCCAAATAATTGGGTGGAAGTCATTCAAATTCAAGTTTAAAGATATTGGAGCCATGAGATTTATTTTATTCCTACAAGTTGTTCTTCCAAGCATTTTACCAATTATTGAAGATAAATGGGCCCTAGATAGATTTTGGAGCCATAAGATTCATCTTTTTCGTACTAGTTCTTTCTCGATGCATTTTTTCGATTGCAGGAGACAGAGCGGCGCCAAATAATTGTGTGGAAGTCTTTTTTCTTATCCATTATTTGCTTACCTTATGTTTTAAGTACTTTTAAGCCTAACTTCATACAGCGCTCTTCATTGCTAGCATTTAATACCATCAGCACAGCTTTACGACTTTGCGACTGTCATATAGGTGCTTAATGGACCATTTATTAATTATTAATGACATGATTGGTCATGAGTTAGAAAATGACCCTCACAAAAGATTAATCGTTCATTTCGGCCGCGTCGAAGCACGACCAGGGAATTTGCTTGAAGTACATTAGTATAACAGTAGGTCGTGGTTGGCGATAATAACAATCAAGCAGGTCGTTCATGGATCACGAGCGCCAAAGGTAGAGGGGTACAGGGACGGCAACTATCGTGGGAACGTGGGAAAGCACGTGCTCAACTCGAACCAAAACGTTCCTAAACAATTATTTCACATTTCTATGCAGTTGTCGGCTTCGCAAGGTATGAAATACCGGTTTGTGTCTTATGACGCAGACGGGACAAGCCGTTTGCTTTCGTAGAAGAACGAGGGACCGTTTATGGTCAGGGTCGTGCTTAACGGAGGTGCAGCACGTGCGGGGGGCTGCAAATATTAGGGCACCCACTTCATATAGTAGCTGAGTTTCAAAAAAATTGGCTTAAATGTTCCTGAACTTAATTTGAAAACAAACGTATTAGCAAGGTAAACACAAAACAAATTATGACACATGGATTATTGAAAAACCCCAAAAACGCATTTACTAATACCATAATTTACTTGTTACTGATCTTAGTTAATTACCTGATTATTTTAAATGACCTTCTAGCTTGATAGAAAATGTTGTTTTCGAATATGCTGAGTTGTTAATTTAATAATAATTGTTTTAAAGCTCAACTAAACTGCTGGAACTTTGAAACGCACAAAAAAATCTTAGTCTATATTTAAAATTAAATATCTCAGGAAATATTAACCAGAACTAGGTCCGGCAGGCCTACGCTGCCATAAGAAGGAACTTCAAAATCCCAGGCTTTAGGATAGGCAAACAAACATACGCTACAGTCACTACTATACAGGGTGTCCGGTAACTTATCGGCCATAGAGCAACTGGAGATAGTAGATATAAAAATATGTCTTTTGAGCCAAATTTGCCCAAGTAAAATGTTAGAGGTTAAAGAGATACAACAGGGTGTTGAAAGTGAAAATTATTTTTTGAAAAATGATGATAATTTTGAAACGGTTTAAGATATCGAATTCAAAATCGGTATAACTAGGTTTTCGAAAGTGAGAAATTTGAATTCGGTGTTAATTTCAAGATACTCCCTAGAGGGCGCTTGCTACGTGCTTCATGTTGAACTAATTCATCCATATTTTTTTTAACCGTGCAGTTACTAGTATTTATACTTTAAACTATAAAAGAACCTACCTTTTTACGTAAAAAAGGTACTCTTGGTCGATCTCGATATCTCAAGCCGTTACCCAGATTCTAGCGTCTGAATGTTCCATTGCACATTCTGTTGATTGCTGAGAAATATTTAATTCACAAAGTGTGCCTTGCATTTTGACAAAATTTGTTGCGGTGAAAACTGTCATTATTTTCTACTTTTTCCCGTCAAAGGTACGTAAATAAAAAGTTTTTGCAATATCCAAGTACTGTAATCTTTTCAAATAAAAATGCCCAGACTTAATAAGTTTTCTAACCGTGATTTACGTAGTATGGTCTGCGTTTATGCACAAGAGAATTATAATAGTCGTGCTGCACTTAGAAGGTATGTAGAACTCTACCCAACCAGAATCATTCCAGACCGAAAAATATTTCAAAGAATATTCAATCAGTTAGGTGAAACAGGTTCGTTTTATGTCAAAAATCCTGGTGGACGACCGAAAACTATAACGGTCGAACAAGAAGAAAAGATCTTGGTTCGTATCGCGGAAAATCCTGAATTAAGCACTAGGCGTTTGGAAGCTTCTACAGGAATAGGTAAATCGACCGTCTCAGAAGTCATCAATGCAGAAAATTTATTTCCTTACCATTTCACGCCCGTTCAAAATTTACTGCCAGGAGATTTGCCAGTCAGATCAGAATTCTGTCAAAATCTACTAAATAAGAATAACGAAGATCCCATGTTCCTGAGAAAAATATTATTTACTGACGAGGCAACTTTTACAAGACGCGGAATTTTTAACTGGAAAAATAATCATCACTATGCTTTGGAAAATCCACGACTACCCAAAGAAAGACATTTTCAGCACGAGTTTTCGATAAATATTTGGTGCGGCATTATCGACAATTTCTTGATCGGCCCATATCAGCTTCCGCAGAGACTTAGTGGAGAACAATATTTGCAGTTTTTAGAAAACGATTTACCTTACCTTCTGGATGATATACCTCTTAACATAAGACACAATATGTGGTACATGCAAGATGGTGCCCCAGCACACTTTGCAGTTCCTGTTCGAAATCATTTAAATCAGCGTTTTCCACATCGGTGGATTGGTCGCGGTAGCGAATTTCCTTGGCCACCGCGTAGCCCAGATATTAACTCGTTAGATTTTTATCTGGGATGTCACATGAAGGATTTGGTATATGGTGATGAATCCAATACACGGGAAGAACTTGAACAAAAAATTCAAGAAGCCGCCATTGTTATAGGAGATAATCAAAATATCTTCCTGAATGTGAGACGTCATTTGTTAAAAAGCTTAAGAAAATGTATTGAAGTAAACGGTGGACACTTTCAACATTTACTAAAGTGAATTAAAACAAATTTTTAATAGTTTCCAATATTTTCATTTTGTTTTTTTTTCTGCCCTTTTATCATCAAGTCCTAGAATCTGGGTAACGGCTTGAGATATCGAGATCGACCAAGATTACCTTTTTTACGTAAAAAGGTAGGTTCTTTTATAGTTTAAAGTATAAATACTAGTAACTGCACGGTTAAAAAAAATATGGATGAATTAGTTCAACATGAAGCTCGTAGCAAGCGCCCTCTAGGGAGTATCTTGAAATTACCACCAAATTCGAATTTCTCACTCTCAAAAACCTAGTTATACCGATTTTGAATTCGATATCTTAAACCGTTTTAAAATTATCATCATTTTTCGAAAATTAATTTTCACTTTCAACACCCTGTATCTCTTTAACCTCTAACATTTTACTTGGGCAAATTTGGCTCAAAAGACATATTTTTATATCTATTATCTCCAGTTGCTCTATGGCCCATAAGTTACCGGACACCCACAATATATTTGAAGATTTTACGCACCGTCAGAAACGGCAAAAATAGATTTGCCGGTAAATTTATGGTTTGCCAAATAACAACCAGTACAGCCCCCGAACGGTCGCACAACTAATTTACCACTATTATAACAGTCGATTACCAAGTTCAACGTTTAATTGACAGGCTGGAAAATCCTTCAAAAATAGTAAGGTTAGTTAGTAAGTTAGTTATTATTATTATTCGTTGGTTATTATCAGTGGCGGCGACAAGGATTCGAGCCCCCCTTCCCCCCCCCCGCCCCCCGCCCCCCGCCAGATGTTACCAATTTATAAAGTGTAGCATACATTTTTGGAAGCTGCTAAAATGTAAGAATAAAAAGCTCAGAAACTAATCTTGGTTTTTAGAAATAAAGGTCTGTCTTTACCACCAAATAACTAATCTTAGTTTGCTTTCCACCCACAATGAAATTATTCTGAATACTGGACTGTGGACATGCACATGTCACGTCTCACCCTGATTTGATTGACTCACGTAGTTTTATTTTAGAATAAGATTATTTCAAACTTCAAGCTATTATTTTTGTTATTATTTTTATGAACTACAATATTTACAATATAGAAATTTAATCAACGCCAACGATGGCAAATTAAAAGGCTTGGGGGCTTGGGGCTTGGGGGACCCTAATCGCAGCCACTCATTAATATACTCATTAATTATCGGTTGTTGAAACTTTTAATTTATGAGCAAAGAAAAATAAAAAATACAATGGTCGTGTCCGACTACCACTAAAATGTTGAATTTAATTAACATTGTTTTGTTGGCCATAATATGCATTTTATTTGCAAATCAAAAAGGAAAAAAATTAAATCCGTCATTCAACTTTAAAATGCGTGCCACAAATGTACTTTTGACACTTACATCATAGATAACTATTAAAGGCGAATCTATATGGTATTTAAATTTGCCAAAGGGAATAATTAAATTAAGAAAATTTTGTTAGTTCTACTGTAGACAATGGATTTAGTACTTAAGTGACTTTCCTTACTTGATACTATGTGCATAGAAATTTTTTTCTAACCCAGCAACGTTTTATTTTGTTAGTTTTATCTGCTCTTATTTCTGACAATTCTACGCACTTATTACCAAGATATTTGCATTATGTACTGCCACTTGAAACCAAAAAATGTGCTTGCCGCCACGATATACAAATGACGCAACTAAAAAACTATATACAGGGTGCACTTTAATGACGTGCTTATATTCAGGTAAGTTTGTAAAGGAAAGTTCATATGAGCCGCAACTGCTTGAACTTTTTGTTATACAGTGTCGATTTTTGTAAAGCGTTATTTTGTAATAGGTTTCTCCAAAAGTGTTTTGAATATTATTTTCAAGTTTGGTATGTTTTAATGGGATATAGGACCATATAGTTTGAGAGCCATTATGGTTAGGTTAGGTAGAATAGCTCAGGTTTATATTCTTTTAACACATTTTAAAATTGAAAATAGTATCTAAAATACTTTTGGAGATATTACGAAATAACGCTTTAAAAGAAAACAGCCCCTGCTACAAAACATCTTTTTTACCCATTTTATACTTCATAACCTTGCAACATAGTATTTTGGGAAATTCATCTATAGATTCCAGCTTCTTCCTGAGCTTGTTATGTACACGATTCTGTGAAACCCTGTATGCTTTTACCTTATATGAAAACAAAAACCACTCAATGATTTCCAAATAATATTTTATCTAATATTTAACTACATCTTATCGTTATTATTTACCTGAATTTCGAAGGTAGCCACTTAATGAGCAATCAAATTGAATTATGGTACGTGCGAAAAGTCATGTTTAAAAAAAAATAAGAGGACATACCTAAGAACATATTTTTTATCAGGCACGGAAAAATAAGTTACTTTTAACTTGCCCACCTCCTGTATAATAATTCATATGATGCGACTCATTTTGACCCCTTGTACTCATGCATTCTCGCATACACGCGCGTTATACCGTATTTTATCTACAACGACTATGAGCCACTAAAGTTAACCAAAAAAATTAATACCTATTCTACCAAATTCAAAATTAAAGCCATAAAAATGCAAAATCAAGTGATTTACCTTATTTCTTTGTTGTTGGTTACGGAAAAACTGTGTGTCAATAACTTCAACAAAGCGTTTTTTTTTATTTGTGCGATGTCACAGAGAAGAGCTGTGCCACAGCCCCCTGAAAAGGGGGCTGTGGCTGTGCCATTTGCCAACTAAAATTAAAAAACATACCATATACGATTTGAAATCTTATTTACTGTAAATATTACCAATAAAATCTTTACAGTTAGATAAATTAATGCCAGATGCTGACTTTTCCTACTCTATATTCAGCAAAAATTCGTGCATGGTCGCAGTCTTTAGGTCTTCATTTAATGTATTTACTGACCACTTCTACTAGATTCAAACCCTCAACATTTCCAGATGTTACAAGAAATTCTCTAGACATTTTTCTTTTGATATTTGGAATTATGATTTCAAAGCATACTGCCTCGAACTTTCACATTTTCTACAATCAGATTTGTAATTTCTTCCCGTCTACACGCGCCCGCTAACCCAATAATCAAAATAACCTATTTGCCAAAAATAATATTTCATGCACAGTCACAGTAATCTCTTTTCTCCAGCATGTAACAAAAATTGAGTTATTTCATTCTTTGTTAATACCTTGGACTTTTTAGGTTTACACCCATCCGATTTTCGTTTCAGGAATACAATCAAATTTACATATTGCTTGATGTCAACATTTTTCTTGATTGAAATTTCCGTTTTTAATATCGATTAATGGCACCAAAGACCACCATTGAAATATATTAATAGTCCTTAAGTACCTTAATAATATTGTATTCCACGTGTTACGTACAAAATTTTATATAGAACTATAACTATTATTATTATTATAACGATTATTTGAGTAAAACTATTAAATTTAAAAATTGAATACAGGTAATAAGAATTTATATTTTTTCAGCAACAGGCATAGGTACGATTGCCACTAAATTTCTTTTCTTAGTCATTGTTTTAAAACTGCACATCTTATAGGAGTTCAAGCGATGATCTGCTATCTGATATTGAGGACGAAGCTTACAATGTTGTTTCGAATCTTGTGCCATATAAGTCACGGAAGAAATACCAAGAATTATATATGTATGTTTTTTTTTTATTTAAAAAATGCCTACGTTGAGCTTATATTCATTTAAGATGTTTTATAACACACTAGTGCGGTAATAAATTCGAAAAAGCACTAGTGTGGAAATAAAAGTTATTATGACATTTCAAAGAGTGTCAAATCATAGTCATTATATTTTACAGTTGTATATAAAATATTTTAAATTTCGATGAGAAAATTTGGCTGACAAAATTATGAATAGATTTTTTAGTCAAAATTAATAAAAAGTTTCTCATTAAGAATATTTTAACGTCGTATAACATTTACTTATATTCTACCTAACGCGTTTCAAAATTCTCACTTTTCCGTAACGAAAATAATTAGCATGATGTAGATTAAAACAAAGTCTCAAAAACTGATTGGCGATAACAACAATGTTTTTTTTTTACATAAACATGGGAAGATAATCAAAAGTGGGGATTAATATAGTTTCGTTCTAATATTATTAGTTTGCTATAAGTAATAAAATTTTATAATTATAATCCCTAAATGTAATTAAATCGCAAAGACGTCTGATTTTTCCCACGTATAAAAACAAATCCTATAGACAATCCACTTTTCGTAGATAAAAGCAGCGGCGTATTTAGGTCGGGGGGTCCGGGGGGTCTGGACCCACCCTGTGAGCTTAATAGTACAGAAAACTCAAAATCACAATAACTCATTTGTAATAAATAACATGAAACATTATTTCACGTTATTATCAAAAAACTACTATTTAAAATACAAATATTGGCGTTTATATTTAAAAATTTCTTTATTTCTATGTTTTCGGGTTGCATGGGCTGTCGAAACGTAGAATTTCTTAGTTTTGATAATTCCAAAGAAGGGCGTGGCACCTAGAAAAATTTTTAAGATGAAAACAAGGTTGGACCCCGTGTAACAATCCTAAACAGGTCAATACTTAGAAGTAAAAACTGAAATTCATGCCACTTGAAAACGGTCGAATATACGAGAAACCATAATTTATTTAAAAAATAGCGAAAATACATTGAGCCAAAAAAAAGTGTGCTTTGCATCTAAGGTCGTACTGCTTACTGTCGATAGAGCTTTCAGCTTAATACCTATTGAATGCTGGTAAATACCAGCATTAGCAGTCAATTCGTCATCTTTAACAATCGTTACAAGTAATTTCATTCATCGCTAATTTATCCAATTTCTTGAATAATTTACTCAATGAGTTTTACGGAACTGCCCATATATCCGCCGAAACTATTAACTAGTTACACAATGTTTTTAAAACACCAGTTGAAAATATAGAACAGTTACAAGAAGGGATTATCCAAGAATGTGGTAACTTTTCTCCAGAGATGATGGTCAACGCTTTTGACAATATGAAGACATGTGTGAATTTATGCTTAGAACATGGCAGTGACCATTTTCAGGAATTTCCATAATATTTATATTCCTTTTTATATTATGTTCTTACTTTGTTATTTTTGTAAACAACAAAAAATAAATTTGTATTTGTTTGCTTGTTTTAATATTCATGAACTTGGCATATCATGCCATAATTATGAATTTTACACAATTCTAACCTATACTTGGTTAGATATAGTGTCCCCTTATAATTGTGATTTAAACCAACCCCTACGTTTATCAGTCCAGGTTAGTTGATTCCTGTAATGTATAGATCCTAATAAATTGAGAAAAAAAAAACATTTTGATGGCACCATATTATGCAAGGGCCTGCAACTCCGCATGGAAAAATTTGCGGGCCTATGTTAACATGAACTTTTCTTCTGGACACCCTGTATATGAATGGCACATTCCTCCTTTAAACTAAAACATTTTTGAACACCGTACCATGAGAAAATTACAATTATTTTTGCAAAAAAAAATTATTCTAAAAAAGCAACATTTAATTGCCGCATAAAATCGTCATAAACGTCCGATATGGACAACAATTTCTCATTAATTATCACAGAAACGACTGATAATTAAACCCAAATACGGTTTCTATACCTGCATGTGTACGTACGTGTGTTTTTACATTTGCATCCAGTGGCATTTTTATGTAGGGTATAATTATCGCCTTTTCTTGAGGTGTCTCAATTAGATGATCGTTTATGTGTAATTAGTGGCCATCAAAATTATTTTATGCGACCATATTCGCGAACTAAAGTTGTTTAAATGTGTTGTCGCTTGACGCCAACAGGTTTCAAAAATCTACACTGACTCATAGAAGGGATGTTAGTGATGTGGAGCATACCTAGGTTTACGCACCTGGCAAATCATAATCCAAAATCAATACATAAACATATAAGAACACATCAGACCACCGGATATGTTGCACAAAATCAGCAAAGTTTTGAATGGATTACGTAATAACATGCACGATCCCTAGTTTAGAAAATAATTGCCGCTTTAAACCGGATAAAAATGTTAAACAAGATACAATTTGTTTGATTGAGTAAAAATATAAACATATTATATTGGCAAAGAATAAAAAGATTATGCATCTTATGATGTGTAAGTGTAAATAGACCTTTAGTTTGTTTAGTCTACTTTGTGATTAAATTGTTTTCGAAATTGGTATAAATTAAGCCAACCAACTCGAATGTTAAATTCAATAGAAAATTTCATAAATTTATATTTAGCCATGAAAGTTCAGATTAATATAGCTACATTAATTTTCTTACCGAATATCTCTCGGGCTTAAATTATTAACAGGAAATTTTTTCGAGGTAACAAATATTTTCAAAATTATCTAAAGCCGAAGACTGAATTTTCAAAATATTCGTTACCTCGAAAGAATTTCCGCTAATAATTTAAGCAATAGGGATATTATAAGTGATAAATTCACTCCTACAATAAAATGTCCATTTGACATTTGTATTTTTATCACTTTGACATCGATAAAAAGGGTGCATCCTTCTTTATCGCGATAAAACCCTCTCCAGCTAAAAATTAAATGGTAAAAACCTCTCCAACTCAAAATCGAGTACCTTTTCTTTTTCATTGCTCGGCAACCTGACATATTGTTACAAATTAATTTGATGCTGACAAATATTTTTTTAGTGAAGTATTATTTTTTTTTTAGTATCTATTCATGCCAAGATTCGTGAATTTCTCTAGCTCACTCGATCTTTTTTTTAAATCGGATAAACTTTTGTTTCTTAAACTCAAACTAGATCACTTTTTTTCCTACGAGCGTGCGCAAAGTAGTACTTTGCGCACGCATTTCCGTGTGCAAAGTTACGCTTTTCCGCACTAGTGCGGATAAGATTTTTATCGGCACCGGGTGCGGAAAAGTAGCACTATTGAAAAATCTCCTTGGAAGGGAATATTTATATTTATTTTAGTAGCTGTAGACAATTTTATGCAATGTGCGAAGGCGTTGCAAGTGTATTCTCTTTTACCTTTTAATCGTAATTCACGATATTCGTATTTCAGCCTAAAACGAAAAAAAAATTCTATTTTTTAAGTACCTCGTGATAAATGATTATAATATTGCCAAGCAACAATAGATGTACGTACATGTTGATTTTGGCACCTGATGTCAGATTTTTCCTCCGTTTCTATGTCAACAAGAATCTACAAACACCGACACTTTTCTTTCCATCAAATCCTCAAAAAGTATAAGCGCTGTTAAAATGAGCAGCTCTGACGAGGAGCTACCAGATTCCATTCTAGAGGCCGAAAAATCTACAAATTTAAATTTATTGCCCGCTAAATCCCAAGAAAAATACGAGAAGCAATATAAACAATTTGAACACTGGTGCCGCAACAAAGGGACAAATAGTTTTAAGGAGGAGGTCTTCTTAGCGTATTTTGCAGATTTACGAAAATCAGTTCAGCCAAATACTTTATGGAGTAAGTACTCCATGTTAAAAAGTGTCCTTAAAATCAAAATAAACTTGGATTTAAGTCATTTTTGACAAAATTGAAGTTTTCAGATTTATGGAAGAAGCACCTGATCAAATTTACCTTCTAATAAAAGTCGCCACCATTTTTGGGTTGGCCGGTGCTTGCAGGCGCGATGAGCTTTGCAAGATAATGGTTGATCACATAGAGGATAAAGGAAATTTGATAGTCGTGAAAATTCCAGACAGTAAAAACAATACTTTAAGAATCTTTGTAGTATCTAATGAAACAAATAAGGGATAATATTTACAACTCTATCACAAATATGCAAATTTGCGAAAACCATCCACTCCGCACAAGCGCTGTTTTGTGCAGTATCGACAAGGAACATGCGGTACTCAATGTATTGGAATAAATTCATTCGGTAAGATGCCTTCGGAAATAGCTGCATATCTACAATTGAAAAATCCAAAGCATTATACAGGACATAGTTTCCGTCGTTCATCGGCTACCATGTTGGCCGATTCTGGAGCAGGAATCACTAATGTCAAGCGACTCGGAGGCTGGAAATCGACGACTGTCGCCGAGAGCTACATTGAAGATTCGACAAATCAAAAAAAGGATATGTCGAATAAAATATTGGCCACGAACAACTGCCCTTCTTCATCAAGCTACATAAATCCTTCTGAGTTAACACCTTCATCGACCTATTTGAACAACTGTCCTTCCACGCCAAGTCAGTGCTCATCAAGCCATACCATAAACCACCCACTGAATGAACTTACTGCATCGGCTATCAATTTGCATAATGTCAGCAATTGCTCTTTTGTTATACATGTTATAAACAAATAATTTAGTTTCCTATTATTATTTTTTATTGTTATGTAATTTTTAGTTGTACTATACCTAGTTCTTTTTTTAAAGTTAAATTAAAAATTATTGAATAAATTGTCATATTTTTATTTTTGTTGTTATCTGATTTGAAGCTCGTAGGAAAAATGTTGTTCCTAACACGTGCGCAAAGTGCTTTTCCGCACGCAAGAATTTATCCGAACTCCGCTACGCGTCGTTCGTCCAACTATAGTACTTGCGTGCGGAAAAGTATCACTTTGCGCACTTGTTAGGAAAATAAGTATAGCAATTGAAACTCGAACAAACGGTTTGAAAATTTGACAAGTTGTCAAACGAAAATTTGAAATCCAGCATTCGATGACGTAATTAAAACTGATGGGTAACACAAAACAATGACATGTAAACAATCCCTTGGCAACCTAATAACGTTTTCAGTTTGAATTAGATTTTTCGCGAAACTTCCGAATTTTTGCAAAAAATGAATCGTTTCGGGAACGTTGCAGAAGACGGAATAAACTTGGAGGTAAGGAAAAGTGTTCTTGTGAACACAATCAAAACGCACGCGTCAATTTGGAGGCAATTTTTGGAGTTTTCTTCGCTCAAGAAGTATACTTTGCCATACCAAAACAGTGACTGCTCTGAACTTGATCCTTAAAGGCTGGGCCTGGAATATGCGGAAAGCAAATAATGAGGATTACAAGGAACAATGTGTAAAGATTATGTGGAACGTTGAAGCCAAAAAGCTTGAAGAAAAATATTTTAAAGAATTTAACATTATATTCGATCAATTTAAAGATATTCAATTTCAATCTTCTCGAGATGCTCGAAATGCTAAAAGAAGAAACCTTCAAAATCAAGAAAGTAAGAAAAAAACAAGTTCTAGTTCTTTGAAAATGGATGAGTTGCTACTGTGGGATGAAAATACGCCAACGGGCTTACAATGGAAATTTTACCTAATCGCAGCAATGGAACTATAGCTTGGAGAGGCGGGGAAGCTGTCAATTGCCTGACCTACTACTTTAAGCCCGAAATCGACAACACTGAGGTTAAAACAGGTAATTTTTCACTAAAATTTTTTAAAATTTGTTACTTTTAGGTTTTCTTTTTTAATTAAAAAAGTTCAATATTTATATATATTTTTTTGTTTTGTTGCAGGAAGAATAGAATACAACCCTATTTTTACCAAAACAGCTCAGGGAGGTACGAAAAAGTTGTGCAACAATAAGTGGCTGGTTCCGAGCACCAAAAGACCAGAATTTTGTTCCGTACGCCTGTATAATATTCTTTTATCCAAACGTTTACCGAATATAACAACAGATAGATTATTTTTAACGGTGAATCCAACATGGAACTGTTCAAACACAATAGGATGGTTTAAAATACCCCTGTAGGCATAAATGAATTATCAAAATGTACCAAAGATGCTGCAGAAGAAACTGGCTTAACTGCATCGAATAAAAAAATTACAAACCATTTCATGAGAGCAACTGCCGTTAGCAATATTGCCAGGGTAGGGGTAGAAGAACAACAGCTGATCAAAATTACAGGGCATAATCAAGCCAGTTCGATTAAGCCCTATTTGCAACTGGACAGTGAACACCATGAAAATATTATCAATTCCCACTTAATTTTGTTCAATATTTTTCACAATATATTTATTTATTAATTTCGCAGTAGTTTTCTTGACAAAAGATAGTTTTGTTTGATATTTTTGTCAGAAAATTTAATTATTAGTGTTCTTTTTTTTAATTCGAGAAATAATCTTACCAAATACCATTCGTGCATCTAAATTTTTCTGTGGAATAATCTGGAAAACTCGTTTTAAAGCAATTTTTTAAACAAATTACTTGTCAACTCGTTTTTCCAAATTTGTCCGGAAAAATTAAAAGCACTCGTGGTATTACCCCCGAAAATTTCGACCAATTAAAGACCTGCTTTTTTTTCAAAATTGGGTACAAGATCAGGCTTAAAATGCGTCATTTAACTGAAACTTATCGTATTGAAAAATCAATGATGGTCGGATACGGAGATAAATCTAGAACTCGACAGGAAGTGGTTAGATTATTTAGGGAAAAGCATTGCCCCCCTAGTCAAAGTACGATAAGTAAAATTCAGAAAATGTTTCGAGAAAATGGATATGTAAGATCTACATCTACTAAGAGCCAATCTGTACTGGACGATAGTACGAAATTAGATGTATACTCTTAACAATTGAAGATAATCCATTCATTGTCACAAGACAGCTAGGAAGAGAAAATGGTATGTCATACCTTTGTACTAAACATCCTTAAAGTATACAACTGTTACCCTTAGAAAATACAACTTGGAATTAACAGAAGATGACCCAGATAGGAGACTGCAGTCTTATGACAAAATGATCAAAACATATTATTTTTAGATGAAGCTACATTTACGTTACATAGCCATGTAAATTGACAAAATTGCCAGTGGCCCTAAAAAAATTAATGTTTGGGCTGGAATTATTGGAAATAGAGTGAATGGGCCCATTTTGACAATAACTTAATTGGAGTGTGGAATTTGTCATTTCTACAGCCAGAGCTTGTTCCAAATTTAGCAGTTTTGTTTTCCAATGCTTTGGATCCATAAGTGCCAAATGCGGATATCTAGTTTCAACAGTGGGTCGTCTCCCCATTATGCGAGGTCTGTTCATGATTATCTAAACCAAATATTTCCAAATAGATGGATTGGCAGGAGGTGTCCAATAGAATGGTCACCAAGGTCTCCGGATATTACCCCACTTGATTTTTTTTCTGTGGGGTTACTTAAAAAGTAGAGTTTTTAAGACAAAACCCGAAAATATTAGGGTACTTATTAAAAGAATGAAGAAGTTGTGAGTGTGGACTATATCAGAATGTGAGAAATGGATTTTATTTACGACTAGGTTGCTGCCAGTAAGTGAACGGACGACCAAAATGTAATTCATTTATAATAAAGATATTTTTGAATTCTAGGAAAAGTTCTTTAAAAACATGACAAAAAAATACCGGGTTTCCAATTAAAAAAAAAAAGTTGGCCATGATTAGTATTTTTTGGCTCACCCTATATTCGCATATTTTAATTCATAAAATGGGCAATAAATAATAATAGTTCACGTGTCCGAGCGAGTTTTAGAAAAATCTACCAAAATTAAACTATTAGCTGTTAAATTTGTATTTATATGCTGCTATATTAATTGTCCCACTCGAACAAATTAAATTGCGAGTTTGTTAATTTTTTATTTTTTTTTGTTTAACAGCAGTGAAAATCCCTTCTATTTTCATCAATACAGAATTTATTGCATGTTAGATGTCCTCACTGTACCTATAAATGGTCTTACAGGTCCGTGTAATTTTTATTTACATATTTATTTACGCATTCCTACTAAGCCCTGGAACGAGTTCCGTCAATATTTACAAGAACAAATATTACACCATCTACAACATTTGCTCGTCCTTATCTCGAACGCAAACTAGTACGAAAAAATCGTCCGTACAGCAATAAAACCCACCATCAGTCGAAAAAAATTCCGCACATGGTGCAATGAAGCTATTGACACAAAAAATTCCACTACGGGTTCTGACTTTAAAAATGTTTTGATAATACAATCGGTCCCCTGTGTTATCTGTGACACACACCGACACTCAGACGGCACGACCGTGGGAAAGCTAACAAAAGCTGCAAGCACGTTCTCGAAACGCGCCTTATTCCACGCCGAGCTTTTAGAGGCTTTTTACGTGTATTCAGATAAACAATACAATCATTTTATTACAAAGATATTCAACTTCAATTTTAATTCACTGTGGGGAGCCTTTTATCTGTTTCCAGTGTTCCAATTTTGTTAAACCACTTCATTGCTGCGGAATTACGAGAACTCCTGGTCTAGAAAATAGTAAATGAAAATTTTAGCAATTTCTTGCTATACAGGGTGACATTGAAAAAAGTATAATGCATAGTAGCACATAAAAGAGGATCTTAAAATAATGTAAAAAGTTCCTATACACTTATGAACAAATTTCTTTTGTTTTCGAGATACAGAATATTGTATTGAAAAAGAAATATATTAATTTTTTAATTCCCTTCCGACTGAGTAGATGGAATTGAACCAAAATTGGTACATAATATCCTCTTACAGGCCGTCATATTGTATAAAAATATTAAGATTTTTTAGCAACCAGTGCCGGAGTTAGAGGATTCAATAT
This sequence comes from Polydrusus tereticollis, assembly GCA_963920685.1. NCBI lineage: Eukaryota > Metazoa > Arthropoda > Insecta > Coleoptera > Curculionidae > Polydrusus > Polydrusus tereticollis. The sequence continues at coordinate 9,624,259 of OY987333.1, read as the reverse complement.
GCCTAAATTGAATAAGTAAGTTAGTACAGGAATATTTTTTGTGAGAAATCTCCAAAACGTCTCGATATAGAACAGGCTTCAAAGCCCCTTAAATAACAATAAGAAAATAATGCTCTTCGTTAATAGGATTTTAGATTTAATTTAAAGTTTTAGTAGAATTTATATCTATATTTAGTACCGAGAGTTGTTGATTTATATTTATCTGCAGCTACAATTTTGTTGTTCACAATTCAGAGGTAGGTACATTTTTCGCAAAATAGCTTCTCGGGGAGGGGGTTGACAACAATATAATGTGTCGTTTTGGAGTAGATTATAGTCACACTTATTGTCACACTGTTCAACAACGAACCAAATGTTTAAAATTACTGGTATTGGAGTCAACAAAATGAACATCGTCTTGTTTATACTCGGACGCAATATCCACAAAAAATAAATGTTTGGGCGGGAATTGTAGGACATCACATTATCACATGTATATGATATCACTTTGAAAGAAAGAAAATATTTTTAAAGGTATGCTATATTATATTTAAATCAAATGTTTAAAATTTAATTAGTTAAAAAACTTTATAACAACTTTTAACTTCAAACCAATATTTAATAAAAAATAAAAACTTTTTCAAATATGTCATTCAAATATAATATAACATAGATAGTACTTATAAAAATCTTTTCTACCTTTAAAAATGAAATAATATATCAATTTATTACATCTTCAATCTTTGAATCCTTCCATTTTTATTAAGTTATACCTATTAATTTGAGATAACTTTGAGAATGGTTTTTGTGTAACTCGATTTTGGTATCCCCCTAAACATGGTCGCTTAGACGCCCGACAACCCGACAGTTGCAGATATCAAACATCTCCTTTAAGTAAACCTTGTGGAGGAAGACTTTGTCGTTTCATTTCCATAATGTTATTGTTTACGAACTAAATATATACTCACATTAATAATAGAACGTTAATAGCCTCTGCGTGTTAAACTACTTAAAATGAAAGTTAAAATTGATGAATATGCCGCAATTCATCAGTAAAACTGCTCGTTGGTGGGAGATTACGATCTGATCTATCTCTTCATTACCTAGTTATTAGAATAAAAGTCGAAAATCGAAAGTATTACGCGATGGTCATTAATTTTGCAAATTCATTTTCACGTCAATATGGTTCGTATAATTTGTTATTAGAAACGGTGGCGTTTCAATAAAAAAAGGCATAAAAGCGAGTCGTGAATGAAAAGTCAAGGTTGAAAAATCACGATTATTTTTATTTTTATTTATTTTTTCTATAAATACAAGCTACTGATTTCAACATGTTTTCAAGTATTTTTCCAACAGTATTCTAGATTTAATGAATTTCCTGTAAATTCCATTCAGAACAAGAAAATTCGCCACCCCCTTATAGAGCTCGACAAGTTTACTAAATCCGTAGATGTATAAAATGAACGGCTCATACTTTTCAAAATTGAGAAGAAAGACGAAATTGGCAGTATTATAGGGAAAAAATTTCAAATAATTACTTAAAAATTAACCGAAGATTACCTTCAAATTTTTAAGCCTATATATCTCTATCGCAACAGATAGACTACTAAAAACGATGCCAGTCATTCGTTTAAATATTGGAAACTGATTTTGATGTTACTGATATAAACTTAAATCAAATGCAAAACTATAAACTTAAATCAAATGCAAAAACCGATATAAACAGTGTATAACCACAAAATTATAATTCTGTGGTATAACATCATTTACGAGCATTTCTTCTTGAGCCAACAAAAATCCAGCGAACATTAATATAGAGAAATTGTGAAAATTTAAATATGTTTGATTTAACTATAAGTACTGTATATTTAGAAATAGTAAGGTTTATTTGTTACAGACATTGCTTAATTATCACTAAACTGAGTAATTAGTCTTACTCTCTCTAGTGTATTATTGTAAATATATACAGTGCGTTTATTTTAACGCGGGACATAGGGATTTATTTACATGGTAAATCTTAAAGCCTATGTTAGGCACTTTTGTATTAAACAAATATTACTAACACTTGAGAATAGACAAAATTTGAGATGGGGGGAATAAGTTGTAGCACAATCTGTGCAAAAAAGCTTCAAAGGATGCCCAAAAGCGACCTTTTCATTTTGATAAAATTACACTTTTTGAGCCCCTTGTAATTTATGTAATTAACTACCTTAGATAAAGAAAGATGTTATGACACCGCTGTCTATCTACACCGTAAAAGAACGAATTGAAATTGTTTTAAACCGCATAAGAGGAATGTCATATCGGGAAGTTACTGATAATTTTGCCGCTGTCTATCAAAACCGTCCCATTCCCAGCAAGTCGACCGTACAACGATTGCATGTAAAGTTCATGATTAGTGGATGTCTTGATGATTGTCATAAAAAACGGAAAAGAAATTCGTCTGTGTTAACTGAATAATTCTGAATGGGTCTGTGCATGGCGATAGGAGAACAACCATCATACAATTTGACACACCACGCTTAAACAAATCTAGAAGCAGTTGTTACAACGCATTGAAGAAAGAAAAATACAAATTTTTTAAAATTCGAAACGTACAACTTTTACCGCATGATTATTTTGAACGTATGCAGTTTTGTGAAGAATGGATGGATCGAATTAATAATAACCCAGGTATTGCCGATAACATACTGTTTACAGATGAAAGCTCCTTTAATATTAATGGGACAGTGAATAAGCAAAATGTTAGAATCTGGTCGCGAGAAAATCCCTACGTGGTGCACCAAACGCATACCCAGTGGCGACAAAATGTAAATGTATGGGCAGGTATTCTATAGGAAATATGATTATTGGTTCATTTTTTATAGACGGTACACTTACCAAAGAAAAATACATCGATCTTTTACATATGGAAGTAGGTCCTGCGCTAGCCCACAGAAGGGAGGAAATTATATTTCTACGTGATGGAGCTCCAGCTTATAGCGCAATAATTGTAACGGAGTATTTAAATAATGTGTTTCCGGAGGAAGACCAAATGATGCAGATTAATTAAAAAAAACAGAATAATCGAGGCTTCACGCAGCATCACAGCGCGACAGTTGTCGAATGTTAGAAAGCATTTTTATGATTGTTTGGGGCACTGTTTTGCTGTAAATGGAGGGCCCTTCGAATGAGTTTTAAGTTTATTGTTGTAGATTATATTGAGGAAAATTATTAAACTTAATTGAAATAAAAATCCTAAATAATCATCAAAATTTTATAATTTGCAAGTTGTCTAATATTATAATAATGTCACATACCAGCTTATGTCAAAAATACCTAAGTAAACTTAATATACAGGCCTAGGCAAAACAGCGTGATATTATAACTTAAAATGATATTTTTAAATATTTTGCGTTAGTAAAGTAATACAAACATGATCCTATCTTGGGTATTGTCCTGGCACAATGATGCCTTCGCTTCCTCCTTCGAGGGGCCTATCCCTGGAAGTTCTTAGTACCTCGGCTAGCTTACAGTCGTTTTCTCAGGGGCGGCATATTGTGTAGGGCAGTTTGAAACCGCACCCAAGCAGCGGCTTAGGGGCGGCCTCGGTAGTAGAGAGCATCTTCGCCTTCTGCCGTCAGGGCTGGCGGAATTTCACTTTGCCAAACCATATTTTTGGCCAATTCGCTTCTTGCCACGCTCGGCTTCTTCGCTGCCGACCTGGGGCAGGTTATGCCCAGGTGGCAGGACCTGGAATTCTTCGTTTAGGCTACGGCATTTGATGCTGGAGGTCGGGCCTCGACGTCCAGCTCTTGGCATCGCCGGTTTTCTACTTCTTCGTCTTTAATTCATTTTGCCACGTGGTTTCTGCTGCTTGCCGACCTGGTGCAGGTTATGCCCAGGTGGTATACACTCGTACAGGTCTTCTCGGTAGTGGCACTCGACGCTGGAGAACTGGCAACTGTCATCCAGTCCTGGCATCGGCGGTTTCGTACTTAACCATCTTTAATTCATTTTGCCACGTGGTTTTTGCTGCTTGCCGACCTGGTGCAGGTTATGCCCAGGTGGTATACACTCGTACAGGTCTTCTCGGTAGTGGCACTCGACGCTGGAGAACTGGCAACTGTCATCCAGTCCTGGCATCGGCGGTCTCGTACTTGGGTAACTTTATTCTTCCTTTTTTCTTCTTCGCCACTCAGTTTTCTTTGCTTGCCCACCTGGAGCAGGTTATGCCCAGGTCCAACCATTCGTACGCGTCTCCCATGGCGATGGCGTCCGGCGCGCAGCTAATCCAATAGCGGCACCGTCGGCTATGTCGGTACCCGTCGCACACCACTAGGCTGCCGAACTGGCGCAAATAATGCCCAGGTGGAAAACACTTAACTTAGTGTCACATTCATACGTTGTTGGCATCCACACGTTAAAATTGTCCATCTTCCTCTTCACTATATTTCTTCTTTCGGACCTGCCCGTACACTGGGTACGAACGCCTCGGAACGACTAGGAACCACTGCACCCTCGCAGTATCGGGTTCGACTACGGCGCCCTTCACCGGTGCTACTTCAGCACGTCAAACTTAACTTGAGGTTTCCCAAGGGACTTCCCCCCAAATAAAACCTCCATGCCGCTTTTAGCCAGTGACAAAGGCCCAACACGTCTTCACCACTGCAAGGTACGGCACCAACTGATTACTGTCTTGAGAAACGCGCTATTTATAGCCGTTTCCCAAGATCGGAATCCACAACAGTATGATACCACAATAAATATTTATGTAAAATTTTAACTTGTAGTTCTCAATAGAAATGTGCCTAACATAGGCTTTAAGAATTACCATGTAAAACCCTATGTCCCGCCTTAAAATAAACGCACTGTATTTATTTCCATAATTTCCATTATTTAAAAAAATTCGAAAAAAATCCTTCGTATATAGGAAAAAAATTATACATATAATAAGCTGCCATTGCGGGTTCCATCACTAATATTTAATAAATTTAAGGTGTACGTAAGGGACCTTCTTATTGAAAAATGTTATTATTGTGTAAGTAAGTCAGTATTGGTCAGATAGCTTTAATTGACTAATTGATTGGTTAACTTTATTTATATTTCTTGTTTTGTTAAAACCGTGTTTCTCATAATTGTTTTATAGATTTTTAATTATTTTAGAGCGATGTGATATACATAATTTATGTAACTATCTGACGTCTACATCAATGTATTTGGCAAAAGTACAAATAAATATATGTATCTATTTTATTGTCACAATTCGGTTGTTAACATTTCCAAGGTACGTTAATTTCAGCCATCGTCATCGAACACACCACGCACCTTCGAAATACGCATCACAAGTACACCAAACAGCAATGTAATTATTATTCTTTCGTAGGTTAATTAAATGCATAATATATTTTTCAATTAAATCGTGTACTTTCCGGAATTTGATATTTCAAAATATTGTCTCAAGTTATATTTAGTTTAGTAAAATAAACTTTTATTTTGGTAAATAATTTTTTTTAACTTTTTTTTTAACTAAGTCGTTCAATAGCGACAACCAAGAAATTTCTCTCTGAGCATTTATAATCGAAGTTCCAGATCAGACCCTTTAACTGGTATTATACGTTCCAGGATGATATCCTTACAAACCCAAGCCCTTGGATTAGTGTAAATCCCAACGCAATATACCACTTATTGAAAAGGACTTTCCCATAATTAGACCGATATTAAATTTGCTTCTGCCGCATCAGTCGAACGAATATTCTTAACATTTTCTTTGATCAACTCTAACCTATCTACGAAATAGATTAGGAACCGAAAAACCTGCTAAATTAGTTTTCCTGTACAAATATTATAATTAACAATTAATTACCTTTTCAACTTATTTTTGTTGAAATATGTTTTATTTCTATAATCTTGAACTGTGTTTTTTTAAAATAGAATACCTAACATCTTATATCTTAAATCAATTCTTTTAAATCATTTCAACCCTATGAACAACAAACACATACAATGCCACAACGCACGTCGCCAATAAATGTCCCACTATAACGAAATACCCTGTACTATTTTATCTGTTCAGGTTTAATTTAAAATCCATAAATGATTTTAATATTAAGCTAACATGTTTGAAATTTAATTGCTGGAAATTTTTAAGTTAATTCTTTTGACCATAAAATATAGATTTAATGATGAATAAAATATCTGAGTAATATTTCCATCGCTGGCCATTTACATTTTCGTTGACAATGCTGATAAGATTCCTTTAAATACTTTTCGATGCTTCAAAATCCACCTTCAATGCCTAGGCTTCTTTAACCCAATCGTTCTATCATGCATAAGTCCTGATTTACCCAGGACGGGTTTAGGTTTTTTGGGTATTGTCCTGGGAGCCGGCCTTGTCCTGATTTGTCCTGATTTTTTAATGCTGTCCCGATTTTTCCCGATTTTAGACAGCCAACGTAAAATAATTTGTTATAAAATATTTAGTCTAAGGCTAAGGGAAGTAAATCCTGTCCAGAGATATAAGAAAGTTACACTATGCCTTTGAATCATTGAATGGGATTATCCAAGGGTGGCCATAAACGAACAATGAATGAATGAATAAATGCAGGTAAATTATGGTCCGTACTTAAAAATGTCTTAAAGTAAACTGCAAATCCGGAAGACGTAATTTCATTATTAAAGTAATAGTTTGGTGGTTTTAAACCGATTTTTACATGATTCAAAATGAGAGGGTTAATCCCATAAAACAAATTATGTTCTGTATATATTATAGCCACTCTAGTTAGTTTTAAGCCTATATAGTAATTTTTCTTACTTCGTGTGTAATACAGCGTTTGTTTAATCGTGTGTAAGTCATGAAGAATATGTGCGAGCCCAATGTATCTCAGGAGATAACCCCATCGAATTGCAGAAAACACTTTTCTGTGGAAACTAAGGAAGTTATAAACAATGTTTATACTCTCATTGAACGTGCGGTCAGCAAGCAAGCAGCGTTGGAGGAAACGGACACATTAACAAAAATTCTAACATCAACTGTATGGAAAATTGTGAATAATCCCATTTTAGCGAGGAAAAAAAGAACCGAGACTGGCATTTTCTCGAAGGTAGATGGAAGTGATCAAGATATAATACGGCGTAGAATTTACAAGTTAAACGAGGAACAAAGCGTGCCTACATTAGATAATTTGATGAGGAGGCTTGAAAAAGGTGAAACCGGCGTTAAATGTGGCAGAACAACGTTATGGAAGTGTATCCAACACATGGGTTTTAGATTTAAAAAAATTAACAAAAGACAAGTTTTAATGGAATCCAGTAGAATTCGGAAATGGCGATCCGAATATCTACAAAAAATTAGGATTTACAGAGATCAGCAAAGGCCGATTATTTACTTGGATGAAACCTGGTTCGACACATGTGATATCCTGGAAAAGGATTGGGTTGACTCAAGCCGCAAGTGTAAAACAAGCGCGCCATCAAAAAGAGGTAAACGAATTACGATTTTGCATGCTGGATCTAAAGACGGATGGATTCCAATTTTTTTTTTTTTTTTATGATAAGGCACAGGACTACAGGATAAATCCTTTATGGCGCTCTAGGAGCGGTGCGTGTGCGCAGGAAACGATTCACGTTGGTCTTGAATCTTTGGAGATTAATAATTAATAAATGGGCTTTCTCCTCCTTCTTATTATACTCCTACCTATTATTTTTATTTTATTATTATTTGTTATTTATTACCTCCTACCTATTATATTTTTGACTATATTAACTGGCGAAGTACCTACTTCTTTAGAGTAAGTTCATTCCATTTAACGCTTCTGTACTGAAAAATACTTGTATACATTGTATAAAAGCAAAAAATAATTGAGCAGTTTCATTAATTTACTTTTATTTAAAATTTCAAACACGCAAAATTTTATTATAAAAGTAAGTATCAACAGGTTTCCTTACAATTCTTTCATAAATATTTTCTATCTTTAAATTCTGTATAACAGCTCATACTGTAAGTGATGTAATGCAAAAGTTTCGTTGATAGAAAAATTATTTTCTTATGCCTCCATTTTGTCCTGTTCTTCAGTTTTGGAAAGTTGGTCACCCTAATTAAAAAATATTTGAATTAAAAAAATATGGAGCTTATTTAAATTAAATCAATATTGTTTTGAATAGTTTTAGCAATATAAATTTTATTAATTAATGTATAAAAGTTTTCTCAAAGAATATCATACTATTATCATCTACATTAGAACTTATAAAAAATAGTTATTAACGATGCAATATAGAAGCGTTGGAAGTACCGTTTGCCCTGATTTAATAAGGAATATCTTTTGGACGAATTACTGACTAATATTAAACGTATTTATTATAAATTATTGACCCAATATCTGAAACTTTGAGCGTGGTCCAAAAACGAATTTCGCGCACGCTTTTCCAGGGCCATGGCCCCTCTCAAATAAACGGCTAGTTACGTCCCTGCCCCTGGGTGAAATCAAAACTATTCTGGTAAAATTATGATATTAGAGAGATGTTCAGCAAACTCATTCAGAATTTCCTCTCCTAACTGAGGGTTCCTTGCTATTCTTGGAGGCCCTTCTCCACCACGATGCGGCAAAAAGCTTCCTAAAATTAATTAGCAAAAGATTAGCTACTTTAAGCATTTTTTTTTTATTTTACTTAGCTTTTAACCTGTTTCTCTTAAGCTACGAACCAACCTTTCAAAAGTTCCTCGGCGCGGTAAATGTCAATTTGGAAGTAAATCAGAATAAACTCTTCTCGCCTTCACACAGTTGCCGAGTGCTTGTCCATGAATTAGATGCATGTCAGCATATTCACTATAGGAATAATTCTCCATTAATACCCAAGTCTTCTGTACTCAATCAGTCAGACAATTAAGAAAAATGTTGTCAACATCACATTCTTAACGAAATAAAAACGACTGGTGACTGGTGTTTTATTGTAGGTTTCTGATTTACTATTTCAATAACGTGTTATATAAATAAATTATTTTCTTCGAAAACGGCTAATTTCATTGAAACACACGTAGAATACCTTTTTTACAAAGAAATTACCAGAGTATTAAAAAAAATCACTTTCCAGCTCTGTAAATGACACGTGCAAAATTTTGGCCCTACAAATTTGGTTGCAAGTCCATTCCTGACATCCCTGACGATGTAACCACATATTATTATTTATAACCAATATATTGCTAATACCGTGTTACAGAAATGTCCCCAGCATGCGGCGGCGTTCCGGAACTGTTGGGCCTGCGCAGTTCGCGTGTACGTCAGGTCCGGCTTTAAAATTATTTAACTTAAGTGTTGAAATAGGTACCTATTGATTTATATAAAAAAAGCAACCATAGTAAATCTTGGTATAATATGAAATATAAGAAGATGTAAGGCAACAATTTTCTCGAAGAAGCAATATACTGCAAAAAATTACGAAAATTTAGGACTTGCATATTTTGAAATTTCGAATTACAATTTAGTTTCTGGCATAGTTCCGTAAGTAATATTGGTTGCTCTTAACACCGTAGCAGGTGCCCTTTGCCGCCTTATCTCCTTCTGTCATTTTCTATACAACATACGACTGTGCAAGAAAATTACCTTTTTTTTTAAAGATTAGAAGTAAGTCAGAATGGAGGTTTTAAGTGTTTATACTAGACTTGATATGAGTGTATTTGTCTTGCCTTGACAATTTGTAGGAGAGAAAATAAATATGTTATCATATAATTGTGAAAAGCCTTAATGCAGCGCATTATAAAAATTATAAAACAGTAAAACAGACAATTATGCTATTAATATATTTATTTATATTATAAAGCTACTGTTCAGGTTTTAGTACAAAGAATGTTAATGTTTAGCACACTAAAAGAAAACTAAAGAGGGGTAATTAAAGTAGTATTTGGATATATTATGTAATCGTTAAACAAAAATAAAGGTTTTTACGTTGAAATATGGAGGCAACAGTAAAATAGCAGCCGTATTGATGAAACACATAATATTAATGCATAATTAGATATACTGTGAATTATTTTGTTAGGGTGGTAAAAAGAGGAAAGCATTTTTAAAATATTTCAATATTAGGCATTCAATAACCAATGCGCGCCGTGAATAAGGATGGTATTCATACATTGGCACTGGAAAGTAAATAGGCAACCATGAATGTAGTATTACAAAGTACAAATATATTAATAGGTATGGAAAAAATTAATAAAAAAAAACGTTATTCCAACTAAACTTAATTGAAAGTACAGAGAAGTTAGCATAAATATATCGGTAACAAACATCTATCGGTAAAGTGTTTTTAACAATAATTGATGTTAGAGCTTTTTTCGTGCCTGAAATAACAGGAAAAAAAATGAAGTTGTTGACAAAATGTATGTGTAAAAATATAAGTACTAAACGTTACAGCACGAAACTAATGATTATGTCATAATATCTGCTTGGAATTGCTATTACAAATATGCAAGGACTTATTACTAGGAAAATATTGCAAAAGGTCTTCCTAGAGCTCTTAACCATGCATCATGTCGTGCTGCGGTCAATCTGCAAACATGTCTTTATATGGGTACATAGGTACATATTATTTAAGTCTCTACATTGCATTTTAGGCGAAAAATTAAAATGATCTAGCTTTGACAAGCAACAATGTTTAGAAAAACGTTTTTTACTATAAAAGGATATTTCACGCAAGACTTTAGATCCTTTGATCCCCTGAGTAAATCAAATCTCTTACAACATATCTGAACTGTTAGTCCAGGTTAGTTTACCACTAAAAGCAATTCAACAGATTCGCTTCTTTTAATTTACCAAAAATCAGTAAACAAGTTGAACAACAAATAACATATTATTATCCCTAGCCTAAACTATGCCCAGTTTCAAATTGGGTATATTTTTGTAAAGTACTTGAACGTTATGGTAGGTATACCTATGAACAGCTTAAATTTTCCAAAAAAAAACACTTACCAAAACAAATATTTCATTGTGTTGAAAGCAAGGTAAATGCTAAGCGGGGATACAATTTCAAAGTTATTTTAAGTAGCCTAGGTAGGTACTTACCTGAAGAACTGAATTTCGGTCATTGGCTTACAAAGCAACATCATACACTTGTTTTTCATCACAAATTTACACTAAGAGGCACTGCACTATAATCTAAATAAACCTAAAGCATTTATAAAAGTCTAGTCTAGTAATAAGTTTTTAACGAAAGTTCCACAAAGTACAATAAATAACTAAAAATCACTCAAAATAACGATAAGAAATCTCACAATAAACACGCCAAATACAGTGTAAATAAAGAATTAAGTGACAACCGCCTCTGGACAATAATATAAACGTTAAATATCAAAAAATCGTAGAAATCCGACGTACTGCGCATGAGCCACAGTTCCGAAAAATCACCCATGCCGGGGACATTTTTAGGCCGGTCGGCAATTAGCTTTGTTTTTCTACTGGTGTGAGTTCAGTGGATGTAACACAACTATACTGTCGTGGGGTTTTATTAGTCTCTATGGCCTATATAAAATATTAATATTTCATTAAATTATATACATGTCAGTTCAAAAGTTGAATCCCAAAAGGTCAGTCGTTGGGGCTCTGTACCTTCGTTAAGGGGCATTTTGAGATTTTTTCTTCTGTAGCAAGTTAGAGTTATTTTGACACCCTGTATGAATATTTTCTTTAAATTTACATTCCCATTGGTTATTAGACACGTGATTATCATGAAAAATTGATAGGAATAACCAGCACGGTGTGCAATAGTTTATTATTTCCTGTTTGAACCTATTGAAAATGTGTTCACTGATGTTTATTAATTAATAAATAGGTATATTGCCTCACTACCTAAAGTTCTAGTTGTTTAATATATTAATATTGTTGGCAATCCGCTAGTAAAAGTAATTTGGGGCAAATTTTATTTTACGACTATCATAATTTAATGAATTATGTTATCAATAAAACCTGATTACATAAATAATGTTTATGTCAAGGTGCACACTTTACTCGATAAGAAAAAACCTGACAACTTTGACTTTCGAAGATTAGAGCCAGAAATACAAAAAAAATCGAACGGCATAATTGCACGGAGAAAAAATCACCATATAAACCAATTTGCAAATCAGATTATAAATTCGAAACTAATAACCACAACATGCAAGCAAGCGCTGTTATTAACTAAGGCCATAAGGAATAATGTAATCCATATTATTATACGTGTCCTTGTCGGCCTCAAGGCAACTACGATCGCGCATCCTTTTCTTCACTTCCTTCGATCTGTGGGAAAATAAAGCAGGTGCTGCTTCTTGAGGTGTTCAGGAATTTTCTGTACCCTTGACTTTTAAAATGCGTTTTAATGGTTTGACAGGTTAAGTTATTGCGTCAATTTGGTTAAAAAGATGCACGGTTTTTTTAGAAAACATAATTTTACCCAAGATTGCTTGTGATATGCGAATATTTAAGAGTGTTAATCTACATGAAAAATTAATGATATTTTGCTTTATAAACTATGGTCCAAAAATGTTAGATATCAATCTAGTTGCCATGTAGTTCGGGTCTGTGCGTTGGGAATTATTTATTTCATTTAAGTTTCACCATCTTGTTATAAATAAATAATAATAAACTTCAGTAAGGCTTTTGACAAGATAAACCATAAGCGGTTGATTGAGAGACTTGCTGAGGTTGGTGTCTGCCAGCGTCTGCTCAGGTGGATATGGTCCTACACCTTAAAGCGTTTCCAGATTGTTTCCGTAAACGGTTATCAATCCGAAACTTTCTCGGTAAGCTCGGGGGTTCCTCAGGGTAGTCATTTAGGTCCCTTATTTTTCATAATTTATATTAACGATATTGCAAAGTGCTTTCACCACACAATGTTTTTACTATATGCAGACGACCTAAAAATATATCGTCCCATAAGGGAGCTGCATGACTGCCTGAAAATACATTCGGATCTCAACCGATTGTCCGAGTACTGTGACAGGAATAGTATTTTCTTGAACATAACAAAGTGTTGTTTTATAACATTTACCAAAAACATTTATACTTGGGAATACTCATATATAGTATCAATAATTCAAATTTAAAGAAGGTAAATCAAATAAAGGATTTAGGAGTCATTCTGGACACCAAATGGTTATTTCAAGAACATTTTAATAAAATAATTACCGAGTCAAACAAAATGCTACGCTTCATTACTAGAATCTGTAAAGACTTTCGAAATCCCAAAACAATGATCGCACTATATTTTGCTTTCTTTCATAGTAAGCTCTCTTTTGCCTCTGTCATCTGGAATCCTCAATACGTCACATATATTAATAGACTAGAAGCAGTACAAAACAGGTTTCTGAAAACTATTGCATTTAAAGCGCATTGCACAATAGATCTTGTAAAAGAAAAATATAAATTTATTCCTCTGTCTGACCGCACAAAAATTTCTGACATATCTTTTCTATATAAAATAATTAACTCGAATTTAAACGTCCCAGAACTATTATCAGCACTAAGTTTTAATATTCCCAACAGAGAATTAAGACATGCAACCCTATTTAATTTACCTTATAGACGCACTAACTTGGGTTTAAATATACCATTGGATAGACTGCAAAAAACTTTTAATTCATACTGCCACGAATTTGACATTTTCAGTGCAACCTTGTCTAGTTTTAAAAGACTTTTAAAAGGATATTTTGTCCAACAAGTATTTGGATAGCTGTAGGTAGAGTTAGTTAGGTTAAGTGCATATTGTTATGTAAATCAGTAAAATGTTTCCGCATAAACTGTTTATTGTATATAGTGGATGCTTAATTCTTTGGAACTTCTAGTTCTGTCTGCATCCCAAATGTAATAAATAAATAAATAAATAAATAAATAAATGGCGAATTATTCAAATGCAGAAATGGCGGAAATGCATTCCGTCTATGGCCTCGTCGACGGTAATGGAGAGTAAGCCAGACGTATTTATCACCCAATATATCCCAATCATGCTTTGCCAGATAGTAGAACCTTTTCTAATATTCATCGTCGTCTTGTTGAAACTGGTAGTTCCCGAAGAAGTACATCTGAAGGTAGATCTCGATCTCTAAGTATGAGAAGAACGGAAATGGAGGAAGCTGTACTGCACGAAGCGAAGAATATCCTGAAACGAGTTCGGAGGAGATCGCTAGAAACTTGAATATTTTATTATATTTTTTATTATATCCGTACCCACCATATTTTAAGAGTACAAGCATTACTTCCTAGAGATTTTCCAAGGCGTCTGACCTTCTGTCAGTGCTATCTTCATTGTGTTGCACAAAACCGCAATTTTAAACACACATTCTGTTCATGGACGAAGTTAATTTTTCATTCAGAATTTCCACAACAATTATTTCTGGGCGGAAGAGCATCCGTGTGCCGTAACCGAAACCCATTTCCAACACCAATTCCTGGTTAACGTATGGAATTGGAATAAACTGGAATATTCCAGTGTAGCTGCTCTTCAAAACCTGAGAGCTAAATTGATTCATAAAGCAAAGTAAATTAACAGATTCCAGACATCCGACGAACTAATTTTACTTTACGTTTTTTTATTTTCTATTACATACATATACAGATTTCAGTTGGTGCCAAACATGTTCGATGGGGTTAAATATACCTACAATGGTGTGACAATCCGATTTTGTCACAAATGAACTCTTAGAATCTAATGCCTTATATCAAAGCCTGACTTGTATTGTGTAGTTTAAAAAAATTGAATTTTGCCTTTTAAAACGATGTTTGCTTCCCTGTATAAAGTAAATACATACCTTGCCCTTTTAAAACGATGTTGGTTCCCTGTATACTCTTCATAAATAAGTTCCTCAACAGGTTTAATAGTTTGGTCTGACATAGCTTCTACAAATACCAATAAATACCAAACAAATAGTAAGTACGTACCCAAGGTCAACGGCCTCTGTTTTCGTTGTCTTTGACGAAGCAGGCTACATTATCCCCCTGTTTACATCACATATCTCCCTGGAATACACTATCGAAGACTTATTCTAGTGTTTCATTAGGTAATCCAATTAATATATTCCTTTGTTATGATAACCTGTCAAATCGACTAATGAATTTTCTAGGTTCATATTCTTCTTCTGAAACTATGTTTGGGCACTAATATTATTTAGCAAACAGCCATTGAAGTTTGAGTTGCTAAATAATATTAGTGCCCAAACATAGTTTCAGAAGAAGAATATTAACCTAGAAAATTCATTAGTCGATTTGACAGGTTATCATAACAAAGGAATATATTTATTGGATTACCTAATGAAACACTAGGATAAGTCTTCGATAGTGTATTCCAGGGAGATATGTGATTTAAAACAGGGGGATAATGTAGCCTGCTTCGTCAAAGACAACGAAAACAGAGGCCGTTGACCTTGGGTACGTACTTACTATTTGTATGGTATTTATTGGTATTTGTAGAAGCTATGTCAGACCAAACTATTAAACCTGTTGAGGAACTTATTTATGAAGAGTATACAGGGAACCAACATCGTTTTAAAAGGGCAAGGTATGTATTTACTTTATACAGGGAAGCAAACATCGTTTTAAAAGGCAAAATTCAATTTTTTTAAACGACACAATACAAGTCAGGCTGTGATATAAGGCATTAGATTCTAAGAGTTCATTTGTGACAAAATCGGATTGTCACAACTCCCCCTCTCCTAGAAAAGGAGGGGAATTTCCTAAAGGAAATTGACCGACGATAATCAAGCACAAAAAGCCTCATTAGCTAAGTAAAGCAAATCAAACAATAATTTAAGTATTCATACACAAAAAAAAGAAATAAGCAGGGACCGAAACACTCCCGGAGTGTTTATCAAATATAGTTACAAATAACGTAAGAATAAGTAATAAAGTAAGTAATAAAAATAATTAATAATAATTTCAAGCACTGTTCCGCAGCTGACAACCCATGGAGACTCCGAGAGAGGAAAGGATGTGACCCCGAGCTGTTTGTACGGTATAGAGGTCCAAAAAAAAGCGAACTCGATGGATATCGGATTTAAGTTAGCATTGCGTACAACCAAATGTGTCTTGGCGAACCTCGTGTACTAACCTCATACAAACAAACTCGCGGTACAACCTCGCACCCACAAGAAAGACCCAAGGAAGGCAAATACACAGCAGTACTTGAAAGGTGAAAAAAAATAAAGATAATCAATATCAACAAAAAAAAATAATAGCTGTAACCCTGATGCTCCACCAGACAAAGGGAGTGTATTTTAGTACACACCAAACTAAAAGATACAAACGTGTCGAAGACAACTAAATGTACCACAGCCTTCAACAGGAAAATTTAATTAGGGTGTTCCGAAAGGCGGCACTGCTCCCGGCCTGGCGTATCACACGGGACATGCGGACGAGGTCGTAAGCAGTAGTTTCGCCCTCCCCTGTGCTGCATCGAAGTGCAGACTGAATCAGGGGTCAGACAGCCACCCCCCACAATACAACTCTGCCCGCAAAAATGCCTTCAGCAGAACGAACATTCCACAAAAGACGGCAAAACGCCACCCAGGGGCACCCACGGCCCCTCAGCCTCTTATGTAAAAAAAAAAAGAAGGCTGTATATCAATAGGACAAAAAAACCGCATGGTATATTAAAAAAAAAACTCACCTCCAAAAAGCGAACAACTTGGACAAAAAAAATCCCACGATGTGGCTTTCTGTGGCCCCGGAAACCAAATTAAACTAAAGCAAATTTAAGCAAACTAAGGGGGCACAGAAAGTGACGCTTCAAGATCCCAAATCCTGGAAAACAGATGGCTTGAATAGCCCTGGATCTAAAAACGCCTGCTGCCTCGTTGAACGCTGGAAGTTAAGTGAAGTCACGGCATGGAGAATTTTAGGTTAAAAGTTAAAAAATGTGCCGAAAGCGAATTTAGGGCGACACCCACCTCCGGGAAGAACCACAGAACAATAAAGGTTAGGGCAGAACTACCTGCTCGCTCCGAAAGAGAGAGACCAGTTCACACACTGGCGGCGACACGGAATGAAGTCTTTAGAGCCGTGCGCATTCAATTGCAGATACTCCAAGCCAAGAGAAATGAAACAGATGCACCCAAATTCAGTTTTACATAAGAAGTCAATTCGAAAATCCTACAATTCACTAAAAATTATTTAAAGAAAACCCAAGTCCCAGAATACCCCTACGATTCTCGGAGCAAACAGCCATTGAAGTTTGAGTTGCTAAATAATATTAGTGCCCAAACATAGTTTCAGAAGAAAAATATTAACCTAGAAAATTCATTAGTCGATTTGACAGGTTATCATAACAAAGGAATATATTAATTGGATTACCTAATGAAACACTAGAATAAGTCTTCGATAGTGTATTCCAGGGAGATATGTGATTTAAAACAGGGAGATAATGTAGCCTGCTTCGTCAAAGACAACGAAAACAGAGGCCGTTGACCTTGGGTACGTACTTACTATTTGTATGGTATTTATTGGTATTTGTAGAAGCTATGTCAGACCAAACTATTAAACCTGTTGAGGAACTTATTTATGAAGAGTATACAGGGAACCAACATCGTTTTAAAAGGGCAAGGTATGTATTTACTTTATACAGGGAAGCAAACATCGTTTTAAAAGGCAAAATTCAATTTTTTTAAACGACACAATACAAGTCAGGCTGTGATATAAGGCATTAGATTCTAAGAGTTCATTTGTGACAAAATCGGATTGTCACAACTCCCCCTCTCCTAGAAAAGGAGGGGAATTTCCTAAAGGAAATTGACCGACGATAATCAAGCACAAAAAGCCTCATTAGCTAAGTAAAGCAAATCAAACAATAATTTAAGTATTCATACACAAAAAAAAGAAATAAGCAGGGACCGAAACACTCCCGGAGTGTTTATCAAATATAGTTACAAATAACGTAAGAATAAGTAATAAAGTAAGTAATAAAAATAATTAATAATAATTTCAAGCACTGTTCCGCAGCTGACAACCCATGGAGACTCCGAGAGAGGAAAGGATGTGACCCCGAGCTGTTTGTACGGTATAGAGGTCCAAAAAAAAGCGAACTCGATGGATATCGGACTTAAGTTAGCATTGCGTACAACCAAATGTGTCTTGGCGAACCTCGTGTACTAACCTCATACAAACAAACTCGCGGTACAACCTCGCACCCACAAGAAAGACCCAAGGAAGGCAAATACACAGCAGTACTTGAAAGGTGAAAAAAAATAAAGATAATCAATATCAACAAAAAAAAATAATAGCTGTAACCCTGATGCTCCACCAGACAAAGGGAGTGTATTTTAGTACACACCAAACTAAAAGATACAAACGTGTCGAAGACAACTAAATGTACCACAGCCTTCAACAGGAAAATTTAATTAGGGTGTTCCGAAAGGCGGCACTGCTCCCGGCCTGGCGTATCACACGGGACATGCGGACGAGGTCGTAAGCAGTAGTTTCGCCCTCCCCTGTGCTGCATCGAAGTGCAGACTGAATCAGGGGTCAGACAGCCACCCCCCACAATACAACTCTGCCCGCAAAAATGCCTTCAGCAGAACGAACATTCCACAAAAGACGGCAAAACGCCACCCAGGGGCACCCACGGCCCCTCAGCCTCTTATGTAAAAAAAAAAAGAAGGCTGTATATCAATAGGACAAAAAAAACCGCATGGTATATTAAAAAAAAAACTCACCTCCAAAAAGCGAACAACTTGGACAAAAAAAATCCCACGATGTGGCTTTCTGTGGCCCCGGAAACCAAATTAAACTAAAGCAAATTTAAGCAAACTAAGGGGGCACAGAAAGTGACGCTTCAAGATCCCAAATCCTGGAAAACAGATGGCTTGAATAGCCCTGGATCTAAAAACGCCTGCTGCCTCGTTGAACGCTGGAAGTTAAGTGAAGTCACGGCATGGAGAATTTTAGGTTAAAAGTTAAAAAATGTGCCGAAAGCGAATTTAGGGCGACACCCACCTCCGGGAAGAACCACAGAACAATAAAGGTTAGGGCAGAACTACCTGCTCGCTCCGAAAGAGAGAGACCAGTTCACACACTGGCGGCGACACGGAATGAAGTCTTTAGAGCCGTGCGCATTCAATTGCAGATACTCCAAGCCAAGAGAAATGAAACAGATGCACCCTTCAGTTTTACATAAGAAGTCAATTCGAAAATCCTACAATTCACTAAAAATTATTTAAAGAAAACCCAAGTCCCAGAATACCCCTACGATTCTCGGAGCAAACAGCCATTGAAGTTTGAGTTGCTAAATAATATTAGTGCCCAAACATAGTTTCAGAAGAAAAATATTAACCTAGAAAATTCATTAGTCGATTTGACAGGTTATCATAACAAAGGAATATATTAATTGGATTACCTAATGAAACACTAGAATAAGTCTTCGATAGTGTATTCCAGGGAGATATGTGATTTAAAACAGGGGGATAATGTAGCCTGCTTCGTCAAAGACAACGAAAACAGAGGCCGTTGACCTTGGGTACGTACTTACTATTTGTATGGTATTTATTGGTATTTGTAGAAGCTATGTCAGACCAAACTATTAAACCTGTTGAGGAACTTATTTATGAAGAGTATACAGGGAACCAACATCGTTTTAAAAGGGCAAGGTATGTATTTACTTTATACAGGGAAGCAAACATCGTTTTAAAAGGCAAAATTCAATTTTTTTAAACGACACAATACAAGTCAGGCTGTGATATAAGGCATTAGATTCTAAGAGTTCATTTGTGACAAAATCGGATTGTCACAACTCCCCCTCACCCCAAATGGTATGGTGGAAGCCTTAAAACTGTATGCCTTAGATCTCTGCATAATTATCGCAGAAGTATTCCTGATGTAGTTATAAACTTCGTAAAACGTCAATTAATTGCCTTTTGGTGTAATCTTCCTGAAAATAAATGTCATTATCATACATGTAGTTTTGGATTGTTGCTTTTGTGTCATTTGAGGAGGGAGTCTTGGTCAACTGCCTACTATGGTAGCTTGCATTGTCCATTACAATTACGCTATTCGGAGGTATATTTGGAATTAGGTTGTTTTTAAACCAATCTTCAAATAAATGAGCAGTGGTGTCCTCATGGTAATCTAGAGAAAAATCTTTAATGTTTCTTGCAGACAGAGAAAGTCCATTTGAAATCCATCCGTCTTTAGATCCAGCATGCAAAATCGTAATTCGTTTACCACTTTTTGATGGCGCACTTGTTTTACACTTTCCGCTTGAGTCAACCAAATCCTTTTTCGGGGTATCATATGTGTCGAACCAGGTTTCATCCAAGTAAATAATCGGTCTTTGCTGATCTCTGTAAATCCTAATTTTTTTGTAGATATTCGGAATGCTATTCCCGAATTCTATTGGATTCCATTAAAACTTGTCTTTTGTTAATTTTTTAAAATCTAAAACCCATGTGTTGGATACACTTCCATAACGTTGTTCTACCACATTTAACGCCGGTTTCATCTATTTTAAGCCTCTTAATGAAATTATCTATTGTAGGCACGCTTTGTTTCTCGTAAAACTTGTAAATTTTACGATGTAATATATCTTGATCACTTCCATCTACCTTCGAGAAAATGCCAGTATCGATTCTTTTTTTCCTCGCTAAAATGGGATTATTCACAATTTTCCATACAGTTGATGTTGGAATTTTTGTTAATGTGGCCGTAACGCTGCTTGCTTGCTGACCGCACGTTTAATGAGAGTTGAATAAACATTGTTTATAACTTCCTTAGTTTCCACGGCAAAGTGTTTTCTGCTTTTCGACGGGGTTATCTTCTGAGATACATTGGGCTCGCACATATTTTCCATGACTCACACACGATTAGACAAACGCTGTATTACACACGAAGTAAGAATAATCACTAAGCTTAAAACTAACTAGAGTGGCTATATATACAGTATTTAGAACATAATTTGTTTTATGGAATTAACCCTTTCATTTTGAATCAGGTAAAAATCGGTTTAAAATCACCAAACTATTACTTTAATAATGAAATAACATCTTCCGGATTTACACTTTACTTTAAGACATTTTTAAGTACGGACCATAATTTACCTGCATTTATTCATTCATTCATTTTTTTTTTTTTTTTTTTTTTTTTATGATAAGGCACAGCACTACAGGATAAATCCTTTATGGCGCTCTAGGAGCGGTGCGTGTGCGCAGGAAACGATTCACGTTGGTCTTGAATCTTTGGAGACTATACTCGTTGGGGAAGACGATCTCAGGGAGGTCGTTCATTGCTTGTTTATGGCTACTCCGGGATAATCCCATTCAAAGGCAAAGTGTAACTTTCTTATATCTCTGGACAGGCTTTATTTTATGTACCTAGTACCTACTTCCTATTAAATTAACAATAATTTTGCAAGCTTTTTTTACTCAAAAACGGCGCATCGTAGGAAAACAACTCAGGTACTAAATGTTAATAAAATATCTGAAGTAGTTTTGAAAACATTAATTAATTTCCATTATTTTCCTAAAACATTAACACCCCGGAATGGAACGGAACATTTTTGGACCATAGTTAATAAAGTAGACTATTATTATTTTTTCATGTAGATTTACACCCTTAAATATTCGCATATCATTAAGGAGCATCCTGTATAGGTTATCGCTATTAAAACATACACATGCGTTATTAACTCTTAACCTGTCTGCATCTCATCAGGATTCACAGAACTTCGTTTTAAGTCAAGTATTTTAATGATTTTTATCAGCGTCATATGGTCACCGTCGCTCGTACTCATAAACTATAGAATTATGTAATGAAAAGTGTTAATTCTTCTTTTTAATAACATTTATCTATAAAAACAACCTTATAAATATTGTAATTATTCTTAAATAGGCGATGCTTATTAAAAATTTTATAATATGTACAGGTTGTACATTTTTCAATGTAATTGCAGGGTATCCCGGTTACTAGTAAAGAAAAGGACTTGACGGTTTTTACATTACTATGCTACTTTTTCGTGAGACAAAATATGTAGCAAACAGAATTGTTAGAGCTTTCTTAGTTTTCAAGCTACAGGCTGTTTTCGAAAATGTTTGCGTTTATTAACAATAAACATACAAAACGAGAAATTTAGAAAATTAGGATAGTATAGGTGATGAAACCATTGAAATAAACAAAGAAGTATCTATCTGGCATGTCTATTTGTCAAAATGTATAAACAAAAATATCGTTGAATTAAAATGCATGCCCCATCATTTCACTAAAGTTTAAAAAAATGACGAAAATGTAGTGCTATGAAAATTTTGAAAAATACGACATGTCGTTTGCTTTATAGAGTGCCACGAAAACAGGTAAGCTTACAATCTTGTAATTTAAATATCTAACTAATAGAGTTCTTACTTTCATAGATATCCAGAGAGAAGGAAGCCCAATCAAGTAACTTTTTCAAGTTTAAAAATTAATTTTATTAAGAATCGCGAAAGGGACGAAATGAACATTACGGTTTTTGTAGAGGCACTAAAAGAAAATGTTGTTTAAACAATTATTAAATAAATATCATTTTAAACCCTATAAAGTAAAGATTGTGCACTATTTATTTTATAAGCTCCGCACAGACATTTTCAATTGCCTTAATACAAAATATGGTTCCCCAGTTGTAAATGTAATATTAGTGTATTTTTACATAATATTTATTTTAGCAGTAATGACATATTCTTTTGTGCGTTTATTGTTAATAGTAACTATCAACTAATATATATATATATATATATTATACAGGGTGTCCCATTTAAAAAAAATCATATGTTTGATTTAAATCTCGAAAAGTAAGACTCTCAGAAAAAAGCACGCCACTGAACTCTACTTATAAAACTCTCTTAGAAACAGTTTTCAATTTTTTGATTAGTTAATGGATAACCGAAATAATGGGGGTGGTCAAAAAGCAAACATTTTCAAAAAAAAAAACAAAACTAAGAAAGCTATGACAATTCTACTTGCGGCAAGTAAGCCTGGAAAACGTTAAGGGAACTAAATATTTATAATAAAAATAAAAAAAACCTGCTATTCCGGTTCATTTAGCTGATGTCAACCTAATTAATGACTTTTTTCTTAATTCTGTACCTAACCTCCAAGCAATAAAGTTTTAGAGTACTATCAAGGCTTAAATCAATGTTAAAGATTAATTTGGCTAGTGAAATTGATTTAGGCAAACTTTTACTTTTGATCAGGACTGGGGCGGTGGGAGCGGATGGTCTCAATATTAAATTTGATTTACTGTGTTGTCCTTTTTTACTTCGATATAAATTATTGTATTTCTAATTCTGTTTACCCTTCTCAGTGGAAGGTGGCGCATGTTGTCCCCCAGTTCTATTGAAGCTTTGTAAGATTTAAGACCAATTAGTATCTTGCCAGTACTTTCAAAAATTTTGGAACGCACTCAGGTTTTAGGAGGGGACATAGTTGTGCCTCTGCCCTTATTAATGTAACTGATAATATATTTCGTGCAACCGACCAAGGAAATCTTATAGTCTTGGTGCTTCCCGATTATTCAGAAGCTTTCGACACGTTAGACCATTCTACATTAAAACTTATATTAAAACATATCGGGCTTGACCAGAGTGCAGTTGCTTTTTTTAGTAGCCACTTAAAGAACAGAAAACAACATGTTGTACTTAATGAAAAAATTTCTAAACCTTTAATGGTTCAACGTGGTGTTCCGCAAGGTTCTATTTTGGGACCTGTTTTGTATACCATATACACGTCCTTATTTTCAAAGCTTTTAACCGGTTCTTTCGCTCAAATGTATGCCGATGACACTCCGCTGCATTTTGTATTTAAGAGGAAGCTCAAAAGTGTATTACTTATAGAATAGTTAATAAACTTTTCTTTCTCTTTTGGTTATGGTATATATTATTATTATATACTTTTTGCTGTTTTTCTTTATTATGTCATATTACTACATTTATTCCCGTGATTAATGCTTTGTCAGGTGTACGATTGTATATTGTCTTTATTTATTGTTTCTTTTTTTTTTTTTTCCTATTTTGAGCATTTAAATAAGTAGAAGTGCTGTTTAGGTTTTTTTTCTTAGGTAAAGTGTAAGACCAACCTTTACCTCTAGCGGTAAGGGATGGACTTCGCCTATTTAATACAGTACCTAACTATAAGTGACAGTTAATTTCAATCATATTGTGTAAATTGTAACTTGTGCTGTTTTTTGAATCAAGATTATTATAATTACATCGAAAAATGGACACCCTATACTTGCATGAAATAAAATTACTCTTTTTTTAATTTCATAGGTCAAGTAAGGCGAACTGCCTTTAAAATTACCCACTACTGACGTATAAAACACAGATCAAATACAATGATACTTAGATTGTTTTCTAAAATTTGAACTCTACTCAAAATTTCACAACTTCTGAAAAAAATCTAAGCATAATAATACAAATGTGTTGTTTTGCAAAAAATTAATGATAAAAACATCAAAGTTACTTTACGTTCAACTGACCTTTGAAAAGCAAATTAAATAAAACATAACAATAACTACATATATGCGGATAAGTCTTTATTGTGAAATTCAAGATTATGACTACTTAGTAGAATTTATTCATTTCAAGCATATTAAGGTAGGCGATAAGATTCGCATAGCTTCCACAATATATACCTACCCCGTATATCGGATCTCTCTGTCTAACAAATTGCCCTCTTAAAACCGGCACAATTTATTCAACGTATTTTAATGATTTTTATTGGCGTCATATGGCTACCGCCACTAATAATTTTAGAATTATTTTGCAATGTATTAACATTGTTTATAAAGCATTGATCAAATTATGCCATTAAAAAAAAACGGCACGTGGCTCATATTATTTTTAATCATTTAATTTTTTGTGATAATATCTTATGTTGTGTAATGTGCTTAACAACTATGATTGCCGACTGATGATTAGTTATAGTTGCATTATATAGTCTATCTTTAAATAGCACAAAGTAATAAATGCTGATTAAATATGCAAAACGCACACGGGGGGGGGGGGGGGGTATCAAGGACAATTTAAATACCATCCCTTAAAATATATTGTGTTTACATTAAAGGATCCAGATAATGAGCATTCTTTAGGTAGGTCCACCCTGAATTTATCGCAAGCTATTGCTATATTTGAGGATTTACCATTGCCAGTGATTGAGGCAGTAATGGGCCCTGTGGCAGTAATGAACATCTCGCTCTAACTTGGTCAAGTGCCTAATCTTTTAATACCAAAAAAAGATTTCTGCTTCTAATTTCACATCAAATGTCAAATGTCAAACAATTTCAAATAAGAACCGGTATAATACGCTCAAAAAGTTAGGTCGAAGTTGGCCGCATTTTTAACGTTTTTTATTGTATCTCGCAGATTTTGTAAATTAAAACTATTAAAAGTAGTGTTGGGGACTATATTACAACTAGGTAATTAGAAAAAGCACCTTTTTGTATTGCAACTGTATATTTTATGAGAATAATGCATATATGTGCTGTATCTTCGAATTCGCGCTAATTGAAGAAACAAAAAAAGTTATAGGCTCTTATACAGGGTGATTCAAAAGTACTTCGACAAACTTCGGGAGGTAATTGCCGGCAATATTTCAAGATGAAAAGTTCTTATAAACAGTGGTCCCTGGCGACTTCGTTACGGAGATACAGGGTGTTGAAATGTTAGAAGGAATGGTAATAATTTTTAAATAACTCCTTAACGAGTAATTTTTTTTTTATGAAATTTGGTGAATTAAATAAGCATCTCAGGACACTTATTTTCAAAGTAAAACACATTCGTAAATTTAACCAGTGGCGTCGGTACAAAATGTGGCTATCATATTTTTTGTGGAAACTATGCCTAACCTAACCACACCACTGACTTATTTGATTTTAACTTTTTTTTTATGAATCCCCCATTCAATTACAACAAAAAAGTTCACGTGTGTTATTTTGCTACGAGGGCCAGTTTAATGTCAAATGATTATTTTATTTGACTATACACAAATATTAAAAAATATGTTTTAAATAATTGATCAAACACTCAAATATTAATTTAAGTATATTAACTAAGATCTATACATACTTACAATAAACAAATATGTAGGTATATGCCAAAGGAAGGCATCTGAGGATGCCTATTTAAGTATAACATGTTCTCAGTGACATGCATATTTATTTATTAGTACCTATGAATAGTATGTTATTTTCTAATATTTTCTATTTTGACAAGGCGGCTTTGGAAATACTTTTTTGATATTTTGTATTTTGATAAGGCGGCTTTGGAAATGCATTTGTCGTGAATTAAAACATATTTGACAGTTAGTTGCTTATGTGGTTTATTTCTCAGTTTTGTCATTTTCATTGAATATTAATAGTATTGTTTAAAAGGTATGGATTACTTAAGAAATAATGCGCATTTAGCTGACATGCATTTTGTATATGGCCTTGCCGATGGAAATGCACGAGCAGCTAGACAAATCTATCAAGAGCGATATCCTAACAGAGTACTGCCTGCTGCTGAAACATTTTCAAATCTTCACCGACGTTTAGCTGAAACAGGGAGTTTTGCGAGGTCACGTGACATTCCTGGAAGACCGCGAACAGCCCGAACTCCAGAATTAGAAGAAGCTGTTTTAAATGCTGTAGTGGAAAATCCAGATACAAGCACTCGAATAATTGCTGATGCTCTCAATTCCACCCAAGCCACAGTTTGGAGAATTCTGCACGATGAGCAGTTGTATCCGTACCATATTCAAAGGGTACAAGCTCTTTTACCCAGGGACTTTCCTCAGCGCATTAATTTGTGTCAGTGGTTTTTGGAAAAATTTGCTGAAAATCCCCAATTTTTAAATTATGTACTTTTTACGGACGAGGCAAATTTTTCTCAGAGTGCGATTACAAACTTTCACAATAACCATATCTGGTCTTTGGAAAATCCCCACGCCGTTAGTGAACGAAATTTTCAATACCAATTTTCATTAAACGTGTGGGGGGGAATAGTTGGCGATTACTTAATAGGACCTTTTTTTCTTCCACTTCGGCTTAATGGCGAGACGTACCGACATTTTTTGGAAAATGAACTTCCTCCCTTACTGGATGATGTGCCCTTAGAAACTCGAAGACGTATATGGTTTATGCATGACGGAGCTCCCGCCCATTTCAGCATAGTGGCCAGGACCCATCTTAATCAAATTTATCCAAATCGATGGATAGGTAGGGGAGTTGAGGGAGGAAATCAACCGTGGCCACCAAGGTCCCCAGATTTAAATCCTCTTGATTTTTATTTGTGGGGACATTTGAAGTCAATCGTTTACAAGACGCCAGTCGAAAATGCAGAAGTGCTAAGAAACCGAATAATCGATGGTTTTGAGGCAATAAGAAACAGACCAGATATCTTAGCACGCGTACGAGATTCCATGCAAAGGAGATTAGATGCCTGCATCTTGGCTGAAGGTGGACATTTTGAACAATTTATTTAAAAATCATTTAATTTTTGCAACGTACTTATTTAATTATAATTAAATTAAATGTTATACCTTACCCCTTACATAATAAATCTTTGAATTTAAAACATATTTTTTAATATTTGTGTATAGTCAAATAAAATAATCATTTGACATTAAACTGGCCCTCGTAGCAAAATAACACACGTGAACTTTTTTGTTGTAATTGAATGGGGGATTCATAAAAAAAAAGTTAAAATCAAATAAGTCAGTGGTATTTTGTACCGACGCCACTGGTTAAATTTACGAATGTGTTTTACTTTGAAAATAAGTGTCCTGAGATGCTTATTTAATTCACCAAATTTCATAAAAAAAAAATTACTCGTTAAGGAGTTATTTAAAAATTATTACCATTCCTTCTAACATTTCAACACCCTGTATCTCCGTAACGAAGTCGCCAGGGACCACTGTTTATAAGAACTTTTCATCTTGAAATATTGCCGGCAATTACCTCCCGAAGTTTGTCGAAGTACTTTTGAATCACCCTGTATAAGTGGGACAAACTAAAATGATCATACTATACCTATACTTTTTAAATGTAAGTAGTTTTTGAACAACGTCTGCGATATACTTTGAGAAAATTGTCGGCCATGCCTTGTTTAACATTGTATATACAGATGTTGGAAAAAATCCACGAGCTATGTCGCAAAAAAACTAAGCATTAGGGCTAAATGAACAAATAAGACCATCACTATCACCGAGCAATTAATATTTTTTTGTTACTCCATTACCAAAAATTTTGCATCACAAACCCAAAATTAAAAAAGCTACTCGTGTAGATCACGTTCTGTCCACGAGTCCACGCTCAATTTATTTTCATCTCTTCGCCATCTAACCCAACAATCAACGTGTGTCTAACACTCGTCTCCTAATGTTACAATCCTGTTTCCATCCCTGTCTAACCTATTGAAAATCGAATGCAGGACAAATCAAGGTACGCGACCGAAAAAATAAAGTTTCTCACGGTTTCGAAAGAAGAACACCTTTAGATTATCGAAATTTTACCCCAAATGGAAGGGTCGGCCCTTGTGCTGAACGCACGCACGACATATGGCGATCGGACCGTGGGAACCAAAACGAAATCTTGTGCCTAAATACCTCAAGATTGCTCTTATGTTTGTTCACCCTCCGCATGCCGATGAATAGTTGCGTATAGAAAAGGAAATCATTTTGTAGGAATGAGTCGATATTTGCATTCAGGTCGATTTAGACCTCTTCTGTACATAAATGTATTAGACAATAATTGCTGCTTTCTACAATTCGCTGTCTTGTGATGAAAGAGCAGTCAAAAAGGATAAAAAATTACTAGTCTGATTTAACAGTAAATAAAAAATGCCCAACAAGTCATAATATAAGACCACGGCCGGTTTCCATTCAAAGAAGATAGTCGTGTTCTAAAAATATTGAAGTCTAACCTGTTACAGAACGCTATAAAAGATTTTTCCAGTAGCGCTGTGCCTGCGAACATCAAATTTCTAATTTAATTGGGATGCATTAGAAACGATAAGACATGTTTATCGATATTTTAGCTCATTTCTACCATAATGCACATTTCTCTTTCTTTAGGGTACAGCTGGGGTGTTATTATAATAAAGGGGGAACATAATTGCCCTACAAGAACACGATAGATTGTTATAACGTGTTAGAGGTTTTGTGTGCCTTATTTTTTGTATTATTTCAAATGATTGGAAATGGACTAATGACAATTTGACATCAGACTGTTTAATTATACGTTATTTAAATTTGTTCAATAAAACCTTATTAATTCTGAAATTATATCTCGGCCAATCGCACACGTGTTACTCGACATTTATATGATTTTATGTAACATTATTTTTATGAAATTTTATAGCGAAACCTTATCTTGGACACTATAAGGATTTAAATATTGATCAAACTGTACGGGATTTATGGTACAATAACCATTTATGATTCGTTTATAATTTCATACTTACATGAAATCGGCTAAGTGCAGTATACATGCAGGGATAGGCAGGGTTATCAATTCGGGAGGACTGAAATATGTTTCCGAATAATTCAAGCAATTCGGAAACAAGAGTACAAAAATACCAACAGGTCGGACTTTCATTGGCTGTCGAAAGATATTGAAAAATAAGAAGAAAGAAGAATATTCGCATGAGAAATAAAAAAATTGTAGCCCAGGAAACTTCTTGGCTTCTATAACAGATAATAGAGGAAAAGAGTAGTGTCGTAATGGGAAGAAGCACAACCCCCCTCCACTTTTTATGACCTTGACCTTGACCTAACCCGAATGACCTTGGATGACCTTGATCTAACCCGGATGACCTTGACCTTGGATGACCTTGAGCTAACCCGAATGACCTTGGATGACCTTGACCTAACCCGAATGACCTTGGATGACCTTGACCGAACCCGAACGCCCTTGACCTTGGATGACCTTGACCTAACCCAAACGCCCTTGACCTTGGATGACCTTGACCTAACCCGAATGACCTTGGATGACCTTGATCTAACCCGGATGACCTTGACCTTGGATGACCTTGAGCTAACCCGAATGACCTTGGATGACCTTGACCTAACCCGAATGACCTTGGATGACCTTGACCGAACCCGAACGCCCTTGACCTTGGATGACCTTGACCTAACCCAAACGCCCTTGACCTTGGATGACCTTGACCGAACCCGAATGACCTTGGATGACCTTGACCGAACCCGAACGCCCTTGACCTTGGATGACCTTGACCGAACCCGAACGCCCTTGACCTTGGATGACCTTGACCGAACCCGAACGCCCTGGACCTTGGATGACCTTGACCGAACCCGAACGCCCTTGACCTTGGATGACCTTGACCAAACCCGAACGCCCTTGACCTTGGATGACCTTGACCGAACCCGAATGACCTTGACTAATCCGAATTTGACCTTGAGTAACCCGGGCTTCACCTTGAGCAACTCGACCTTGAACTTGACCTTCAACTTGGCTTTGATCTTGACCTTGAACTTGACCTTAGCATAACCCCCCACCATTATAACGTCGGCTTTATAAACCATTTCAAGTAATTTGATTTTTAGTGTAAGTCACGAGTTTTAGTGAATAACAAGTGAACAACAATAATAATTGATTACAATGAATTACGTGTGTGAAAACTGTGGAACGGCATTTACTCGTAGCTATAGTATGGAACGGCATAAAAGAGAATCGTGTGTATCAAGATTTAATAATGAAGATTGGGGTAAGCGACGTAGAGTTGATGGTGCTGCATCAACGTCGACTATGCAAACTTGCACCTTATGTAACGTAAATGTGCCACACAATCAAATGTTTGCGCATCAGAGAACATTACAGCATAAAGAAAAGTCCTGTGTGACGGTGTCCCACGGTGTTCAAGTTATACAAGGCGCATTTAAAAATAGGCTTATATCTTATCGTATAAATAGTGATGGTGAACATGTAGACTACACATTATTTTTCGAAGAAATTAAACCCCGAGTGTTGGCTTTGATGAGTGAAATATTACGTGTCCAAAAGTCCTTAAAAATAAACATGGTTGTTGTTGGTCGATACTTTCTACCATCGCAGGAAACATTTAGTGAAAAGTCATTTAATACCTCCAATGAAATAGTTGTAATAGGGAGCGACTTGGATGATGTTTACCAATCATTTGTGGAGGCAATGAAAGCTCAGTCAACCGAATTTCAGGAGAAAGATTCAGGTATTTAAGAATTATTAGAAAATGAACAGATTAAATAAATATTGTTTTTGACATTTGAATGGTTAAAGTGCTCTAAAGTAATTAATTCCATTTTTATTTGCAGGTTGGGCTCTGGAGAAAATACTTCATCTAGAAGTGAATATTAACAAGTATTCACCTCTGGGTGGTTCATCATATATACCGTTGCCGCAATGCATCAACGCCAAAAAAGCTGTGGTGAATGTAATCAATCAGGACGAATGCTGTTTTGCTTGGGCCATTACATCAGCATTATTTCCTGCAGCCATGGCTTCGACACAACTCACATCGTACCCCCACTACTCAACATTCATAAATGTAACAGGTATGGATTTTCCAGTAAAATTGAGCGGTATCACAAAATTTGAAGAGATGAATAATATTTCAGTTAATGTATACGGTTTGGAGAGTAGTTTTGAAGATAATAAATTAAAATATGAGGTGGTCGGACCACTAAGATATGCTACAAGGAAGCTACAGAAGCACGTAAATTTGCTTATGGTTACGAAAGATTGTAATATTAAAGGCCGCAGTAATAAACATATTTGTGACGAAAGCTGCTCAACAAGTCATTATTGTTGGATAATTGATTTATCTCGTCTAGTATCCAGCCAAATTTCACGGCATCATGATAGACTATATTTTTGTGACGGTTGTCTTATATATTTTCGTTCACCAACAGCTTTAATAATGCATCAAAAAAATGATTGTAAACACATCTATTCATTGACACCGTCAACGGATCTAAAAATTGATAAATTTGGAAAGAGCATACCGGAAAATATGTTAAAATTTGAAGGTATAGAAAAGCAAATGCGAGTTCCTTTTGTCGTTTATGCGGATTTTGAATCCGTTTTAAAACCAGTCGAAACTGTCGAGCCCAATCCCACAAGTTCTTATACCATAAATAATTTCAAGCACGAACCATACTCTTTTGCATATCTGATAAAATGTTCTTTCGACGATTCAATTTCCAAGTTTGAGCTATATCGCGGAAAAGATGCTGGTAAAGTTTTTGTAGATTCCATAGAAACCGATTTAAGATATCTTTACAATACCTATTTAAAGGATATAAAGCCAATGAACCCATTAACACTTAGTGAAAAAACAGAGTTTGAAAATGCCACACTATGTGGTATATGTGAACAACCTTTTGAGGAAAGTGATATAAAAGTAAAGGATCATTGTCACATAACTGGTAGAAAAAGGTATGGTGCCGCACATTCAATTTGTAACCTAAATTATAAAGTACCTACTTTTGTACCAATCATATTTCATAATTTAAGCGGCTACGACAGCCATATGTTTATAAAAGAATTATGTAGATATGGTGACAAAATTGACGTTATAGCTCAAAGCAAGGAAAAGTATATATCATTTACAAAGAACATTTACATGCACGATTATGTAGATCAGAAAACTGGTGAAACAAAGAGAAAAAATTTAAAGCTTCGATTCATCGACAGCTTTAAGTTTCTATCAACATCACTGGAAAACTTGGGTAATGGTTTAAGTGTTAACGATTTTAAGGAAACACGTAAACATTTTGCTGACGTGCGTGAATTTAATTTGATGCGTCAAAAGGGTGTTTTTCCGTACAATTTTATCGATTCAATTGAAAAAATGAATTTTGCAACTCTTCCAACTAAAAATCAGTTTTATGACACATTACGAGAAGAGCACATAAGTGATGAATGTTATCAGAGAGCCAAGGAAGTGTGGAATTTATTTGGGTGTAAGAATTTAGGGGATTACTCTGATTTATATATAAAATCAGACGTTTTATTATTAGCAGATGTTTTCGAACAGTTTCGCGATACTTGTTTGCAAGTTTATAAATTGGACCCCGCACAGTATTTTACCCTACCAAGTTTATCTTTTGATTGCATGTTGCGCATGACCCAGGTAAAGTTAGAGCTTTTAACAGACATTGATATAATTCACTTTTTTAAAAAAGGTATTCGCGGCGGGATAAGTCAGTGTACTGAAAGGAAGCACATCGCAAATAATTCCTATTTACCCAACTACGATCCCTCAGAACCTTCTTCATTTATATCATATTTAGATGCAACAAACCTATACGGTCATAGTATGTCCCAAGCATTGCCCTTTGGTGGTTTTCGATGGCTATCAGAACGTGAAATTTTAGATTTAAATATTATGAATGTGGGTGATGAAAGTCCGCACGGATACGTTCTGGAAGTAGACGTGCATTATCCGGAAGAATTGCATGACTTACATTCTGATCTTCCTTTCTTAGTGGAAAATATAATGCCACCTACAGAGGAGGCAAAGTTGTCCAAATTGATTCCCAATCTTAAAGATAAAAAGACGTATATTGTTCATTATAGAACTTTAAAACAAGCCATCGATAACGGTCTAATGGTAATGCGGACTCATAGAATTTTAAAATTTGATCAGTCAAAGTGGTTAAAGAAATATATCGATTTTAATACGGATTTGCGTAACAAGTCAACAACAAAATTTGGTAAGGATCTGTTTAAATTGATAATAAATGCTATTTTTGGAAAAACTATGGAAAACGTTGAAAATCGTAAAGATATAAAATTAATAACACAATGGGAAAATGGTGTAGGTAAAGTTGGGGCAAGAGCATTAATTGCTCGTCCCAATTTTAATAGTAGATCCATATTTACAAAAGATTTTGTCGCGATCCACATGGATAAATTAAAAATTATTTATAATAAACCTATATATATTGGTTTTTCCATATTGGATATCTCGAAAACAGTAATTTATGATTTTTTCTATAACTTTATTAAAAAGAAGTTTGGCAGTAATGCTTCCTTACTTTACACGGACACGGATTCTTTGATATTAAAAGTGTTCACCGATGATTTTTATCGAGTAATTGCAGAGAACCCAGATAAATTCGACACCTCAAATTATCCCGAAAATAATAAATTTAATGTAATTAAGAGAAAATCAGTGTTGGGTAGAATGAAGGATGAATTTCCATGTGATCCGATAATCGGTTTTTTTGGAACTGGGGCAAAAGCTTACTACGTAAAATCATTGAACAACGAATTAAAAAAAGCCAAAGGGATAAAAAAATCAGTTATCGAGAAGGAGCTTCATTTGGACGATTACCGAAAAATCGTTGAAAACGGCGGTTTAATATTTAGGAAGATGAAAACTTTTCGAAGTGAATTACACGATATTTACACACAAGTTATTAATAAAATTGCTCTTAGTCATTATGACGACAAGCGTTTCATAATTCCATCAACCACAAAAACTTTACCTTGGGGACATAAAGATATAGAGTTTTATAGTGCGGACCCTGAAGAAAATTTAGCAAATTTACTGAAAGTAATTCAATATTTTGTATAGCTTTGTGATAGAACGCTCCACTGGCAAATCCATATTTAGTAGAACTTTAAGTTAAAAAAATAGTGATCATAACATAGGAATGTGTAGGACAGTTTGTAGCATAAGTTGTTTATTTGCCCTTGGCAAGTAGTAGTGAGGTCGAAAAGGGCGCACGAAGGTGCCCTTGTCGGTTAGAGTCGAGAAGCGGGAATTGAGAAGTGGGGGGTGGTCTTGATGTGTATAAAGACAGTCGACCCAAGAGCAGCAGATCAGTTCACAGTTGTTGTACGACTTGTGTGTGTATTACTGTCTTAGTAGTGTTAAAAAAAAAACAAAGTTGAAAAAATGGAGAGCGACTTATTGTCAGAATTTAGCTTCGGAAGTGCGGCTGAAGAAGCAATGTTGGAGGGATTTGACCCTTCGTCCCTCTTAACACCGCATACCGTCGCCGAATGGGCCATGGACCAGAGCGAACGGACGGAACAAGGTCGTGTAGAGGACGAGGCCTGCAACAATATGTTGGCCGAAATTTCTACTCGACAACATCTGGAGCAGCGGGACCAGAACGTCGTCGTTTTAAGCGATGTTGTTGTGAAAAAGGCGAGCCCAGTAGCAGGTGGAAGCAAATTAGAGAAGTTGCTGAAAATGCCAGGACCACGGAGCTTGTCGCTACAGAAAAAGAAGCCCACCGACTTGCCAGTAGTGGCGACAGCAGCAACGGCGTCCGGACATTCTGGCCAGTCTTTTAAGAGGCCCAAATCTCCTAGTGCAGGGCTGAGGCCATTGAAGAAGCGGCGCGTAGAGGAGACAACAACGACGGAGAGCGAACCTCAATGGCTGCGTGAGTTCTCGCCCAGCCAAAGAGAGGCAGTGGCTGCTGCGTTTAGCATTAGACAATCTATAGTTAGGGACATGAAAGACAGTGTAAGTGAAGTGAAGGAGTGCGAGAGACAAATTTTAGAATTAAGGAAAAGGATGGAGGCGGCACAGGAAAAGATAGCAAAGTGTAAGCAGCGGCTTAAACACTTTTGCCACTTTTCTTATGCCGCGGATATGTAAGATATGGATAAGTTAGTTGTAGGTGTTTATGTTAGATTTTAAGTCTTAGATATTAGGAATGTAAAAATTGTACACATTATACCATTAAAAAAGATTTGCGGTGTTAGATATTAGCAATGTAAAAATTGTACATATTATATTATACAAGTTATAACAATAAAAGTTATAATATTACATTATATAATTTGTTTTATTTTACTGAACTTCAGTAACAATAAAAAACACTAGGGAACAAAAAAGTATTAAACCTAAAATGTTGGACATAGTCTAAACTATACATCTCCATTTTTTTAAATTTCATTGAGAGAAAATTTAATAATTCTTCGTTTCAACCGTTTCGAATATTAATTAATTTTTTTTAGGGATTTCCGATAACTTTAGAGCTAAGAAGTATTAAACTTAAATTACTGGGCGTAGTCTAAGCTACACAGTACCATTTTTTAAATTGCAATTAAATAAAAATTGATATTTCTTTTTTTCACCCAGTTCCTATTTTCATTAATTTTTTTTAGGCATTTCCGATAACTTTAGAGCTAAGAAGTATTAAACTTAAATTACTGGGCGTAGTCTAAGCTACACAGTACCATTTTTTAAATTTAAATTAAATAAAAATTGATATTTCTTTTTTCACCCAGTTCCTATTTTCATTAATTTTTTTTAGGCATTTCCGATAACTTTAGAGCTAAGAAGTATTAAACTTAAATTACTGGGCGTAGTCTAAGCTACACAGTACCATTTTTTAAATTGCAATTAAATAAAAATTGATATTTCTTTTTTTCACCCAGTTCCTATTTTCATTAATTTTTTTTAGGCATTTCCGATAACTTTAGAGCTAAGAAGTATTAAACTTAAATTACTGGGCGTAGTCTAAGCTACACAGTACCATTTTTTAAATTGCAATTAAATAAAAATTGATATTTCTTTTTTTCACCCAGTTCCTATTTTCATTAATTTTTTTTAGGCATTTCCGATAACTTTAGAGCTAAGAAGTATTAAACTTAAATTACTGGGCGTAGTCTAAGCTACACAGTACCATTTTTTAAATTGCAATTAAATAAAAATTGATATTTCTTGTTTTCACCCTGTTCCTATTTTTATTAATTTTTTTTAGGCATTTCCGATAACTTTAGAGCTAAGAAGTATTAAGCTTAAATTACTGGGCGTAGTCTAAGCTACACAGTACCATTTTTTAAATTGCAATTATATAAAAATTGATATTTCTTGTTTTCACCCTGTTCCTATTTTTATTAATTTTTTTTAGGCATTTCCCATAACTTTAGAGCTAAAAAGTATTAAACTTAAATTACTGGGCGTAGTCTAAGCTACACAGTACCATTTTTTAAAGTGTAAAAAGTTAAAAATTAAAAATTTGGTATCATCCCCTAATAGCCGGTACTACCCTGAGGAAAATAATAATATGAATTTGGTATTTTATGGACAAACTATGCAATTAAGCGTAAAAAGTGTAGGACCAAAAATGAAGAGCACAACTTGTTATATCAGAATTAGATTAAAAAATAATGGAAAAAATTGAAGAAAATAGGGAAACAGCAAATATAGTACCATTTTTTTAATTTTTCTAAGAAAGGGCGACTTTGGCTGTAATTTATGAAAAAACAGTAAAAAATATCGCAAATAGTTACTGGACAAAGTGATAGAGGCAAGTTTCCTTAATATAAATCGAATTTTTAAAATCGAAAAAGAACCATTTTAAAAAAGTGAGTTTTTGGCTATTTTTAGATGTGTAACTTTGACGCCTTATTGCGTGAAAACGGTTGAAAATAAAAAAAAAACGCCGAAACACGTCTAAAATATTTTAGAAAACTTGAATAGAAAAATAGGTTTTTTTCAATTTAAAATTTATAAATCGTAAAATGTAAGCTTAACGTATTGAAATAAGCGAATTAAGGAATGAAAATAGTTTGTCGGGAATATGCGGAAACGACTCGCGAGACCCGGGTGGGTTTGAACAAGTTCAGGTTGGGGTTAGCGGGGGTTGGGACGGCCCGCCGTAGGCGCCCGTAGGGGTTTTTTTTTTTTTAAGTCCACAAGCATGCGCATTAAGGGTTGAAGGGCTAATTTTTAATAAAACTGCCAAAATAAAATTGGAAACCGGTTCTTTGCAACAAAATAATTATTTTTGTGCTATGAAATTTTTGCGTAAAATGTCGGGAAATGGCATAAAAAAATTAATGAAAAATAGGAACTGGGTGAAAACAAGAAATATCAATTTTTATTTAATTGAAATTTAAAAAATGGTGCTGTGTAGCTTAGACTACGCCCAGTAATTTAAGTTTAATACTTCTTAGCTCTAAAGTTATCGGAAATGCCTAAAAAAAATTAATAAAAATAGGAACTGGGTGAAAACAAGAATTATCAATTTTTATTTAATTGCAATTTAAAAAATGGTACTGTGTAGCTTAGACTACGCCCAGTAATTTAAGTTTAATACTTCTTAGCTCTAAAGTTATCGGAAATGCCTAAAAAAAAATAATAAAAATAGGAACTGGGGGAAAACAAGAATTATCAATTTTTATTTAATTGCAATTTAAAAAATGGCACTGTGTAGCTTAGACTACGCCCAGTAATTTAAGTTTAATACTTCTTGGCTCTAAAGTTATCGGAAATGCCTAAAAAAAATTAATGAAAATAGGAACTGGGTGAAAAAAAGAAATATCAATTTTTATTTAATTTAAATTTAAAAAATGGTACTGTGTAGCTTAGACTACGTCCGATGGTTTAAGTTTAGTACCTTTTTGTTCTAAACTGATGAGAAATCTCTTAAAAAAATTAATATGATACTAATTTTTCAACATATTCACCTTAAGATGAATTATGTAGTAAAGAGAATCCCTTTTCTATGTGTGATGATAACAAATACCACTTGTTGGTATTATATCATCCCACGAATGGGACTTCTACCTAACTAACTACGCTCAAAGTATAAGTGTGGTCCTGAAAAGGACCGTTTTTTGGTAGTTGAGGGAAACCAGTTAATTCGGCTGTTCCCCTCTGGCGATCTGAACAGATCGCGGTGCAATTATGCGACGCCAACGCCGACGTGGTGCTGGTGGTTCCGGCACCCCGACATCGTCGTCTTCTATCACCACGACGACAGGTGGTGGTGGTGGTGGTGGTGCTTGTACTGTCGGCTTTACGACAGCGATCGGTTTCCCTTCAAATTTCTTCTTTGAGGCTGCCCAATACTCTTCGATTTTCCTCTTCCTGGTCGAGGTCAACATCAGTCTAGTAGCGTCCATGGCTGGATGAAGAGTGATACATTCTGCTATGCGCATACGTATTTATAGCCATATTTTAGGGGTGGGGTGTAAATTTTACTATATCCTTCAAAAATGTGTCTTGAATTAAAAAAAAAAATTTAGTTTGCTCCCAGCTTTGATGAGATGAAGTTTGTTGTAGTCGACATTCAAGGATTCTGCGTTCCACAATTTCAACCTAAAGAGTTGGCTATTTATGATGGAAAGGAGATGAAAAGTTACTTCTTTAAACCATCCATACCGTTTTATGAACTATCGTATCAATGCCAGAAGCAAGTGTTGTTTTTATATGGAAACCGACATGGTCTCTGCTATCCTTATGGTGAAATGGATCTCGACCAGCTTTTCCCGATTCTCTACGACGCTCTGCACGATGTCGATACTATTTATGTCAAGGGCCAAGTAA
Organism: Polydrusus tereticollis; assembly: GCA_963920685.1. Classification (NCBI taxonomy): domain Eukaryota; kingdom Metazoa; phylum Arthropoda; class Insecta; order Coleoptera; family Curculionidae; genus Polydrusus; species Polydrusus tereticollis. The sequence continues at coordinate 9,585,054 of OY987333.1, read as the reverse complement.
AGAAGGATTTTTTAATTAATACTTTTTCCGAAAAGAACCTTAAAACTCCTTCTATTGTTAATTTAGAATTCACTACTGGTTCTATTAATGTACCAAAATTAACAATGGATACTACGTATTGCTCATATCATAGTTTAGATATTTGTTCTTGTAGCGTTAAAAATGCTACAATATTGTATGACTATGTATATAATTTTTTACCTAAATAAATAATACAAAATGTATAAAGTGTTTTATTAACTGACACCTTAAAATAATTAAATTTTAATCATGTTTAGGGTAAGCTTTGAATAATAATAATAATACCGTACCACAATAAATTGGTCCGGAATAACTAAACTACGCTCAAGTCTTTATGTGGCCCTCCGAAGAGGACCTGGGGAAGGGGGTTCGGGTGGGTCAGGGTTCGGGCGGTCGCATAGGAAAGAGAATAGGACTTATCGTAGTCCTTCTACGGAGTGGTTGAGTCCGCAGGACCGGCGTCCATATCATCTTCAAAATCCCACCAAGACGTGGAATCGGCTGGACCCCTAAAGTCATCGCTGACTTCTACCGATCCCGCATCCGATGTGGAGTCCGCAGGTCCAGTGGTCTCAACATTTTCAACTCGCCTCGATGGTGGTGGTCTGTTGGGTCGAGGAACAATTTCAGTCTCATCGCTAAACAGCGACGAGCCACGGCTTGCAGGTCCTTCTTGGGGTCGAGGAACATATTCAGTCTCATCGCTAAACAGCGACGAGCCACGGCTTGCAGGTCTTTCTTGGGCCATGTCCAAGATGTATATGAATTAGTTGTGAAGCTCTACTCGTATTTATTGAAAAATTGTGGTAGGGATAACTTTTGAATGTACAATCCTAGATGTGGATAAAACCATATTTTCACATCAAAATACATTAGTTAGTTGCAAGCAACCATGGCAGAATATCGTTCAGACATTTTTGTTGATATCCAGGGCTACCATTGTTCTTTTGGATATTTTCCAAAAGAAATAGCAATTTACGATGGGTTTCGTGCCGCCAATTATTTATTTAAACCTCCTTTTCATAAAAGTATGTTGTCTGTTAATGAGCTAAAGAGTGTTGAATGGGCCGAAAATTATCATGGATTGAAGTGGGAGTCTGGAAATATAGAATTGTGTGAACTTAATAACATATTTAATCATATATTGAGATTGTATCAATCACCCAAGGTTTACGTAAAAGGTAGTGAAAAGATGAAATTTCTAAAGAAGTTTATAAGCGAAGAAATTATGATCAATATTCCCTGTGAACGAGAACCGAAACTAAGTAAATTTAAGAGGCTTCCACCATGTTTTTTCCATCCGACAACGCAACCATGGCACTGTGCAACATCGAACGTAAAACTACTATACAATTATAAGAATTGTTATCAATAAAAATTGTATTCTTAATATTAATTCCATTGTATTATTAGTCCTGAGTTAGGTGAACCATGGGTTCAACAGAAAAAAAAAATTAGATTTGGTTAGGAATATTACATTTTTATTAAATAACATAATATCTTTATCCATAGTAACACAATCGAGAAATTATTTCTCGAAAGTGTCGTGTCACCCTGGATATGTGACATTAAACAACTAACTACGCTCAATTCTTTATGTGGCCCTCCGAGAAGGACCTGGGGATGGGTAAGAGGGGGTCAGGGTTCGGACGGTAGTCGATTCCGGTGGTAGCTGCTTTATTTGCAATACAATTTACATTCTATTGCAAATAAGGCATGAGTCCTGATGAAAGACCGTAAACAGTCTTGCACGACAAGCACTACACCAAGAGTGATCTTGCATAGCTCTATTCAATCCTATTGTAAAATGGGTCTGGATGAAACCAACATCATGTATACCCGCAAATCTCGTTGTGTAGCAATACATACACAAGTTGACATGAAGGCCCCATTTTACATAAGATTGCACTATGCAAAATCTTTCTCTTAACCTACCACCCCTACGATGTACTCGTCTATGTTGATGACATTGAACGCGTCGTTCTTCATCGCTCGAATAACCTGCATCCGAGCTTGATGACATTTTGGGTTAGAATGAATTTCCAAATCGAAATAGGTGCTTATATACATTATCTTGCCCCACCCTCTATCTTCCTCTCTCTCTCTCTCTTTCCCACACATTTCTGTATATTCTTATCTTTAACAGTTTATGTCTTGTCAAATATCAAAATATACCCTCGATCCACAGTTCAAAACTTAAAAGCAAAGTTGTAGCTTTTGGAATAATAAAACACTATATATAATATTAAAAAATATTTATTTCTAGACTAACTACAACCTACATTGCTAACAAATTGATTTACCTTATTTTCTAATTTTATCCATATTAGTAGGGGTAAAATCGGTATTGTAAATTAGAGTTGGATGCGATCGCGCGATGCTTCAGTAAGAAATTAAACAAAGATTAAAATACAGATTTGTTAGTAACTGAACCGTTTAAGATATTATAACTTAAGAATGAGTCGTGAATAACCAATGCATAAACTTTAGTGTCTTTGGGAAATTTACTGTTTCGTGTTTCAAACTCGATTTTGACATCAACTGTGGACGATTTGATAGCTTCTGGTTGATGACTGCAATCCACGATGAAAATGGGGTTGTCAGGATAATCGACGTAATTTAACATTGGGTCCACCATTTCTCGACCGTAGTAGCTACTCTGGAAGTTCTCATAGGTATAGTAAGCTGTAGCATATAATTTTTTCCCAAATTCTAAATTCCACCGTTCATATGGGTAAACAGTGGAATTAAGGTATACTCGTATGTCACTTATATTGGCTGCAGTAAACTGAGTGGCATCTTTGGCTTTATTATCGCAATAGGTACTATTCTGGAACCCAATAATCAAATATCTCGGCTTTTCGAGACTGGTGCTAGTCCTTAAAGCCCACACGTCTGATGATGTTTGTCGCAAGGCAGGTAATTCGTACAAATCCCATTTTCGATATGCCATTGGAATATTGGCACTATTTACACCTTTATTCATGCGAGACATTATCTTTAGCTTTTGACGATCGTCGGGAATAATATGACGAACTCTCCATTCGATTTTATCAATATTAATGTCTGCTTCTACTTCACCAACATAACAATTGCTAAAATTGCGAGCGATAATTAAAATAAGCTCTTGCTTAACATTAAAAATTCCTTTGGTATAGTCCTCTGCAAAACCCATTAGATACTTTAGGGGGAGCTTTCCGGAGAATACATGACTTGTGGCATCAACAAGAGCTTGATTATTTTCATTTAGACCCCATCCACAAACCATTAGAGAATTATTTTGTAAGGCGCCGAAGGATGCCATCGTTTTCAGTGTTGTAGTAATTCCTGGTTTTCGGACAATTGCGACTTGTTCACCACCACCCATTTCATAGCGAATTTCGTCGAAAAGGAAGGCTATAGCATTATTCGATAAGTAACATTTCTTTGTTGCATCTTTAGGTTTGAAAGTACCTTCGATGTATATGTAACTTTCGGAAACATCCAATATTATGTCTTGAAAGTGTACGGGAATACGAATTTCATCAGAGTTCTTAAATGTTGGGGAACCATATGGTTTATAAGTATGTTCCTGTAAACTTATTATGGAGTTCTCGAAGATAGGTTCGGTGAAAACCTCGATCTTTTCACTAGTAGCCGTCATTTTCTAGATTTTCGTATTTTCAAACCAATTGATCGTAAAAAACTGTAATCTTCACGAGAAAGCTGCTGCTGCTGCTGCTGCTGCTGCCGATGAGGTCTTTTCGATCTTATGACTGGATTACGAATGAGCCTGGTTTGTCTACTTTGTTTACTTTTATTATGTTTAACTGAATCTTTCACAGTATGCAACAAACGTAGTTGAGTGTTAAAGCAGAAACCCATCCTTATGCTATTTTCTTTAATTCCAATTTAATAATTATCTTCTCCCCTCGAAAGTCAATCAGATCTCCGTCGTCATCCAAGATTCGCAGACTGATGTTGTCTATGAACTGACGTCCTTCCGGTATAATCGGCATATAAATAATATTCTGCGGCTCTTTCGTAATTTTATACCCTGCTTCAACGTCAATATCAAATTCAAATAGGATGTGGCATTTCGACGAGTTCAGGAATGCACCAGAGATTATATTACAATCAACCCGTATAATGCGTACTTTCATAATATCCACATTGTACACTGACTGATGCTTTTCATTTTTTTTTAACACTTTAGCGTCAAACCCCAACATTTTGGCAATACTTTTGTCACCACCCAAATCAATGTCATACTTCGATTTCATCTCACATTTTAATGTATTATTGTTGGCTGTTAACGAAAATATTTCATCACTATCGTTGCGGGTTGACTCTTTAAGAACTGTCAACATAGCTTGACCAATTTCATCAATTTCATATGCTCCTGGTGGAATGGTCAGTAGATGTGATATTTTTTCATCCTTCCTTATTTTACCAAATGAGCTGTTCTGTTCATCAATTATGTAACCAAATGAGTTGTTGTGTTCATCAATGTTAAAAATTGAATTATATGTGTAAAATCCGACAAGTGCAAGACCATATTTACTTGTTGTACTCAGTTCAATGGGTGGATAAAAGTCGGCGCTTAACACGCTCGAGGATCCTGTTAGCGTGAATGTATGCGACATGACTGACGTTAAGTAGCTATTTGTGATTGTTTTTATTATCATTTGCAACAGTTCAATGGGTTTAATACACTAGCGCTTTTTTTTTTCTTCTCATCTGATGTCGTGTTAATCGAATTTTCAGCTGTTATATTCACATCACTAATTTTGCAGTAACAACAAAATAATTTTCGAGGCAATGGCCCATCACCCACATCCTTGTTGGAATCGTCACTGTCGCTATTGTAATGTTCATAGCAAAACTGATATTTCATCATATCCTCGTCACTTTTCAGTTCATTTGACAGCTTATCCCAAACTATAGCAATTTCATTTGGCGCCATCGAAATCATTAGTTCCTTTGGCACGTTTTCTAATTCTTCGGCAGTCATTCTCAATAATCCACCCACATGTTTAAACACTTTAAGTAAGTGCAAGATCTTTGTGTAGTTATCGCGTTCAACTTGTGACGTCAAAGACATAATTATTATTATTATTTTATATCGGAGAGAAACTTTAAACACAGATGGCCACACCAAACTGAATCGAATTCTTGCTGACGATCGTATGTATAGTAAATGTTTTTCGACGCGTTCGAACCTGTTTGCAGATATCTCACCAATTCGGTAGGTGGTGGCAAATCACCAAAGCTATCATAGTATGTTACTTCAGAGTTGACTTTTCGATATGCCACCCAATGCGTCCCTACCCCCGATGCGCTATCCAAATTAATAATCGCTGCTTCATACCGTCGGGGACCACGTGCAGGTAATGAATCTCGCATATAAACTCCCCTAAAGTAAGGTATCTTAAGTTTTAACACATACTTTTCCAGATCGACATTTGATAGCGGTCTATTGGGTAGAGACACAATTAGTTTTTTGACATATTCCTATGGTTCATAAACAATCCCATACCTGAACGATATGGTTTCAGATATAATCCATTTCCACGTAGTTTTAAAGTAGCACCTGTCTTTTCTGCATTTGCCTTCTTCACGTCCTTGATGGCACGAACAATACCTGCAGCGCCACCAGCTAAGGAGCCTAAGGCTGACAGACCAGCAAATATTGGTATTAATGGTAATACTCCACCAGTTTTAGGAATCGGAATAATTCTAGGCGTGCGGACTTTTCGTTTACCACCTGCTGCTTTTACTGATTTACGGGCTGCTGCAACGGCTATTTTCGATGCATTTAGAATATTCATTTTCTTTCCACCACCTCTTAGCAATTCTGCTCGAATCGGACGTCGAACAGCAGAACCAAAAGCTACTTTCTGCACACGCACCCGCTTTCCAGCACGTTGCTTACCAGCTCGCCGCTTCCTCTTAGCAACTTTTGAGCGACTTTTCCTTTTGCTTGATGACACACCCATACCAAAACGCTGCTTTGTTTTCATAATATTTGTTACCAACCACGCAGCACTCTTTTCACCAACGCTAGCGTCTGCAGATTTCACTCGTTTCCAAGCACTTTGTTCCAACTCGTAATCTGCTCGGTGTCGCTCACTTATATCGTCTCTATTATTTAAATAAGCTAAATCGTGCTTCTTACACGCCACGTCCAAAGGATTAATTCCTTGATCACCTCTTTTCACACGTTTAATCACTTTTGTTCCGGGACCGCAATACTGATAACCGGGGATATGCAGCTCCACCGGCAGGTTATTAATTAAGGAATTAACAATTCCTCTTCCAGTCTTAGTCTGTAAACGAGACGATCTACTTCGTCCGGTGATCAGCATCTGAATGACCATTTAAGTGAAAAGTTTGCTATAAAATATTGATTTTATCAATATGCGGATAGTACATTTGAAACAAAAATTTTCCATCGACAATCTCGACGAAAAAGTTGGATGTGGACATGGAGAGAGATTATTAAGGAAACACGGTCCTTTGCTTCCATCATCCATTCGTGGAATAATAATTGGACCTTCGAATTGTGGCAAAACCAATGTTATGATTTCACTACTTACTCACCCATTGGGTCTACGTTTTGAAAATGTTTATATCTACTCCAAGTCACTGTATCAACCAAAATATGAATATTTGAAGAAAATTCTTACACCCATTAAAGGTCTTGGTTATTATGCTTTCAGCGATGCCACGAATATCATGGAACCCTCAGATGCAAGACCCAATTCAATATTTATATTTGATGATGTTATGTGTGAAAAGCAGGATGTTATACGATCATATTTCTGTATGGGACGTCACAAAAATGTGGATGCCTTTTATTTGGCTCAAACATATTCACGAGTTCCTAAACAGCTTGTGCGAGATAATGCCAACTTTATTATTATGTTTAAACAAGATGAAATGAATATGAGACACGTATTTTCCGATCATGTATCACCCGACCTGAATTTTACACAATTTCAGGAAATGTGCTCGAAATGTTGGGATAATAAATATGGATTCTTGGTTATCGATAAAGATAGTGATGTGAATTCGGGAAGATATCGCAAGGGACTTGATAGCTATATATTTGTTTAACAATGATGAATGCATTCATTTCATTGCTGTTCGGTAGTTTGTCAACACCATGAATGAAGAAATTGACTTAAAACGAAAACTAGTGGAAACGACCAATGCTGTTCGAAAAAAATTTAAACAATTCAAGGCGGCGAAGACACAAAGTGCGCTCGACTTGGATAAATTTTACGAACCAATCACTAAACCACTAACATCTATATCTAATGTAGTAAAGCAACGCCAGCAGCAGCAGCAACCCAAAACCCAAGGAAAGCAATATAGTCGTAGTACTAGCACAATGGAGGAGCCTGAGGAAATATCCGATCACATATCATCATTTCAATCGTCTACACCGCGGATAAGCCGAAAAGCTCACATCGATACAACACCGAAACGTGATACCAACGTTACATTGTTTGAGACACCTTCCCCTTCAAGTTATACAAGTTCACCACCGCTCGACAAGATTCAAGCATACTTAAATGGATTAAAAAATAAACCATCCCAATACGATACCATTTATGGTGTACATTTCGGTAAAAAGCCGAATAACCTTAAAAGATATATTGGTAACCTAGAAGTGCGTTTTCCAAATGGCAAAATTACTTTATATAAAAACGGAAAAAATGTTGCTGTATTTGATGGAACACCTCAACTTTACGATTTGCTTTTTTTAAGAAATCCACCATTCCTAACACAACACGATAAAACCGATGATGGTGTGCTACAGAAATACAAGGAAATTTTAGAATTAACTAGTGCAGCATATGAAAATTATGACAAAAATATGGGTCTACGAGAAACCAGATTATTGAAATATTTGTATATTATAAAACCCCTACTGATACCGGCGAGCACTAAATCAGGCGGTGCTGTTGTAAAAAATAACATCGCTAAAAAAATAAAAATACCCAACAAGAAACTACTTTCTTCCAAATCACCTCAATACATTTATTGGAATAAACCAAAGGAGTTGGTTGATCGCTTAAGATTGTTGTGGAGTTCAAAATTAGCTGGTAATACTGGGCATGAAAATGAGATTATGTCAATTGTTGAGGAACTTCGCGAAGAACAAATAATATATTAAATTATGTACCTTGTTTCCTTTGCTCAGTGTCTAATGAGACGTGTTCGCTTCGCTACAAAATATGGAGGCAAGCAGGGGAAAAATTGAAATTGTTAATGAACTGCACCGGACTGCTAGAAAAAACTTTATTAGAAGGCGGACGATTATTAAAGGATACAAGGATTTATGGCAAATAGATTTAGCTGAAATGCAACAATATGCTGATGAAAACGATGGTTATCGCTACATCCTTGTATGTATCAATTGTTACTCCAAATTTGTGTACACCAGAGCAATCAAAAACAAGACCGGTGCTGAAGTGACCAATGCAATGAAGAGTATAATTGAAGAGGCATCGTATACACCAGACAATTTACAAAGTGATCAGGGAAAAGAATTCTATAATAGTCGCTTTCAAGCCCTTATGAAAAAATTTAATATAAATCATTATTCTACATTCAGCACGAAAAAGGCGGCAATTGTTGAACGTGTGATAAGAACTTTAAAAAATAATTTATATAAGCAATTTTCAATTAGAGGTTCCTACAGGTGGGTGGAACTATTACCATCAGGAACAAGCGTCTATAATAACACAATACATCGCACAATTGGCATGAAGCCCAGAAATGTGTTAGAAGATACCCAAATTAGGGCATACGATTATTTAAAGGTTAGACCGAAGAAATATAAATTTCGTCTAGGCGATATAGTTCGAATCAGTAAATACAAATCCATATTCGAAAAGGGGTATACACCTTCATGGTCAACAGAACTCTTCAAAATAGTAAAAAGCAACATCACAAATCCACCTACTTACATACTGGAATCATTAGAAGGTGAACCGATTAAAGGTTGTTTCTACGAAGCTGAACTACAAAAGACAACCAACCCAAACGTATATCTTGTTGAAAAAATTCTTAGAAAACGTCAGAAAAATCACATTGATCAATTGTTTGTAAAATGGTTGGGTTTCCCTAATCAATTTAATTCTTGGATAGATAAGTCTGATATTGTATAAACAGCTTTGTATTTCCTATTACAATTATTGTATCAGTTGAATGATAAAATAAACATGTAATTTAAAACATATCAATTTTATTTATCAGTATATATTGCTATCATTTTAAAAATTGTTTTCATTGAATTAATAACCATGAAGAGCGTAACATTTGATGAAGAGAAAAATATTGTCCATAAAACATTTGTTTGGGCGTTTGCATATCGAGAAGCTCGAAAGAGCGACTTTCAACAGCTAATGCTTGATAGGTACCGTTTCCAACGGCGAATAGAGAAAATCAAAACAACTTTGGATATGATTTTAGAAAGTAATTTTAGAAATAAAATTGTTCATGAACGATTTATTAATTTATAATATAATTATAAACATAATATGAAGTACTAAAAAATGTTTTATTCACATTTAAGCAATAATACATAATGACCAAAAACACTTAGGGACTATAACCAAATTGTCTAAGTTCACTTTCACTAATACATATGGCACGGAAAAATACTTCTTCATCACTACTTTTTTAGCGCATATACTAATCACTTGAAGAATCGAGTAGTGCATTTGGTAGCGACGACGTTGGACTTGACGATGGCGACTGCGGTGATGGCGATTCTTCCATTATTTCATCTTCTTGACTTGAAGATGTGGACGTATCAGTATGTTGTTGATGCCCACCACCTAAGATAATGGGACTTTGAGGTTGGTCAGCAGGTACAGATCCTCTATTGCTCTCGTTTTGACACCAATCACATAATCCCATTGTCCCACTTAAAAATTCCCAATGTTCACAATTTGAACACATTTGACGACCGTTGATTGAAAACGGATACACTAATGTTGTTTTACTTTCCATATTGTAAATGATTGTGAAAGCAATGCTACAAATGAACTAAGTCACCATAATTTGGATACGTGTATTTATATATAACAGATGACCTTCACGTGTGACCTCTCTCTCTTGAGTGACTTTTTATTTCAACTCAGATTTTACATCTTCAAATTTCGCTCGAATTTTATCAAGGTTAATTGTAATATGGTCAATAATTCGTTGTTCAAATTTCATTTGAACTTTGTCCAGGTTAATAATTTGTTGTTCGAGAGCCAATATCATCTTCCCAACTTTGTTTTCATACTCTTTTTTTTCTTTTTGAACTTCATTGAATCTTCGAGCAACTTCTGTATTCAATGCTATGAATCGGTGATCAGTAATATCATTAAATTGTATGCGCAGATCTGATAATTTCTTAACAAATACAGCAGTTAGTTGTATACGCAGAAGATCATGTTGAGTGAGAACATATTCTTGAGTAGCAGCATCATTTGGTTTTTTAGGTGATGCAACATTCTCTAGGGATTTTCCTTGCATATCATACTGATCATCGAGAGTAAGCCTGAATCCATTTCCAGGTGGTCCACGTAAAAACCGACATTTTTCATTGGTTTTCTTACGTCCAAACTTATCAACTGTGCTGTTACTTCGACTCATCCTCAAATTAAACTAAACTAATTTGCTATTTTACCTTCTACTTATATAACTTCATAAGGTTTTCATCTTACAAACGCTTATATAGGGTTTGTTATGTTGGGAAAAATAAAACAATGCTTTTACTACAAACAATTTATTTCCTATTGGTTTTATTTATATATTAAACCATAACATTTATTTTTAAACATGACCATTATTTATAATAATACATACATTTATATATTATTTTATATATTATACTGGTTTATGGAAATATAGTACAGAACGTGTTTTTACAAATAAAAGTTGTTCCAATAATTAATTTTACTTTTCTTGATCTTCTACTTTGTCCATAATTTCACAACCATTTGCACCATCGCTGCGGATGACTACACCATCTTTTACGATATAAGTAATATCGTCGGGATCCACATAATCAACCAAATTAAATTTTGTTACCAAATCACTTGGTAGATCTGGTATATGAATGACAAACTTGGCAAGATCATTATCAATCATTTCAGCACAAAATTGACTCAGGTTTATGGATCCGTAGAGATATTGTCCACATAGATGCGCACCAGCCATAAAATTGATTGCATCACGCACATACTTTCTGTACTGACAGCCAGTTGAATCCAAACAGGAACCATCAAACATCGAAAACTGTAGTATATCTTGAGCCATACGTCTTAATTTGCATGCTAACCAACTTATATACGTATCTTGTTTTTCAACAACATTGTCACACATCTACAATAGAATAATGAGATTGTGATTGTGTTTTATGATACTAGGTATTACACTTTTATTACATTATCAATTAAAATTAAAAATATGATAAACTATAGATTAAAATATTCTTTACACAACATTGTTTACTCTAAACACCCAAAATTTATTAATGCTTTAGTATTACCCCCAGAAAATACATGTGAGCTTTGCCCCAAATATGTTAGGGTAAATTTATCATTTGATTTATTCATTATGTCAACAGTTGCCTCTGATAATGTTTCAGCAACACGCTTGGGTAAGAAAGTTTGAAATGTTACATTATGTGTTGTATCATACAAAGTAACAAGAATACTTTTACCAAAACGTGTTGAAACAAATGATATCTGTTTTATAACATAAATTTTTCCCACCGTTAGTGTTGAAATTTTTCGGTGCTCAAGAAATTCAACATCTTTGTTTATCATATTATTAATTTCAACCAAAGTCTGCTGTGAAAGACTCATTATTAAAATATGTAATAAAATACCTTTAATAACTTTCACAAAACACACCACAAACACAATTCTTCTATTTCAAGGCAACAACAAGCAATGCCTGTATGACTATGGTATTCCTTTCGAAAGAGCTCCATATTTATAATATCCAATTTCAAAGTCATAGGAGGGGGAATATTACCAGAAACAACGCATGCTCAAGGTCAAGGTGATTCCTTGAAAGTCAAGGTCAAGCTACTCAAGGTCGAGTTCAAGGTCAAGTTCAAGGTCAAGGTCAAAGTCAAGGTCAAGTTCAAGGTCAAGGTCAAATCCGGGTTAGTGAAGGTCATCCAAGGTCATTCGGGTTAGGTCAAGGTCATCCAAGGTCAAGGGCGTTCGGGTTCGGTCAAGGTCATCCAAGGTCATTCGGGTTAGGTCAAGGTCATCCAAGGTCATTCGGGTTAGCTCAAGGTCATCCAAGGTCAAGGTCATCCGGGTTAGATCAAGGTCATCCAAGGTCATTCGGGTTAGGTCAAGGTCAAGGTCATAAAAAGTGGAGGGGGGTTGTGCTTCTTCCCATTACGACACTACTGAAAAGAGCGAGTCAGAAAAAGAGGATGCTAGCCCTAAACCCATGGGCTTAACTAGAGATCTTTTTCTGGAAGGGGGGCAGGCCCTTTATTTTCGAAATGCAAAGTAGATAAGAAATCCCTTTTTGTCGCATTATCTAGGCGCTCAACTGAACCAAGATTTTAAAAATGTCTTGATGTTTTTGTTTTTGTTACATTGTTATAGTGAGAAAAGGGACAAAAAATATAAATATTAACTAAGATCGCAACCCTAATAAAAACGCAAAATACATAATTTAAAAAAATAAATAAAATAATTATATATATCACAAACTCAGCATTACGTTTCTGTAAATTTGCAAAACCATCTATTACCTACTTTTTCTACATTTATTGAAATACTAGAGCAAGACCTGCTAAGCTTTTCTCGGTCATGTTTGACCCAAGCCAAGTTTTTAAAAGCTTTAAAGCAGAAAATAACGTTTCTGCAGAAGCTATACTACAGGGGCAAAGTTAGCAAAAGTTGTAAAATTAATTTTACATATGGAAACAAATCTAAATTACAAATTTTGAACAAATCAAATGAACTTACGTCTATTCTATTTTTAAGTTCATCATGGCAAAATTGTCAGATTAAAGATTTTTTAGATAGCAAATTAACTCAGATTTAGCTTCGGCTTCAAATTCTGAAAATTTGGTATTACTAAAATTGCTCGGCAGAACTACATTTAAATTTAGGATATACAGGGTGTACCAAATTAAGTGCGCACCATTGCTAACTTTTTTATTATTGGAGATGCAAAGTCGGTTAAATTAGCAAAGTAGTAGCATTTTTTCTGTTAATTAAAATGGTGAAAGCAGAAAAACAATTGGACATAACGTTTGTGTATTTTTTTTAAATGACACACCCTTTACCGAAACGCAAGGTCGCGTTGGAAGGCAATTGAATTCTCTTTAAAATAAGGTATCACTCGACCCCCCCCCCCCCTTTCCATTTAAGATTTTAAGATTGAAAGCCACCCCGTCTTAGGGGTTCAAGCAGGGGGGGGGGGTGAAAATAGCAAATAAATATGTCCTCCTGAGAACTAAGGTTCCCGTGTTCGAGCGAATTTTGATTTATTTATTAACAACAAGACAATAAACCTGGGTGGAAAGTTCTCGGTGCGCCACCCTGTATATTAGTTTATCAGACGCTTTGAACGTATTTAATAATACTCTTCTTTGGAGTGAAAACAAAGTTGATATTGACGACTTTTACTGATGTCACTAGAATGCCCGAGTAAGACGAAATATAACAACAAATTATTTTTATAGACTGTAATCGTTTGTTTCCGATAACAATCTAATTTTATGAACAAACCTAATGGTTATAAGTAGTCTACATAATATGTATCTATATACAAAAGCAGTTTACCAGTAAATAATTAAATCCAAATAGGATTCTAGATCACAACAAAAACAATTATTAATTGGAAATCCGTCTGGGTCGATATTTTAAAATAAATACAATCATTTCTGTCGCGCGGCATATTGCCACAACAACTGATATCTTGTCGTTTGTTTTTGTTATTGTTTTATCAATTAAAAAACCGTACCTAGATTCTAAAGTCTAACTGTGTAAATATCTGTCATGTGATGTCGATGGTTTTGGTTTAAGATCTAGAGAGCTTTGTGGATTGAGCTTTTCAGCAAAGAAAAGTCGCTTCTCTCCAGTTCTCCAAAATTTAGCTATTGGCAGTAACAAAAATCCCTAAACTAGATGTTATCAAGCAAAAAAAAAGAACTCAAGGCTTCAGAATTATGCTTAGTAACAGCTCCTGGAAAAAATCACATTAAATATGCTCGCGCATGAAATGCAAAAGATCACGGGTCATTGTAAATAAGAGGTGATTACCTCCGAAACCGTGTCGACTTTCTCTGTCATTAAGTCTATTACGTACTTCCGGTGACGCCAATGAATATACGGTCAAGTAGTCACGACGTTCCCACGATGTTCTAACGAGCACCGTTTCCGCTCGTGGATAATATGCGAAATTGCCGTTCTTGTTTATTTTCGTTGTAGTGATGATCTGGAACGAACGGCTGGATCTAGTTTAAGCGCCAAGTATTTGCTTGTGATTGTAATCGAGTAATGTATCCATTTCTTTAAGAGAAATCTATGTATTATAGTCTATCTCAATGATGCAAAGTAATAAATCAATCAAAACCGTCTTCAACATGAGCGTGCAAGATTTTTCCGCATGTATAGATTTAAATAGGCCTGAATTTTTAAATTTGTGCAGATTTAGTACAAGTATCGACATTAAATTCAAGTTTTGTCTTCAAATATAAATTTTAATATTAAATTTTTTAAGCTTAAAATTATGTAATTGTGTACCATTTTCCTGAAATTTTAGAAAGCAATTTCATCAAAACTAATTAGAGTCTAAATACTTGTTCCGTTTCTGCCCTAATCATTTTATTCCTTTTTTTGTACCTAATCCTGGTTACCTGTTTGCTAATTATGTGGTTATTATGCCTTTATGGGTGCGTCTATTGGAATAATACACCTATTTATATTTATACATTCCAAGTAACATTTTAAGTTTTCTCACAATCTACAAGAGGTTATTAAGTCTATATAATAAAACTGATCGTAAAACTGTTTATACTAGATAACCCCTTCAAAGCTCCAATAAACCCGGCATAAAACCAAAAAGGACCTATTGTAAAGGTTACAAATATTTTCCTTAAAACTGTCAATAAAACCAACAGTACTTTTGAACCCAAATCTGCAAGATGTTTTTAAGTCTACCACAAAACATTTTATAAAGCCTTCTTAAAACCGTTAGTACTTGCAATCAAATTTTATGCGTGATTTGAAACCATCATAAATAATTTCAATAATATTGTGTCTTTAATAATCCTTTGTCAAAGACTTGTTGCACTTAAATTGTTAATACCAAAAAATGTCACCAAGTATAGTTAAATATGTCTGTCTCGATTGAAATATCTGCATGTGCTAACATTTTATAATTTGATAATAATAAACAACCTAGTAATAAAAAATTGTCAAGCCCGGTCACTTTATTGATAAAGTATATAAAAAAACTTTTAAAAAAATTACGCGCTTTTCATTTATTGGCTTATTAATTATTATTTACAATTAATAAAAAAAAATTGTAACCCTAGTTTTAGCTTAATCAGTATGATTTTGGGCTATTTAGGGGTTTATATAACATATTAACATATTTTTGATAATTGTAGGCTAAATGTAAACAGTTAGAATAAATAAAAATATAACCAAACACTGTTGCCCTAACTTTGTTGTAACCCTAGTTTTAGCTTAATCAGTATGATTTTGGGCTATTTAGGGGTTTATATAACATATTAACATATTTTTGATAATTGTAGGCTAAATGTAAACAGTTAGAATAAATAAAAATATAACCAAACACTGTTGCCCTAACTTTGTTTAAACATGTCTGTCGTAGTTAACGGAAAAGAACATGGCTGGAAAATTAATAAAACCGTTTATTTTAATAGATTGTCCTATTAAGAGTTTGTGGGTTTGTGAAATATTTTCATAAAGCAAAAGGTTTTGTTAAATTCCAATTGCTCCACTTTATTACAATTTTAAAACCTGTAAGACTTTACCCAGCCTTACTACTCTTCTTTAAAACACTTAAGATTTGTCTCTGACAACCTCTAATACAAATAATGTACTTAGATAACATAACCTAAAAAAACATTTATTTCGTGATTCTTGATGACTACATGGCTCAATAAAAATAGATTATTCTTTTTCCACATGTTCGTCCTTGTTTTTGTTCTCTAAT